>JAAWXA010000005.1:23883690-24089498 GCA_038090715.1 Florisuga fusca | reverse complement strand
GGGGGGGGGAGGGGGGTGTCTGTATACTCCTTTGTTTAATTTCATAAATCGAGTTCCTTTATATAAAAACATGCATTAAGGGAATAGACTGGTCAGTCTAGCCTGGCTAATGACCATGTGTGAACAATTCCAGAGAAACATAAATTTAGTTAAAAGATCAGAACAGGTAATATGTAGTGAATCCAGGTGAGATGTTGGCTGGTGGAAGCACGTTATATGTATAGTCTGTTCTTTTTACATAACAGTCTTGTATACTCCATTTAATCAGAAGAAAAAACTATAGCTAGCCTTAACTTTCATACTAGTAACAAACATTTTATTTCTAGGTCTGTGCCAAAGTCTTAAGTTTCAGCAAGTTGCCTGGCTCAGAGGTCTTTGCTGAATATTTTGTATTTATTTTTAAACAATACTGGTGTTTTGCCTCACTGTGCCTTTTGTATGAGTGCACTCTTGATTCTGAGACTCGTAAAGAAAGAATTGTACCTGATCTTAGAGATCATGTGCAGCGTGAAATGTTTCCAGGATCTCTATTACTTCAATAGCATGAATAATAGTTCTATTTTAATACAAAACAATTATATTCCTTGTTAGATCTGAGTTTAGCTCTTCCCCCTTTTTTATGAGAGTAAAAACAACCATGCAAGTGATGTTCCTGCTCAATATTCTGATCCTGAAAAAATGGTATTGCCAAGGTAATTGGATAATATGATTTTCTTAAAAGCACAAAACAGCTTTATCTCAGGTATGTCAATCTTAATGCCATTAATCCTCTACAGCAGCAGATACCATGCAGAGGCACTTGCGTGCAGCAAGGATTTGACCTTGTAAGGCATAATATTGGCCATTCAAAGAGCTGGTGGGAAAATCTGTGCAAACCTTTGACTGAAAAAAAGTAAAAGAGCTGGAGGATCACATAGGCATTTTCCCAGCATTTTTCCAGATCAACAGAAAGAAACATACTACAGAATGTGTAGTACCACATCTACAAGAACAGAATGCATGAAATGATGTGATCAATTTTATTTTCACAATTTGTAAGTTTGAAAAAGCTTCATGTTTGGGGTTTTTTTCTCATGATATGAAGCACTTCACTGTGACGGTAAATGACATTGTCTGCTATCAGCTGCTACAGCTATTCCTTTTAGGCACCAAAGAAATCACTCTGAAAATCAGGTCACTTCTTTTAGTAGGTTCTGCTTGAGGTATTTGACCATAGGCAAAGAGGTATTAAAATGTTGACATTATTTTATTTGCCTGTATTTTCTAAACAGGAAAATAGGTACAATGAAAGGAAATGCTGAGCTTTAAAGGTTGTTTGTCCGACTCAAATTATACACAGTCAGTACTCTGAGATCCTTTTGTAAAAAGTATTACAACTGTTAAAGTAAAAATCTACTGCTTCTAAAGCATTTCTTTACCCTGCAAGTGCTCTCTACCAGTTACACCATGGCTTACTGTTTTCTTCTACTTCTACTTCTGAAATTAGGGTTTCTGACTCTTGTGAGGTTGAAGTAATATATGGGGGAACTGGAATTAAATTTCTCCCCTAATATTTTCTTAAATCATAGAAATGCTGAAACCTTCCTGAAAGAAAGAAATAAATCAAAAATAGAAAACCACTCAGCCTTAAATATCTCCAAGAAAACTGAGGAAGCTGTTTAATGAAAACAGGGTTTGAATCAAATATTCATTTACATTCCCGTACTGCAGTTTTGTCTAGTCAGGCAAGATGGTTTGTACAAATACTTGAACTTCCTCAATGTGTCAACTGAAATTACAAGCATATCTGGGTTGATATTTCAGGCTGCTCTCTAAATCTGGTTGGTTTTCCTAACCATATCCATCCTTTTATGTTTGGCACATGCAGGGTTTGCCCTTAAGCCCCTAATGTGACAATGGAACTTGGGCCGCATTTGTATCATTTCCTTTGCTTTTGTGCAAAACAAGCAACTCTAAGTAAAGAAACCAGACAGTGGGTCTGAGGCACTCCCTGAGACTGCTTTGCCCCTGGTTTCTGTGTGAGCAGCTCAGCTTTCTATTTCTGCAAGTAGAGTGTTTAAAAGGTGGAAGATCCCTCTCAAAAAAGCAGAGTGCTGTTTTCCAGTGGTTGCTCACTTACACTGGGTGAGGAGAGTTCTAACTGGAATCTGCTACCTAATTCATCATAAAAACAGTGGGGCTGAAGCAATGCATTCAAAACTCATCATAGAACACAGTGTTTGTGTCTGTACATGGGAAGTTTTGTGGTAAATTCATTGCAAGCAGATTTCAGAACTTGTCCCATCATATCTAAATCATTTTCAGAAGTACAGTAAAAGGTATCATACTTATATAGGAGGTTATTGATAACTGAAGTTAAGAATTTCAGAGTTATGGTGCCCACAGCTCCCTATAAGTGATATCTCATCACTTATATTACACCTATAAACTCTAGCATTAATTTTAACAGAATGTCTATTATTTAATAAAACTACAAGTGTTCAGCTTGCCTGAATTATGGGTTCTGTATGAGCATTTTAACTTTAACTACCCTGATTTTTTCTCAATTGGGGACACCAGTCTTAACCTTATATGAACATATTTTATTTCTTACTTTAAAAGCAGTTAATTTATTTTCATGAGAAAAAGCATAGATCTTTGACTAAAGAATAATAAATAAAATATTAAACAGATTAAGGTTCAAGTCCTCTGAGAATTTACAGACTCTCCACATACCCGGATATCTAATATTTGTCTTAAAAATTAACTGGAAATACACTACTACAGGTTTTAAACTTCTGATTGAATTCCAAGCATGTCATCGAAATATATGCAGAGCTTCATTTTACTAAACCCATGTTAATTTCTTTTTTGTACTTGAGTGATTTGAAAAGTCAAGATTTTACAGTTGACAAGCAGGACTTGTATGTTCCATGACACAAGCGAAGGATTGTATGAATATAGATTGTATTTTCATTGTTTGATGATGCTAAAGGTCTAGAACCAATGAAAGAATAAGACCTGAAAAAAACATTGTCTTCTTGATGTCATAAGTGGCTGGAAGAAGACTGTAAAATGCTCCATACTCTCGTATGTCAAAAATCAGAATTAAAACCATAACCAAGTAGTACCTTCATTTGTACTTTACAAATCCATACATACCAGGAAAGCATCAGCTATCATAAACTTAGAAGCCACAGAATTGAAACATTTCTTTTTCTTTGTTTTGTTTTGTGTTTTGGGTTTTGTTGTTGTCTTTTGTTTGTTTTGTTTTGGATTTGGATTTTTTTTTTTAATTTGACATGGCTATCCTGTTCCTCCAGTGGGTTCTTTTAACACTTAGTATTCTCAGTCTGTAATACTCCAGTTCTTAGTTTCATCCTTTTCTAGATGAATATTTTAAGTATTTTTAAGTGAATTTATTCAGTTACTTCTGTTGACACACACTTCTGCATGCTGTTGTTGAATAAGAAAACAGGAATTTAAAATATATTTCTGCCTTCGGGAACTTATATTCTTGAATACCAGGCAAATATGAAAAGAAAAACAAAAACAAAAAGAACAAAAACCAAACAAACAAAAAAATAAAACAGAAACAAACTTGGTATGCTGCAGAAAGATAAGAATTTAAACATTTCACAGACGTAGAGTTGACAGAGTCATTAACTCAACAATATTTGAGGAAAACATGTAAGTTTACTTTAAAAAGGAGATAATTGGCTACATAAAACATGGAGTGACTGAGAAGGAAGTCTGAGTCACTAGAAGGAAGACTGAATTATAAGAAATGTTGATAAAGGTACAGACTTCCACTTCCAGAAGATTTCAGTCCTCTGAGGAAAATATCAAATCTCCATGTGAGTTTATGAAGGCCAGACCTGACCAAGAGAAGTCTGTGAGAAAAGGGAGAGCATAGACTGACACAAGAGGACAGAAGGACTTGCCTGAGTCTGGAAGTTCAAGGGAGGCCCTAAGACATAGAATAGAATCATAGAATCATTTGGTTGGAAAGCACCTTTTAGATCAAGTCCATCCATAAACCCAGCACTGCCAAGTCCATGATTAAATCATGTCCCTCAGCACCATATCTACACATCTTTTAAATACCTCCAGGGACTGTGACTCACCACTTCCCTGGGCAACCTCTTTCAGTGCCACAATCCCTTTCAGTGAAGAAATTGTTCCTAATCCAATCCAAGCCTTCCCTGGTACAACTTGAGGCTGTTTCCTCTTGTCCTATCACTTATTACTAGAGAGAAGCAACAAATTCCCACCTCACTACAGCCTCCTTTCAGGTAGTTGTAGAGAGCTCTAAGGTCTCCTCTCAGCCTCCTTTTCTCCAGGCTAAACAACCCCAGTTCCATCAGACGCTCCTCATAAGACTTCTTCTCTAGACCCTTCACCAGCTTCATTGCCCTTCTCTGGACTTGCTCCAGCATCTCAGTGTCCTTCCAGTAGTTGTGGACCCAAAATTAATACAGTATAAAGGATGCAGCCTCACCAGTGCCAAGTAAAGGGTGTCAGTATCAAGAAAAGTCAATGAAGGAAGAAAGCTGGCAAGGTCCTGGGTTTGAAATTAGCAGGAAACAAGGCAATAGCATGGGTAATGAATAGTTTGGTTAATTAATTTTAATTAGTAATAAGCCCACAAATGCTTGGGATCATTAAATATCTTTGCTACTGTGCACAGCACAGTGGTTTTTGGATTGCAGTTCATATACATTGATGAAATGCCATAAAAAATTGACCTACATTGACAGAAACATTTGGATGTCCTTACAGCCTCTGGACTTTGGCTTATATTTGTAGTGAGAATCAAAAGCTAAGCTGTTAGCAAACAGTCCAGTGTTTCAGTTTTGATTGGCTGGCATGTAAATGCTCTGGCTGCAGTTTGGGAAACAACAGATAGACAGAACACTCAGCAGAAGTTAAATGTTGTTGAAAAAGAAACTTTCCATAGAAAAGAGAGACCTGGTGATTGTCCTGGTAGATAGAGTATTTGTTAGCTGCAGGACAAAATTGAGCAACTCATATTTGAGACTCCTTGTTTAAGATGGCTTGTAAGGGTTTCTGAACGTTGTAGCTATAACGTGCTTCACAGAACTGGTTCACTATAAATAATCAGAAAAGTAGCAATATAAGAATGCACAACTAATTTTATTTAAATCTCACACAAAAAATGCTTAACGAAAAAGCCCTTTTTCATTTTCACCTTTACTATAAAAATTAGATTTCTGCAGAATACCTTTAGGACCACTCCTTCAAGGACCCTGCTGCATTGCATGTTGTTTTCACCATTACAGGAAAGAGAAGGATGTTGGGTTACAATGATCAGAAGTCCCAAGAGCAGAGGAAGAGAGGGGATGGGTGGCTGAGAGCACTGTGCTCTTTGGCTCTCATCTATGTCCCAAAATCCTGTGAATGCACATTCCCAGATTTCCAATACAAAGAACAGCACTTTCTACCGATCAAGAGAAATCATGCACATCAATAAGAAGAAGAAAAAGAAGGAACTAGAGTTATATGGCTCAGACACTTGGACTAACATAATTCCAAAGGAGGATCCCTGCAAGCTTGCGGATGTTCAGTTGCTCTAATTATGCTTTAGAAGCAACTGTAGTATGATTTTATACTTGCAAACCTGCTACTTTTGTGATGACTGGTACATAGCTCCACTAATTTGAAATGTGTCTTGAACCAAAATCATCCTGGTGAGTGTAGCTATGCACACTGCTTCTTAAAAGATTGTGGTAAAAAGGTGCACCCAAAGGTGTTGCGCTGAACCAGAAATACCCTTACCTGGTATGTAAATGCTCTGAATAAAAACCACCAAAAAACACCCCCACATTTATCCAGCCCAGTATTAGAGCTAGCTGGGTTTTATATGTCAGCATGTTTGCTAGAAACTTCTCAGATGAGTAGTGGAAAATAACAACTCCAGAAATGCTTGTGACTATTTAGAGGGAGAAGTAGACCTCCACTGCAAACAGCAACCCATGGAGAAATGAGTCTGAGGTGAACCCTTGGCCTTGGGAGTTCTTATGGTTCTGTTTTGGTTTAGTGCAGTGAATTCTTGCTGGTGCAGTTACATCAGGGAAGAGTGTATTAATAAGAGAATTTTGTTCATCACTTCAGGTTCCTCAAGATGAATGGACTGGATACACTCCACGAGGGAAAGATGATGAGATTCCCTGTCGACGAATGCGTAGTGGCAGTTACATCAAAGCCATGGGGGATGAGGACAGTGGAGACTCAGACACAAGTCCGAAACCATCTCCAAAGATTGCTGCACGGAGGGAGAGCTATCTCAAGGCAACCCAACCATCCCTTACAGAGCTCACCACCCTCAAGTAAGTCCATGGTTTATTACATCAAAAACGGAGCTCTCCATTAAGAGATCCAGTTACTGTTTCTACTCTTTACTTCTGGGTATCAGTTAAAGAAAGTAAACAATTGTGTTATGTCATGCTTATTTTTCATTTTTTATTTTTCTGAACAGGGTTAGGTTTGCTGTGTATTTCAAATAGGGACCCTACTACCTGCTCTTTGAGTCTGCAAAGTATTTCAACCTGTCAGTGTTAAGTGAGTGTTCATCTATGTGCAGTAGGCCTGTTCTTTAAATATTTTGCTGAATTATAGCTTTGGCCTGTGAAAGCTGTGTATAATTGTTTATTTATGTATATTCAAAATGTTAAATTAGCCCTAAGCTAGTCTTTGCATCTCATCAGAGAACATCTGACATTTAACTAAAAAGAACAATTACTATCTGAAAATAGACAAATCCATGGCTTGCACTCTTTAGTTCACTCAGAACTGCACTGTAGCTTGTGAAGAAATATAACCAAAATTAAAATTGTTTTAATTGTTTATGAAAACTTTAGTCAAGAAGACCAATGAATTTAAGTTTTTTAAGATCTGTGTTTTTGTTTTATCTGAGCCTTTTAAAAGAATCACTTAAATTCTAATGAAAATTGCAAAAATTGATAATTTTTTGTTTTAGTGCTTTATTTTAAATTAGTCTAAAATGGAGAGATTCCCTAAAGCAAGATAATAAATTATATCTTTAAAAGAAAGTAGTGTGGATTTAAATCAACAATTGTTTCTGTCAGTCTTCGGCAAAATTCATAGCTATAATAGTGAATCATATTTCACTGAACCAAAAATAACCTAATTTTAGTATAACTTGCCTGAGGCTGTAGCTTTAAAATGGAAAAGAAAAAAAGGAGCTGTATCTCTTCTAGTACCCATCATTAGTGATAGAAGACTCCTTCTGCATTTCCTTCATTAATTTTCCTCTCCTTCCTTGTCTTCCTCTACCCCATTTTTTTTCCCAGAGACTTTAACTGGGGAATATATTTTAGAGAAAAGTGTTTGATCCTTGTTAAGAATGTCATGCTCTCAACATTGGTGATAAATAGACTAGTAGACAAAAACATGCTTATGGCAGCTCCCCATAGCAGTCTGCCTGACTTCATCCCAGGGGAAGCTGAGAACTGCTTCTGCTCTTCCTGCCCATTAGTGTCCAAAGGAGAAAAGCAGTCCCATTTTCTACAGGGACTTTCATAAGCTACCTGGCACTTGCTAAAGGGATCCAGTGGTTCCTCTCGTCATCCATCAGACTTTACCACAGCCTTTCCTGAGCCAAAGCTCCTCCTCTGAGATGTTATCACAACTTCTATAAGGTGAATACAAATGTTATGTGCCACCACAAACTCCTCAAAGCCTCGCTTTATGCATGGCCACACTGTCAGGCATGGATTTTACTCTTTGAGACTTCAGAAACATATTTCACAGTTCTGTAATATATATGCAAAATGCAAGGCATCACACTGAGTGTGTTTGCTCTTTGTCATTTTTGTAGTCTGTAGATATAAAATTTGCAAAAGAATCTGGACTTATTAAAAATAACAAGTCCTGCATGTCACTGTGTCACCACAGAAGATGTTAGATCAGAAAGGCTAGGCATCAGAAGCTTTGGGGTTTAGCTTTGAAGTAATTGTAATTCAGCAAAGTGCTTGTACGAATAATTTATTTCATCTGTGTTTTTTTAATCCCTCCCTATTAGGGAAAGCTTTCAGGAATGTGCTTCATTTTAAAGTGCACTCTGCAAAATTCATGTAAATTTAGGAGCTGTGCAGAAGTAAAGCACAGGGCAGAGGAAGGAAGGGGAAAATGGTCAATGTTACTAAAACAAAAAGAAGACAAAATATGAAATAACTTATTTTTTATAACTTTCCATCATAAATTGGGATGAAGTAGAACTGTTTCTTTTAATCTATGCTGGTACTTTATAGAAATACCTCTTCCTGAGAAACCTTTCCACTTTCAGATGCAAATTGTATAACGCATAATAATGCATTGCTTTTATTCCTTTCTGCTGAACATGATAATTTGGGTTGGGGTTTTTTGTGAGAACTAGCCAAGTGCTTGCTCTGGGAATTGAAGTCTTCTGTTAAGCTATGTGGTCTTTGCACATTTCTTCATACTTTCTTAGTAGCATGATTTGACCTTGGCCAGGACATTGCTTGTTCATCTCAGGGCTACCCTGATTACTCGGAGAGCTGTGATTGAGTTTTGCTGGCATGTCAGCCAGAGACTAAATTAGGGCCCCTATCTCACTGAATATAGGTCATCAAGCAATAGTGTAATATGTGATAACAAGTTATTTCCTTCGCTTACCATTGACTTGAGTTCAGTTTACACCTGAATAAGAGCTTTATGGAAATGAGCCAGAAACAACTCTGGGCAGCAGGTAGCCCTTTACTGACACTGGTGGACTTTCTAGCTGACCTTGAAGAACATTATTCACACCTTAAAGATGAGTAGTATTTCACACCTTTAATTATGGGGTTTTTTCTGTCATAAAGAACAAGGCACCATGCAAAAGCAACATTACTGCAGTGGTGATTGTCTGCAGTGGGGATCTTCTGCACTTCTTTCTACTACTCTCTTTCTCTGTTTTCTCTATGCAGTCCCTAGCTGGCTTCACTTTCATCTTTGGCAGAGCAAATAACTTAAAAACATGTTCCCTTTTGCTTTCACTGTTGTTTTTGAAAGGATTTTTCATCTTGTGGGACTTTTCCTCTCTGAGTACTTGAAGTCTAATATTGGTCTCACAACCCACACTGTTCCTCCCACCTGCCTAGCTACCATTGCTCATGCACCTACTCTTCTAAGAAAGGGTTTTCATTATTACCAGTGTTTCTTTTTATATAAGGAATCCATTTTGAACAGCACAACTCTGTCATATCTCCTTTATGTAATACAAGTTTATTTTCCTGGTTTTGCTGTGAGTTTTTTTTTCTTTCTATTCCTTACAATCCCCCTCCTACAATATTCCTCCCATCCCATGGTTTCTAAGCAGTTACAGCACATATGTCAAATGCTGTGGTACCATTCTGAATAAAGCACAGCTTGCTGTGCTCTTAAAATGCACACCTCCGCTGCTGCACTCTCATTATCCTACCAGGCAGTAAGCAGCTTTTTCTGTCTTTGCTGGCAGTATCCTCTTGGTGTTTAATCTTTCACAGTCTAGATAAAGTGATGCAGATAGGGAAAAAAAAAATATATATATTTGTCTATTCCTGAAAAGTGGCAAAAGTTTATTTTGCGCTTTTCAGCAGATGGAAAATGAACTGGTAAGCTAACTTCTAAAGGAGGTGCAGGCAACAGATAACTGGCATTTCTATGACAGCTGAGCTTGATTCAGAAGATATTCCTTCACTACCTATCTTGGTTGTGTTTAGCATGGTTTTCATGGGGAAAAAAATATGCAATTACATTGTCCGTCACTGTTACCTCCCCATAATTTTTTAATCTGTTGGCCAACTTTAACAAAGTTTGCTGGAGAAACTGAAGTCTGAAAGATAAAAAGTTCCAGCAAACTGTATGAAGATCTGTAGCTGTGTAAGGAAGAGAAAGATCTGCAGCCATCCTGCACAATCTCTTGAAGAACTGTGAATGAAGTAGCTGCTGATTCAGTGCCAGGTATAACTTGATGGCAGAACATAAAGAATATGGAAGAGAGTGGAAAACTCTGTGGAGGATCAAGGCCTAAGAGATGGATCCTGTTACCATAGTTTTTCTACTTAATTCTGCCCTTTTCTTCCTATCCAATGCACACACATCCACTGCTTACAATATGAGTTCAGATTCTGCTTCCTAACTCAATATAGTTACTTTTCTAAAACATAAGCACTTAATGGTAATCCATCCACTTGTGGATGTTTTACATGTATTTTGGGGTTCTGTACAGTTACAGAACTGTAGCTTTGAACACATATTTGATCATACAATTTTTTTCCTGAGACAGTTGTGCTCTGATCACCGGTGTATTAATGGTTTCCATGATCTTTAGAGATGCATTTATACAACTTCTGTAAAAAGGAAAGAAAGAAGAACAGAAATTAGCTTTTTTTCTTAACAAATCTTTACCTTGAAGATATTTCAATAGACACATCATATTTTTCCGGTCAGTTTTGACTTGGAGAAACATAACTGTAAGCACCACAAACACTTCTTAATGGCTACCAAGTTGCACCACTGTTGATGAAAAGAGTATGTGAGCATGTAAGCAAAAAGCTTTTCCCCTTTGGTAAGTAATGGTAATTACTTACATGGTAAGTAATTCATCTGTGTGACTTCCATCATAGCTGCATCTGTTGCTGTGATTTACTGCATAGATGAGTGATACTAAGAATAAACCAACCAATTCCAAATTCCAAATTTTAAAGTTTAGCAAAGACATTCCAATATCTCAAAATATGTGCATGTCATTTGTGTACCCCCAGGCTTACATTTTTTGCGTTCTAATGCAAATAATGTTAAGCACTTTCTGTTGCATGTTTATAGGAATCTTAAGATAAAATTGTTTTTAAAACCTCTGTCTTGTTTTTCTTAATATCTATAAAATCACAGTAAATTATCAAGCTCAACTAGAGGCAAAATCTGGTAGCAAACTTGAAACAAGTTACAACAACAAAAAGAAAGAGTTAGATCTGATCTATACATCCTGAATTTCAACTTTTCATCAACTGAGAGCTGATAAGGTCAGTTCCTGGAGGCCAAGCCTTCAAGCTAGGGTCAACCTGTTTTACAAATAAAATCATGTCACAGTTGCAGGACCAGCTCTGCTAGGATGACTTGATGTTTTGGGTAGCAAATCCCCTGATCGTCATAAAAGCCAAAGAAATTATGATCAAAATAGTTCTATAATCTGCAAAGATCCCAAATAATTTTGTCTGATTATGATTTGTGGTGGTCTGTAGGAAGATGGTATTCACTCATGGGCACATTTGTATAGACTGATGGGAAGGTACAGTTTATCATCTGCAAAGCTTATAATCTGTGAATTAATAGTGAAATTGCATAATGTCTGTTTTCAAACATGATGCTAGGATAAGCAAACATGCACAAGTTTTTTACACTAAATACCCAGCAAATTAAACATTGCAATGATGTTGTTAAATGTTATGCACAAAGCTGGATGTCCTCATAGCTTTCTTCTTTTTTCCTATAGTGATGCAACGCTTGCATTTTTGTACGTAGTTATCTTTATGGCTTCTCAGACTGGAATATGCAGCTCTTGGAAAACTATAAGATAATATAAACTCTGGAGATGGTTCTCCCACTTTCCCACTTTTCTAAGATGCTGCTCTTGGGACCTGGTTGTGCTGAGGGAAGTGACAAGGGATGTACAGATACTTGTATTCTGACATGCTGGTTAGGCTCTTCCGTCTTTTGAGCAAATTTAAACACACAGCAAAGAATGCCTCCTTAAGTATGAAAACCATCTTGGTCTTAGGAATGAGGTCCCTATTTATTTTTGGATGTTTCTGTATTACTATAACATATCACCAGTAAAAGGTGTCATATAAACAAAAGCATAGTTTTTTGTTTGGTTTTATTTTAATGAATGTGTTGTCCTCATTCTGTTAAAGTTAATGAAAATGTCCCATAAAATTCACTGACCTAGATCACAGATAGAGAGAAGGAGAGGGAAAATACAAGGTGATGCAATACCTCATCTTCCATGTAGGGACTATTTTTAGACACATTCAGGAAAGATTTTTAGTTTTCTTTCACTGAGTGACTTCCAATTAGGGAATGACTTTCATAATTAATACAAAAGGAATAAGTCTTATTAATATTTTACTAGTGTTTTCCAGTATGTTTTCAGTACTGTGTGTTTCAGTTTCCTGTTGCAGTCTCTCTCATTTGCATCAAACTTTAGCTAGTGAAAGAATTGTCTACTTTTTCCTATAGGTGTTAAATTTATTTGCTTGAAGGGGGATTTTTACGGATTTCTTATGACAGAGACTGGAGTGTCTCCATGAGCTTTTGACATGTAGCCACAGGAATAGTATTCTGAAACTACAGTTGACCTAAGTAGTAACTTTTCCACCCTGCTGTTAGGTGATACTTTGCTCTTTATTTCTTTGCTCTTACTTTCTCTCTTCTCTCTGAAAGCTAGGGAGAAGCTGTTGGTCAGAATACAACTCAGAAAAAAATTGAAAGGCAAGACAATAAAAAAACCTATTTTGAGGTAGTAGGTGAATATACCTCTGAAGCCAATGGCTGCTCTAGGGCAGCTAGCATCTGTTTTATTTAAGGAAAAGAGGATATTGATTTATTGCAGGAACGCAGACCTTGGAACTTTTAAAAAACAGTTGCAACTTTCCACTGATGGCTATGTAAAGCATGTTGTTGGCTTGTGCTTAATATCACTGATGGGAATGTGAGAAAGTTGGTGGTCCATGGCACCTCTCTTTCTGTGTGCCCTCACACAAATGTATGCATGCCTTTACACCACAGAAACAAACCAGCTCATCTCACTGTAACCATACCCCAGTGGAGACAGGGAATAAGTGCCTTGTAGGTAGGATGGGCACTCCTCCTCTCTACTTATGTGAAGGTCCTCACCAGTCTACCTGAAATATGTTATTTCAAGAAATATGTTATTTCTCATTTCTCTGAGAAGTCAGAATTTTGTTGTAATCTGTAAGCTATACTAAAGTTGCTGCCTCACTTGCACTTCTACCTTTAGCTGCTGAAATTCGAGGCAATGAAAGAGTTACCATTAACTTACATAAGACTAAACTTCAGAAGAAAGAAAAACTTTTAACTTTGCTGGTCAAAATATGATCTTTTGTCAATACTGAATCAGAGTTTTGGAAGTCAATGATTTATTGAAGACAAGCTGCCACCTCAAATGGATGAATGCCTTACTTGCAGAAATTAAAATCCTTGTCCTGTATCTAGTCATGTGGCTCAGCTTAGCACAAGATTTAGCTTTATATTAGACGTAGTTACAAACAAAAGCAAGAACTCCCAACTTTTCAGCTTCTCTCATTTAAATCCTGTAAACGAATTCATTTTGAGGTAAGTTAATTTGATGAATTCAAGTCCACCCAATTGTTTGTTTTAAAAAGCAAGGTCTATCATACTTTATGGGTCAAATGGGCACTTCAAGGGCTTGCTCTAAGAAACCCAGTTATAGTCACTGAACCAAGATATTATTTAGTCATCTCTTTCAGGATATAGTTTTTATACACCCAACCTGCACGTTTGTGTGCAAAACTGGTCTTGTTTACTTTCAGCCCTACTTCTGCCCACCTGCTTAAAGTCTGTCTCAGAAAGGAAGTTAATAAAATCCAGTGGGAACAGGAGAAGAAATGCTGCCCAAGACTGCAAAGACATGCAAATGCTATACGTTAGGCAAATTTTCCTAATGGTAATGCTAGTTATGCATGGGAGTGGACTGCCAAGAGAAATCACTTCACTGCAGATTTTCAAGAAAAGGGTAGAAAATGTCTGTCAGGACAAATTTATGTATTTCTGATCCTGCTTCAGGGTAGGAGTGACCAAATGACCGCATGAAGACCCCTCCAGATCTATCTTATGATTATCTGTCTGTCTTTCTCAGGCTATTGAAAATATCCACTATCACTGTTCTTACTTCCTTTTCTTAACCTATTTTTTAAACATAAAAAAGAAATTATCATCAGGACTAAGTTATTCCTGAAGGCCTGCTGTTGAGTCATAAAAATAGCTACCTCACCCAAAGCAGTGGCAGTTCTGCACAATTCTTTCATGTATTTAAAATGTTATTTCATTGCTGGCATTTTGAAATTTTGTTCCAACTGCTGCCAGCCATCCCATGCTTGACTCTCAGTATGTGATCTTGTACTATCTGGTTTAGTTTGCTAAAGGGACCTCAGCTGATGATATTAAATCTGCCACATAGAAAATTCAGTCATAAAGATAGATGTGCATTTGCACAGAATTGGATCTGGAGACCTTAATGTCCAACATAACAAGATAATCAAACAGGCAACAGTAATTAACTTAGCTATTCATGATAATTTTCTGTTCTGATCAGCTAGAAGTGCAGTGTTCTTTCACTGTGAAATGCTGAAGCCCTTTTAGGTTAAAAATGGAAAAAGTTAAAATAGTGTATTTTGCTTTACTTTTAATGTGAAAATACAGGACAAACAGTGTTTCTGCCAACATGCTTTGGGATCTTCTGTTAATTTTCATCATGTTAGGGTGAGAGAGAAACATGAAAGTGAGCAATTGTCCTGCCCTTACAAATAAAAGACACTATTAATATCCATCATCTTGTTTCCCAGTCATTTGTTTCTTGTATTTTCATGTGTTTGTATTACTGCTAAGATGGAGTAACTTGCAACTTATTTTATTAGTTTCCTGCTGGCTTGGGTGCAGTATGGGATGAAGGTTAGAGGCAGGGGGCAGCAAATAAAGTATGTGGCCCCCAGGTAGCTAAGGAGCTGAAGTAGGACAGCATCAAGTATCACACTGCTTCTGGTGACACATGAATGAAAGTTCGTCTGAAGACACTTGATGTTTTAAAATCTCCTATCCACCTAGTGAAGTTATGAATCTTTTCAAGAGGAGAGAAATTAGGAAATATCCTTTAAGGCATTCTTACATTGTGCCTGCTTTCTAATCTGTTGTACACCACAAGGATAGGGAACCATCTGAGATCACTGCTTGTGTTATTTGCTGGTGTGAAAAAATGTTTTTCTTTTAAGGACCTTTACAGCAGCCACTGATTTCCTGTGAAAAAACTTTGTAGATGTATCTGTAGCCACATTGAATGGCTATTTCCCATTCCTTTCCAGAAAGGCTGTGCTACTTGATCAGCCTGTACCCCAGCTGCCTTGTAGCTATGCCTGCAGCAAGGCCAGGGACCATAGAAAGCACTAAATGGTTTTGTCATCCTCAAATGCCAGCAGCCACATCCAGAGCACCCAAATTTAAGTTATGTCCGGATAGTAGCCATGCTTAGGTTGTGTCTGTGCAGCTCTGCTCTGTCACAGTGATGTATCATGCTGAAGGCAAGCTTGGGAGCTTTCAGGACTAATATATAAATCTCTCCTGGTTTATATCTGACAACTGCTATTGCAAATCTGAGCTAAGCCTTTATTACTCTACACTTGAAAGGAAACCTTGAAAAACTTCTTCAGGAAAGTAGTCTTCCTTAGACGAGTCCTAAAAAAGTTCACAACTATTATTTATTACTTTATCACACAAAGATAAGCATAATACAGATGTTTATTAAAACTCCCTCTTGTAATAATCAATATTTATTACTCTTTGCATAACAAAAATTGGAAAATGTTATAGAATGCAAAATAATGCAAGGTTCTTACATTGTTTATTACTTTTATTTTACAAAACTTATAACTGCCACTTTGCTTTGTCACATTTAGAGAAATAATTTGGTTCTGAACTTTGCATAAATATCAAAACCAAGGATACATACATAATGCAGAAAGCTTATAACCACTCTGGGTTAAATGGTGACAGTGGTATCAACCTTCATGATGAACACCTCATTCATCTCATGTTTATGTTTTTAACAGTGATAGAAATTATATCTATAGAAGATGGAATTTTGGGAGTCAGCAGCTATTTCTGATTTTGGAACGGTCATTTTTCCTTATTCTGGTGGGATGTAGTCAGCATGTCATTCAACCCTATCCTAATGAAGTTGCAGACAAAGAAATCCCAGAAATGCTGTCACTATCTAGTCAATAGGGTACAATGGAAATGTCTAGCCATGCACTTCAGACTGATGCAGGGTCTCTGGGACTCATCTCACTCATGTAGCTCTAAGAGCTGTGAGACAACAGGGCTTTGGCAGAGATTCGTTGCTCAGACTTGTTTGAAATGCTGTTGAGTCAGGCTGTGCCACTGCAGTTGTTCAGTCATTTACTGCTGGGTAGGATGACATTTCTGGTAGAACAATGACTCCCTGTTACTTCTCCCAGAAGCCTACTTAGAAATCACTTGATTTGGGGCACAAATCAATTGCTATTTACCTGTGATGAACAAATTTGAATTTGAGGTAGTGGATGATGCCTTATTCAAATAAGATGTTAGGTCAAAAGTGGCTGGAATGAATGTCAGTACTATGTTACTATTTCTGATACCCCTTCCTCTTTCCTCTCTCTTTTTTTGTTTGCAAGTGATTCCTTAATATACCTAGGTAATAATTCTCAGTACTTAGCTAAGCATCTTTCCTCTATTAAAAGACCAAAGATTTGCAGGAAGAATACCACATCTAGATTCATCTAGATGTCAAATAGGTGTCATCACCACATCTAGAGTCTTCAGATAGTGAAAGAATAACCATCTAACTATCAACTACTTGTATGTTTCCAGAATGACCTTCTGAATATCAACTATTTGTATATTTCCACCTTCCCACTGCTTTTTTTTTCCTTTTCTAGTGAATTTCACATCTTTGAAAAGAAGGCATGTGTAGCATTCTCTTCTACTTTCATTTATTATAACTCTGATCCTAAAACACTCTCCTGCTAAGGTTTTCCTCAGTGGTACTTTAATAATGAATCTTGTTCACTAGTCCTAGAGCCAGAAAATCATAAATTCCCCTGTGTGAGCAAGAATACCTCCCACTAGACCAGGTAGCTCAAAGTTCCATCCAACCTAGCCTCAAACACTTCCAGGGATGGGGCAGCCATAACTTCCCTGAGGAACTTATTCCAGTGTCTCACCACACTCACAGAAAAAAATTTCTTCCTAATGTCTAATGTGAATCTACCCTCTTCTAGCTTAAAACTATTCCACCTTGTCCTATCATGACATATCCTTGTAAAAAGTCCCTCCCCAGCTTTCCTCCAGCCCCCTTCAGGTACTGGAAGGCCACTATAGGTTCTCCCCAGAGCCTTCTTTTCTCCAGGCTGAATGACCCTAACTCTCTCAGTCTGTCTTTATAGCAGAGGTGCTCCAGCCCTTGGATGAGCCTTGCAGCCCTCCCCTGGAGTCACTCCAACAGCTCCTTGTCCTTCCTTTGTTGGGGGCTCCAGAACTGGACACAGTTCTCCAGGTGGAGTCTCATGAGAGTGGAGTAGAAGGGCAGAATTCCTTCCTTGACCTCCTGGCCACGCTTCTTTAAATTCAGCCCAGGATACAGTTGGCTTTCTGAGATGCAAGCATTCACTGATGGCTCATGTTGAGCTTCTCAACAACCAACACCCCCAAGACCTTTTCCTCAGGGCTGTTCTCAGTCCAATCTCTGCCCAACCTGTAAGTGTGCTTGGAATTGCTCTGGCCCAGGTGCACTTGGCCTTATTGAACTTTATGAGGTTGGCATGGGCCCACTTCTCAGTCCTGTAAAGGTCCTTCTGGATGTCCTCCCTTCACTCCAGTGTGTCAATCATACAACTTGGTGTTATCAGCAAACTTCTCAGGGTAAGGTTCTCTTACTAATATCATCCTTGTGAGCATTTCACAACTCTTTTACCCACAGTTTCTAGTCCCAAAGAGAAACAGTCTGTTGCTAACACTCCTGAATCACTCACTTTGCATCCTTTTCTTGTTAGGGAGGCATACAGCTTGTGTTGGAAAATGGCTATGTCTTCCTTCAATTCGGTGATCAATTTCTGTCATCACATATGTGGTGGTTAATTACACTTTGTCACACTTTAAGCTGTCTCTGGAGTGATTCACTGTTATGCTGGGTCTGTTTAGTGGGGCTCTGGTAGCAGGGGAGGGGACACAAACGTGGCTTCTGTGAGAAACTGCTGGAAGTTCCAGCAGCTCCAAAGCCAGACCTGCCTCTGGAAGAGGCCAAGCTCAACAGTGACAATGGATGTGCCACTGCAATAAGATTTTTAAGAAGGGGAAAAGAAAATGCTAAAGGACCTCCAGCGGAGAGGAGGATGTGAGAGAGATGCAGATACCAAGGTCAGTGAGGAAGGAGGAGGAGGTGCCTGGGCAGAGATTCCCTTGCAGGCCATGATGAGATGGAAGGTCCGTTCCCCTGCAGCCCACAGAGCAGCATGGTGGAGCAGGGCATGAAGGAGAACAGTGGGGCAGATAAGAACCTGGAGTCATGGAGGACCCCACACCAGGGGAGGTGACTGTTCCTGAAGCAGGACATGATTCTGTGGACAGCCCAAGCTAGAGCAGTCTGTTCCTGAGAGACTGCACCTCATGGGAGGGACTCACGTTGGAGGGGTTCGTGGAGGACTCTCTCCTGTGGGAGGGACCCCATGGTGGAGAAAGGAAGACTGGGAGGAGTTCTCCCCCCTGAGAAGGAAGCAGAGGCAAAAAACAACATGTGATGTACCATCACATAAACACATAAACACACACACATAAACACTATGTGTTTATAAACCATAAACACTATTCCCCTTCGCCTGCTCTGCTGGAGGGGAAGAGATAGAGGAATCAGGAGTAATTTGGGCCCAGGAAGAAGGGAGGGTTGGAAGAAGGTGTTTTAACATCCAGTTTTGTTTCTTTGTCCTGTTCTGATTTGCCTGATGACAAATTACATTGATTTTTTTACCCGAGTCAAGTGTGTTTTGCCTGTGACCATAATTGTTGAGTGAAACAGAGACACACACGACCCTTGTCTCGACCCACAAGCTTTTGGTTGGATTTTCCAGCTGGGCTTAAGCCACAAAACCTGGGCAATGGGGTTTGTTCCCAGCTCCAGTTCTGAAGGCAGAAGTTGCCACAGTGGTCCTTGACTGCAGCCTGGTAGCCAAGGTGCTCTTGCCACCGACCCATGGTCAGACAACTCTTGCACACTGATTCCTGTGCAAACACACATGAACCCCAAGGAGGCTTTATCCTGTCAGCTCAAATTGTCCCTGCTCCAGAGAAGTTAGTCAGATTCTGTATGTCTGTGACAACTGTGGTATCTGCCTGAGTGTTTTGCCTCTAGCAGAAGATTGACAAGCCCTAGTTTTCTATTGAAGTTGCATTCTGTGAATGTATTTCCTTCCCCTTTTCTTGCAATCAGTATGTCCACATAATGGTAGCTTGTTATTTAATGTAACTAGTTCTCTCGAGGGCAACAGCCCAAAGAATAATAAAATAATCCATTTGGAGTTCTTGCAAACAATAAAGCACCTGAACAGCTGTCTCCTAAAGAAAAAAAAAAAAAAAAAAAAAGCTGTAGTTTGGTGTTGATGTTGCAGAGATTCTTTATTTATTTAATATGTTTTCAGATTATATGCTTTATGTACCTTCCTTAAATGATGTAATAGACAAAAACCAACAAATAGAAGAAGCACCTTTATTTTAAGGAATATTTTTAAAGAAGATTAAATAAGATTGACATGTAAAATAATACTTAAAACGTTGATTTTAGAACCTCTTGATTCTTATTTGCAAGCATGTTTTACAAAATTTTCAATTATCAGCATTTTTTAAAAAATCTAATCCCTTCTCATAAATAGAATAGTCATACTTCTAAAGAAAAGTACCACTAGACTTTTTTGTAGCCAAAAACAGGTAAAAGATTGCTTCTGAGTTGAATCTCAGTTTTTATTTTACTGTCTTGGATTTTGCAAGTACTCTCAGTATTTTTGTCATAAGCACCACTGAAATTATCCAGAATGGGAAGGTTATATCTGATCCAGGTTAGGTGTGAGCTGAACTTTAATCTCCTGCCCTGCTCCCTGGGCTCTACCCAGTGCATCCAGTACAGGCCTGAAGTGCCCACTGGGAGGGCATACCCACTCCATGGGGAGGTGTGCATTTCAGTCAAAATCAACACGTGTTTTTTTCCCTAAGGCATGACACTTAATAGGAATAAGGAACAGAAAAATGATTGTCAATTATTTCTCTGAAAGTCCTTGGGAATATTATGCAATTGGGACCTGGGTCCTTTGTACTGGATTCTGCAGTGGGCTGTTTACAAGTCCCAAGTGTAGCATTTAAAATCTGAGCTACTGAGGTTTTTTCAACCCCCTGGCAATGTGCACATGAAATTTTAAATGTCAGCTTCCAAACCACCACAATGGGATGATAACCTCTGCCATCAATTAATCAAACTGCATGTTCAAAACATTATCTTGCCACTGTTCTTCCAAGTTCTTTTGAATTCAGACAAATTTAACAGCTTTCTCTTCCATAAAATGATACACTAAGGTTAATTATAGTTCAGGAGCACTCTAAGGTATGATTTGACTGCTCAGTGTTTCTCAAGTCTAAAAAGAACACGAGGGGTGCACCTGGAACGAGTGCCTGGCTTGCGTTTTTCCTATAGGAAAGGGGAGGATCTGTTGAGCCATTAAAATGAAGGACAGAAACTGCAAAGCTCTCAGGTTCAGTAGCCCTTTTTCTGCCAGGGTGGTGAAAGGTCCTGGCCCCCACACCTATTTTCTGTGCCTCCATGGCAGGTAGGCTGAGGGGGAGGAGGAAAGAGTGCTGGGCACACCACCAGTGCTGCTCCCTGCCTGGCCTCTTGCCGGCTGAAGATATTGATGAGCCTCTAGCTCTGGGAAAAAAGGGATAATATCACTCCCCCCCTGCACAAGGATTGATTCATTACAGCTAGTGCAGCAATTATGGAGCCTTCTAAAGAGGCTACAGAAATGTTAATACAGTCATCATTAGTCATTGCTCCCTTGCTCTTAGCTCCTGTTTCCTACTCCTGAAGCAAGGCAGCTCAGCAGTGTTTTCTTCTGCTCACCAAGATGCTTGGGAAGAGCCCCACCATATTGCATGAGCAGCAAGGCACAGCCTGGGAAAGAAGTTAAATCATACCTATACTTCCCTGCCAAAGGAAGAGTTGTAGAGGCTGGCAAGACTTCAGCCAGGGAGAAAGGGATTGGTTCTTGTAGTTCCTCTTCAACTCTGCCTCCCACATGCATCCTGCTGCCAGAATGCTCTCTTCTCTTTCCACCCGCTGGACGTCGTTGCTATCCCCGTGATGTGTGAAAGCCCAAAGGGGAGCACAGTACTTCTAGGAGTAAGAGTAACTCAGGTTGCATTTTGCTGTGTCTGTTGAAATTTTTAAGTACTGTCTGCTCATAAATTGACACTTCTCCTCCTCTCCTACTGCCATGCAGCCCACACCCATTGCTAACGTATGTCCCAGAACTGACTGAGATACTTTCACAGTAGGTAAATGATAGGCATGCTTCCCTTCAGCTGGCCCTACCTCTTCCCTTCCCTCTCTGCCCTGCCTCCGTACACTAATGCACAGTTTCCCACTCACATCCCTATAAATTTTTTCATATTTGTTATCCTTCACACTCTAGCAGAAGGGAATCTTAAAATGCTTGGGGTTTGTTGTTGTTGGGTTTTTTTCCTCCATACGGAAGGTCTTCAGAGCTAAGAGAAGATATTTTAATAGATCTCAAAGCCTGAGCAGCCATGGTATGTGCTGCACAGAGAAGCAAGCACACCACACACACTGAAAATCACGGTCTGGTTGTGTTGAGGGCGTTCCCACTGTATGTTCTGTGAATGCCTGTTCCTGAAAAACCTGTGAATTTTCTGATGTAAAACCATTTGGAAGGCTGCAAGAAACGTTTGTCTCTGTTAGTGCCTACTTATTTCTCTTCTTTGGAGAGGGTGGACAACAGCACCAATGGTCCCATGCTGATGGCAGCCTGATCACCCAGTGGTTATTGGTGCTGCCAGAAACAGTAAAACCCACATGAGCTACTGGAGATGATCTTTTACTGACATCCCAAGATCTTAGTGTATTCACAAAAGAGAAGATTATCCATGAGCTTCCCACAGGCATCTTATAAGGAATATCTATCCATTTTCTTCTGCTGAGTTTAAGCTTGTTTCTTTTCCTCTTTGGGAAGGCAGGAGTTGGCTCATTTACTTAGGCAGAATTTATCTCTGTTGAGGAAAAAATGTGACTCAGACTTTGCAATTGGTAGACTTTCAGCAAAACTCCAAGATTTGACCAGCTGAATTTCTAGCAATTACCTAATTAACCACCTGCTTATCTTGAGACAAAAGTAAGTTTTTAATTTTATTTAGTGTTTTCCTGTTACTGAGTGTCTTCTCGGTTTATGAATAGTGAATAGTTGTACACACAAAAACCTGCCTTTGCATATCCCAATTGCTTCCTTCCTGCATGGGTATTTAGCATAGCTATAGGTAGTGAAAGGAGCAAGACTGGTAATACAGCCATTGAGAACATATTATCATGTTGGGCTTTTCTTTGGCTTTTACTTTCAAATAACTTGTTTTGTTAAAGAATATGAAAGTAACGTTTTTATCAAGTTGCCAGTTTCTGTATGGAAGGAAAATTCCTGACCTGCCCTTTCTAGTCAGCAAGAAAAATACCTTCATTCATGAAAAGCACATTAAAAAAGCTTTAAATTGTACCATTTTTGTAATGGCACGCTGAACACTATAAAAGCAAATTGCCCTATGAGTCCTAATTAATTTGAAATCAGGTTCATAATTCATGTAGGCTTTAAAAATCAGAATATATTCTAAGATGTAATAAATGTGCAGCATCTTTTTAATACGCTTCTGTTTCTTGAGTCCTTGAACTTTGTGTTTGTCTGTTTTCTTTACCAGCTGTGAAAACTCAAGGGTTTTATCCTTTAACTGGAAAGGTTTTGCAAGCCTCATGAGATGAGCTTTAAGAAAAACATAATGCATTGCAGAAACCCAATAAATAGCAGTCCCTGGCACCACTAGATTGTTCCTCCCTCTAGTGGCTGGCTGGCTCCGGTGAGAATAAATGAAACTCTTTATTAACATCTTGAGGAATTATTCCATTAGCTTAGCTACTGGGAACTTATTTTTGGGGGGGCTGGCATCTACCAATTCCCTGCCTGCTTGGTAATCAATGGTTCCTCTGTGCACATGTCCATGCCTTTACCAGCCTTTCAGTTTTTCTAGGCCACCACTCTTGAGTTTTCTTAAGCGAAATCCAGGTAATTTAGCACAGCTGATCTCTTATTTATGTTAAACAAAAACAGCAGTGAATTTGAGGCAGCTTGGTTTGTCAAGTCAGGGTGCAATACTGGGAAGTGTGTTTGGACAGTGAGCAGGAAATTTGTGCTTACTCCATCTATCTAGATATGCAAGTTTATGACCACACAGCAGTGGGCAGATCGGAGGTGTTCATGTCACCGACCAAGCACATTCCTTTGTGGATAGGCAAGGAAAATGTAAAGGGGTCGCAGACACAGAATGTTGGAATGTTCCATTTAATTTTGCATAGCAGCAACCCCTGTCTACTTAGTCGGGGGCGCAAAAGTCAGTGGGTTGACAAATTGACCCTTACCTGGCTCATCACAGGAGAAGCCAGAGTCCCAGGATGCTGGACAAACCTTCAAAGGTGGCCCTGTGCATCCTGCATGCAAAGACATGCTGGTGTTCAAACACCATCAGATAGGTCTCTGCCCTGTTGTTTCTGACAGTAAGAAATACATTATCATAATTTTTCTGGTTTCCTAATCAAGCTAACAAAAAATCTGAGCAGCAAAAATAGCTATTGTAAGTACAACAGCTATTTAAGGAAGAGAACACATAAGGAAGAGGTACTTGCTCACATGGCTCAAATAACTTCACAGCAAAATTGCAGACCTCTTTGTAAGACTTGTGAGTCTTGAAAAAGTAGAACCACAGAATCATAGAATGGTTTGGGTTGGATGGGAACTTAAAGATCATCTAGTTCCAACCCCCTTCTTGGGCAGGGACACCCCCTGCTGCTCAAAGTCCTGTCCACCCTGGCATTAAACACTTCTAGGGGTGAGGCATCTGGGAAAATCTTCCTGGGCAACATGCTCCAGGCTGAACTCTCTCATAGTTGAGGTGCTGTAGCCCTCTGATCATCTTCATGGGCTGTACTCACTCCAACAGCTTCATGTCCTTCTTGCACTGGGGACCACATAACTGGACACAGTACTCCAGGTGGGGTCTCACAAGAGTGAGAGGGACAGAATCACCTCCTGTGATCCCATCATAAAGATAAAGGGTCACCAAATCTGACAGGCACAGTTTGCCCTTGATGAAGCCATTTTAGTAATGTAAACAAGTAATGTAGGTTTCATTACACTTTGCTTCAATTGACATTTTAGGCATTAAACTTTTCCAAAGCTCACTGAAATTTTATTAGGATGACAATCTTTTCAAGGAGCTCTGTCTTACCTCAGCAAAACCATTGACTTGTGACGATATCATAAGTCACCATTCACAGTCAATAATGGTTTTAATCGAAAAATACATTTCTTCTAAAATACCTTTTGCCATCACTCTTCATTAACCAGCTATTCTGCTTTATATGCATTATCTGTCTCTGGGGCTGAATATTATTAGTTAAGTCATTCTGTCATCTCTGCCTCTAGTAACAAAAAAAATACAGCACTCCTGTTCTCTTCCATTGAAGAACCTCAGTCAGATTTGCTAACTAATTCAGCATCACAAAGACACCTCAGAAGCACTGTAGGGAAGTATTAACATACCTATTTGCTGAGCCTGAGAGTTCTCCTCCAAGTCACACAGATTCTATTGATACTGAAATCCAAATCCATGAGCCACAGTCAACTGCCTGTAGTTTTAAATTCTAGATAGCAGGTATTTACACAGAATATTTTAGAGTTTATCTTTGCTTTCCTTTTTTTTTTTTTTTTTTTTTTTCTTCAACATAAATATCCAGGTATTTTCATCTTCTAAGTAAGATAGAGGACCATCTTCAGCTTTGCAGTGTATTCTATCATTATGTTTTGAAAAGGAGAGAGTTTTTTTCTTAACTCATTCACAGGTGGTTGCTTGGTCTGTGATATACACAGGATATACCACACACTATTTTGAGCACTTTTTCTCATTTTTTTGACCTTGATGGATTTTTTTCCATTAATTTTTCATTGGAAAAGAGCAGTGTTCCAGTTCAGTAAAAGCATATATTTTAATTCTAAATATAATAATTAAATTCAGATAAATATTTGGAAATACTTAGTAATTCCAACTATCAACAGGACAAGAGGCCAACTGACTTTCTCAGAAGCTAAAGGCTCTCTTCCTTTAAAATGAAGCACAAGACCCTTTGAAGATTCTCAACACTGAAAAACACCTACTCTTCAGAAATATTTTTTACATCCTCATTGCCTCTATCTGAATCATTGCCCACTAAATAATTAGTTCTGCTTTATCAGGATGCATTCTGTACAAATTTGGCCCAGTGATAGCCCATAGGATAGAATACATCTGGGTTTTTTAAAAATGAAAAAAAAAAAGAAAATTTGAAATGTGTGTTAGGCATAATTTTGCATCTTTTAAGCAAAATTCTATTTATTGGAAAATTTTTCATAATAGAAATAATCTGCAGACTTCCACCTCGAGGTATTCAGTTATTTGGCCCTGTTTATAATTCCATTGGCAAGCCAGTTTGCCCAGACCACAATGTATTTCACATATACCTAAAATAAGAGGCTATCACATCATGTTGTATTTCAGCTCAGCAGGCAGGTTTTTTTGTAATCACTGCAAAAACAAAACTGGAAAGACTTTGGAATGGAAAGAGAGAGTTATGAAACTCTCAGATGGGCTTTTTTAATTATCTTATGAGGGATTTTGTTTGATGCAAAAGCACCTGAAGGTAAAGAGGTATCAGCTTCTTTCTTCTGAAGAATAGCTCTGCTGAAGTCATATGGAAGAAATGTCTCCCTGCTCCTGAGGTATCATTTTTACTGTGCAATGTCAATGATAAAAGGAAAAGTTTCCCAGAACAACAGAGAATCAGTAGAGAATTTGCCAGAAATCCTACTGCACAGCACTATTTCTTTTATTTACTTATATTCTGGATATTACTTTAAATAAAATTATAGAAGAAAAGTTAGTAGTGACAGCTTCTTTGGTATGACTGGAGAAGTTCCAGTGTTTTGTCTTAGTCAGTGATAACTCTATTTGAACAGTTTCCCCCAAAATATTTGCTTGATTGATTGCTTGCTTGGGGGTTTTTTATCAGCAAGGGATAGATGCAAGTCATATCTGAGCTCCAAGATATACTTATCCAATCACGGCTTGAGAAATTGGCTGTAGGGTTATCCAGGAGGTCACTGCTCTGTGTTCTCATCCACCTTTCAACCCCTGTGACAACAGGATTAGCTTGTATTTCAAGTCACCACCACCCTGACATCTGCAGAGAAACAATATGTAATTAGTTAGAAGTGCTTGCTTAGAGAAGAAAATCCAGTATTCTCTTCAGGCACTTTAAACTTCTTAATTTCCTTCAAATACAAACTGAATAAAATAGAGGATAATGAAACAGCCACTTAATAAGTGTGCAATATGATCTTTCAAAGTGAACCCATCACAACAGAAGAGGAGAGAAAATCCTGAGGCACCAGCAGCACATATTATATTACAGTCCAGGTTAACAATGTGCAGGTGTTATGAAGAAATAATGCATGCCCTCAGTGGGTGAGATACTTAAGTTTTTTTCACACAGCATGCTTGGCCCTGTATAGAGTTTTGCTTTCTCAAACATTCATTTGGAGGTATTGCTGTTACTCAGAGATGTAAGAAGGTGACCTTTTATCTCCCCTTTGCTTAGGTGGACTTGGGATTTTTCCCTTCTCTCTTATAGCTTACCATCCTCATTACTTTAAAATGTACTTGCTTTTCAGAGTGCTCCAGTAGTCTGGTTTGTTGTTGCACACCTGTACAGCTCATGTGGAATATATTTTTTTTTTTAGTAGGTATCTTAAACTTTTTAAATGGAAGAAGACTAAATAGGAAGTGGGAAAATGCTGCATATGGAAAATGCATATGAAAAATGCAGGTGGCTGATTGTTTCTGTGAAGGTTTTGGAGTAACAGTGATGACTTGCAAAACTAAGATGTGTTCCAAAGCTCACTGGGAGATTTTATACAGAACTAGCCCAGATGTTTGCAAATGTCTTTCTGAACAAGGTGACTCAGAAGCAGGCACGTGGCAGGGCTAGCAGACTCATGGACATGCAGTATGTGGGTGATCATCACTTGCTTTCAGGTTCATGTGGAGCTGAGCACAACGAGCACTGAAAATGCATTGCAGTGTGTTAGGAAAAAATGCTTATAAAATAAACACTGCAGTGACATTCAACAGCAAATACTTCTTTAGTATTTATTAGGGAAAAAAAAAATTGTAGATAAATACTGGCCAATCTTCTAACTTGGGGAAGCACAGGAGGACTTTCAGTTATGGGAAGTCTGGCCCAGAAGATGCCTTTTAGCTGAGCTGGAGCGTTATCCTCCCACTTAATGCAGGAGCCAGAGCTGCTGCATAAATCACAGTGCTAAGGAGGGAGAGCTGGTTGTGTAGCCAGCTCAGCACACAGCCGGGTGACATTCCTGAAAAGTAACTGCTTCCCTTCTGTGGTTTGGCAGAGACCTGTAAGTCTTGGTTTTTCCCACTGTCAGAATTAATCAAACTTTTCATGTATGAATGGGGAAGACCTGAACAACTGAACTAAGTGGGTGAGGTCCAAGCTTGTGGAGGCAGCGATTTCTGTAGAATAGCACAAGGGCTGCAGCAGGGAGTAGCTTGATCTCAGATACCAGGAGGTTAAAAAAAGGAAAAAAAACTGTCTGTCAGTATTCTGAGTAGGAGTAAGCCTAATAGAAATACAGACTGAGACTCAAACTTCACTTCTCGCCATGAATGCATCAGGAAATGCAGATGTGCAGGGGTGTGTTGGGAAGTTTAAAGTGTGTTAGCAGATGCCTAAGAGGAGGGAAATGATGGCGTGATTGGACTGATTTACAATAATAGCAGAAATTACAGAAGTGGCAGTGACACTGTGTCCAGTGTTGTCCACGATCAGACCTAGAGGCATCTCCTTCCCTCTTTTGGAGGGCTCTTCAAACATATGCTTTCAGGTGACTGGCTGGCACATCAAAATGCTTCAAATACTAAACTAAGAGTTTAATCTGAGTAGACTGTGTAAGACTTTTCAGTATCACTAGAGGGCACAGTTACTGATGTTGGAAAAGACCTTTGAGATCATCACGTCCAATCAATAACCCACCACTGTCAAGTCCACCTCTAAACCATGCCTCTAAGCACCACATCTACAAGTCTTTTAAATGCCTCCAGGGAAGGTGACTCAGCCCCTTTCCTGAGCAGTGGGTCCCAGCAGCTGACAACCCTTTCAGTAAAGATTGTTCCCAATATCCAATCTAAACCTCCTCTGGTAAAACTAGAGGCCATTTCTTCTTGTCCTGTTGCTGGTTACCTGGGAGAAGAGACCAACCCCCACCACACTACAACCTTCTTTCTGGTAGCTTCAGAGAACAATCAGGTCTCCCCTCAACCTCCTTTTGTCCAGGATAAACAACCTCAGTTCCCTCAGACACTCCTCATAAGACTTGTGCTCTAGACTCTTTACCAGCTTCATTGGACTTCTTTGGACACAATCCAGCTCCTCAGTGTCTTTCTTGTAGTTAAGGTCCCATACCTGAATACAGTATTTGAGGAGTGGCCTCACCAGTGCAGAGTACAGGGGAGCAATCACTTCCCTAGCCCTGCTGGCCACACTCTTTCTGATGCAAGCCAGGATGTTCTTGTCCTTCTTAGACACCTAGACAACCACACTTCTGGCTCATAGTCAGCTGGCTGTTGACCAGCACCCTCAAGTTCTTTTCTTCTGGGAAGCTTTCCAGCTAGTCTTCCCCCAGCTAGTCTTCCCCCCACTACTTCCTGTAGTGTTGCATGGGGTTTTTGTGACCCAAGAGCAGCACATGGCACTTGGCCATATTGAAACTACTACAGTGGGCTTTGGACATTGATCCAGCCTATACAGACCCCTTTGCAGAGCCTTCCTACCTTCAGGCATATCAACGCTCTCACCCACCTTGGTGTTATGTTATCTGCAAACTTACTGAGGGTGTACTCAGTCCCCTTAGTGACAGCCCAAAGGGGACTCAGGCTGAAAAAGGCAAGAGCCTTTTGTCACATGTTTATTTGTTCTAAGTTCAGACATTTTCCTTCAAGGAGGAATCTCTGAAACACCTACAAGCATTTACTCAGTAAGATTGGCAATAAGGGACATGAAGGCCTTCAGCTTTCCTCTGAGAGAAAAGCTACTTTTCCCAAGATGGGTGCTCTTGGTGATGTTATATCTTACTGTCCTAGATGTCACAAGGGAGGATTTGTTTCTCTTCCTAAATACTGTGTGGGGTTGTACAGCAGTGGCTTACTCTGCCATCACTGGGTTGAGCTGGTTCATCTGAGCTGACCTGTTTCTACGCCTCAGCATCTCTTTTCACTCTCTGGGGTGGAACAGAAGAGCACTCACAACTATTCCCCCCACACACACACCCACATGGGAACCAGCACTTGTAGACAAGATTTCTGATAAAAGATAATTGTATGTCTGTCTGCATCATCTTCCATCTTCTACTTTTACCAATTCAGCTGCATATATGGCATTATGTGCCCCTTCCATGCTGTGCTCGGTTGTTTCACTGTGTCTAGAAATCAGGGAGAAGACACAGCATGTAAATGGCATGAGGGAGTTTCCTTGAATTCATTAGCCTCTTTTTATTTATTTATTTTACACTGCACTTAAGAGTGTTTTGAAAAAAACGAGAAACTTTGTTTTAACACCTATGTGGATTCTTATGCAATAGTCAGCATTGCTTGCTAACATTTTAACAATTATTATGGCCTCCTGAAACATGATCACACAACCTCAACACCCCCACATCCCATAAAGGAATAAAGCAACCCAATGAGTCCTTGTCCATTGAGAAGGAAGTAGGTTTCTAATGAAATAACAAAAAGTGGTTTCATGGATGGTTCTGAAGCTGGCAGTAGCCAAATGTAGAGTTTTAAAAAGGGACTGTGATTTGTAGAAGATTGTAGATTTGTTACAAAAAAATATTGATTGAGTTCCTGCTGTCCTTTATCAGAGTTCTCTGGCAGGACACCGTGTGCACTCAAAAAAGTCACAAGAACTGTAGATAGACATGTTAGAGAGTCCTATGACAGCAAACTTTGTGGTCCTCTGGATTTACTTTTTAAAGTGCTCTCCTCTGTTGCCCAATCAGAATCAGTAAAATTAGGCAGAGAGACAAATACACTCTACTGCAATTTCTGTCATCTCTCACCCTGTGACAAACCCTGTGACACCAGCATGTCCCATGTGGCTTTGTGGTATGTGTTGGATGGTCGATTTTATTCTGATTAGTGGAATCTTGTTCTAATACAAAAGGAACAGATGCCAGTTTTGTGCAGATAACAGTGAATTGCTCTTTAGCAGATGAGCTTTTTCTGGTTGTTTCCAAATTTTAGAGTTTTCTTTCTTACACTCGGCTCTTTAGCAACACACTAAGGACTTGATGACAGGTTTTATTATGTATTTATATTTATATATACATATGTGTGTGTGTATATATATATATTTAGCTTTAAGGTAGGAAATCCCCGTAAAAAAGTTCACTTTATTGTAATGAAAAAATAGAAAATGACATCCTTAAAACCTGAAAAAAAATCCATGGTGAGAAGGAAAAATGCTCAAAACTGTTAAAGTTCTGCACTTGTCTCTGTTGGTAGCATGACAGATTTGTGCTTGCTGCACTGAAAAAGCATCGGCAGAACAGAGGTGCCAACATGATGAAACTACCCCAGCCTGGTGACCCATATCATGACCAGGATCAGACAGATGCACTTGAGTGACTTTGTTCTGCACATGTTCCTCCCTGATGTCCTTCAGTTTTTGCCTACTGTCAGACTACACTGGATTGTTCTACCTTCTAGCGACAGTAAAATGCAAATAAAATGGAGAACAGACACATATGTTGCATGTGCCCAGCAGCCATGCCAGAGGTGGAGCATTCAGCCTAGGATAACTAAGTCCTGGAGAACTAAGCTGTCTCTCATAGGCTACAAAGATGAAAGCTGGAATATTTAGCAATAGTGGTGGTTCTGAGGTTTATTTTTTCTTGGGTTGGGGTTGTATGTGGTTTGTTGTTGTGAGCTTTCTGGTTTTTGAAGGGAAATTTTAGTGTACTTCTCTGCTGACTTACAGAAGCATTCAGAACATGTTTCTGGACTTCCATTTTATTCTGCTCTGTCATTTTCTGTTGGCAGAGCACAGAATCCATCTGGCACAACACTTTGTGCTATGAATTGGAATGCTGAGCTTGCAGAAGACAATACAGTCTTAGGACTATTTTTCATTGTAATGCTTTTTTATATTGAGTCTGGCCTAGAGGGGAAAGAAAGCAGTCATCATCAGTCTTGTCCCTCCCTTTTTTAATTCAGAAATTAAATATAATAAATGAAAGTGTTTTTCAGAAAGAGTGTATATATGACAGAGTGCATTGTATTTTCCTAAATTTAAAGGGAATATTTGAAACTAAACTTTCCTCTTCTTGTAAATCCCATCTGTCTACCTTCTCTTTGCCATTTGAAAGCCATTTTGAACTTAAGAGAACTCTTCCAAGAATATATTCAAACCTATTTCACTTTTAATCTTCTAACACTGCATTTTCAACTCTTTAACATGGATTTGAACTAAATTATGGCCAGCTTATATGAATCAGAAATGTCGAAGTAGTATGTTAGAGTAGTGTATAGCTTTTCTTCCCCCATTATTTGTCCTGGACCATCACTTGAGTTGGCCACTAGACTAAGACAGTTTCATGCCTCTGTCTCAGACTTCCCTGTACAAACCAGAGCAAATCAGCTAAGCCTAGCTCCTCCCATGCTTACCTGTGCTGACCAACACCTTACTCAGCAAGTAGTCAGCTAAGCAAATTAGGAACCAGAGTGTTTTTCCATCATAATTAAGACTGCATATATAACACGTCTGTTAACAGTTGGTTCAAAAGTGTTTATTAACATGTATGTTGCAGCAATGTTAGGGGTGATTAGACCTGTGCATATTAAATCTTTTCATTCCTATATATGAAGGGAAACAATAGAATCATCCTCTGTACGTCTGCAATGTACAGAGCAGAAACCAAAGGGCAGCATGCAAAGATAGCTTAAAGATTTCCTTTACACAACTGCGTGATACTCTGTTTTAGTTGCTTCACTAAAACATGTTTTCTGCTGAAATTAACACTTCCCTGCCTCTCAGAACCTCTCACAGGCTTTCAGTCACATTTTGCCCTCACCAGCAGGGTACCTCCATCTTCCCTGAGGCAGTGTGGATCAGAGACATTTGCCTTCCTTTGCCCCACTGGAGACTTTATTTCTCCACTGGGACTCATCAGACTCCATTTCCACACTCTTCATCGCAAGGCTGGCTCATTTGCTGGTCAACCCCTTTGGGACACCCACAAATTAGCCAGCAGAGAAGCACAAACCCAAAGCAATCATCTTCTCCCAGTGTCTCCTGCTATCCAGTAGTGCTACTCCTCCCACCCCATGCATTGCCGGCATNCCTGGACCATCACTTGAGTTGGCCACTAGACTAAGACAGTTTCATGCCTCTGTCTCAGACTTCCCTGTACAAACCAGAGCAAATCAGCTAAGCCTAGCTCCTCCCATGCTTACCTGTACTGACCAACACCTTACTCAGCAAGTAGTCAGCTAAGCAAATTAGGAACCAGAGTGTTTTTCCATCATAATTAAGACTGCATATATAACACGTCTGTTAACAGTTGGTTCAAAAGTGTTTATTAACATGTATGTTGCAGCAATGTTAGGGGTGATTAGACCTGTGCATATTCATAGAATCATAGAATCCTAGGGGTTGGAAGGGACCTCGAAAGATCATCTAGTCCAACCCCCCCTGCCAGAGCAGGGCCACCTACAGCACATCGCACAGGCGGGTTTTGAATGTCTCCAGTGAAGGAGACTCCACAACCCCCCTGGGCAGCCTGTTCCAGGGCTCTGTCACCCTTACAGTAAAAAAATTTTTTCGAATATTCAATTTGAACCTCCTATGCTCCAATTTGTACCCATTACCCCTTGTCCTATCGCTGGTCACCACTGAGAAAAGCCTATATTAAATCTTTTCATTCCTATATATGAAGGGAAACAATAGAATCATCCTCTGTACATCTGCAATGTACAGAGCAGAAACCAAAGGGCAGCATGCAAAGATAGCTTAAAGATTTCCTTTACACAGCTGCGTGATACTCTGTTTTAGTTGCTTCATTAAAACATGTTTTCTGCTGAAATTAACACTTCCCTGCCTCTCAGAACCTCTCACAGGCTTTCAGTCACATTTTGCCCTCACCAGCAGGGTACCTCCATCTTCCCTGAGGCAGTGTGGATCAGAGACATTTGCCTTCCTTTGCCCCACTGGAGACTTTATTTCTCCACTGGGACTCATCAGACTCCATTTCCACACTCTTCATTGCAAGGCTGGCTCATTTGCTGGTCAACCCCTTTGGGACACCCACAACATCAGCCAGCAGAGAAGCAAAAACCCAAAGCAATCATCTTCTCCCAGTGTCTCCTGCTATCCAGTAGTGCTACTCCTCCCACCCCATGCATTGCCGGCATGTTGGTGTTGCAGTTGTTCTTCCATCCTCTGGGATTAGGGCAGCAGTATGGGTAAAAAGGAGGGTGAAGCTGGTTTGGGAACCTGCCACCTTGAGTCCCATCGTGTTGCCTTAGAGGATAGCATTCCTGGTTCCTCATTGCCCTCTGCAAGCTCCCTGAATGCTGCTTCAACCAATATCATCACATTCTGTACACACAAGGGACTAGAAGCTTCCCAAGCAAAATCCTTTTACTACAGCAGTAAGCTCTTGTCCCATGTCACACCATGTGCATTGCAGCACAGAAATGATGCAGCATCCTTGAGGAGCTTGTTCAAGATCTTTAATAATTCACATCCTCCTTCTGCCAATTAGTGTATCCAATGCAGTGAGTGGAGCTAACAGACTGTTTTCGTCTTGGACAAAGCTGTCCCAAAATCTCAGTCCCTCTCTGTCATACTTAGTTGTGGAAATTATGCTGCCACAAACAGAGGTTTAGGCAATGCAGAATAAGCAGAAGATGGAGTTGATCTCTTAAGGAAGAAAATTGTATTTTCATTTACAACTTACTAGTAATACTAACTTTGAGAAGACGAATTAAACATTCAGATCTTCCCCTGTCATGCACAGACATATTTATGCTTAAATTGAGTGTTTTGAAAATTTCCAGTGGCATTTCAGCTCTTCATTATAGTGTACTGTAGGATATAGTGACGATTTATTACACAGCTATAAAAGAAGTAGTAATCACTATAACTGCAAGGCTTCAAATGTTGCTTTGCTATGCTGTAAATCCTTTTTCTTTCTTTTTTTCTTTTTTTTTTTTCCCCCCATCACTACATCTAGTGAAACAGTGATTGTAGCAATCAGTTAGCAAGGAGCCATGTCCTCCAGCAGCTGCCAATACCCGAGTCTATTTTATACAACAGATGGGAGGTTTGAGCAGGATAAGATAAGTGGCCACCTGTAAAATATAGTTCTCGATATGTGCCAAACCGGCCAGTTGTATAGTGAGAAGCAAAACTAGTCAGAAAAGGAAGGCAGCTGTGCTGACCACCCACATCTGAAACAACAGGGAAACATTTACTGTCATGGATGGATGACCTTGTTTCCAGCAGGGTTGAAAAGATGCTGTTATGCAACACTAATGCATACAGAAAATTAATTTCTATGCCTTTTGCGGTGGCTTGCCATGCCACTTGGAGTATCTCATCTGATCTCTACTGTAGCTGCCACAGCAAAGAGTTGCTGCTCTGGGTACCTGCATCTTGTCATATCAGTCTTTAAAGGGCACCTTCCTCAGCACTTGCAAATTTCTGCCTGGTAAGGTCTGGGCACTGAGTTCGGAGATGTGCTGCAGTCTTCTTGTGAGCTCAGCTAATCAGTGAACAGCAGCAGCCTCAGGTGACGTATTTGACTAATTGGCAGCTAATCAAGCATACTTAAATATTGCATGTCATATCGGCAGCAAACTGTTCTCAGCATATGCATAAAATACATTTTGAATTAATTTAAGAAATGTATTTCGGGCAATGCTCATTAGTTTACAGATCTGCAGAGCAGTGAAGTAGCTCTCATGCATCTAAAAAATGGTCTGTTGAATTATTCATCCTATTCTTATCTTTTTAAAATTTTTATTTCTTTATTTTTTAATCAAATAACAGACTAGAATTTTTTTTCAAAGATTTCCATTATTATTATTATTACCAAAAGTCGTAGCTAACTACTAGTAGGAGTCACTTTTTCATCATTTTCTCTTCCTTTTTTTGAGTTTGAAATACCACTAATTATGATGTCTAAAGCACTTTCTACTTTTGTCCTGTGAAATTAAATGGCATAAGGAGTCAAAACATATCAATACAGATGCTGTGGGTATTGCACCACACAAGCAGTAAAAATGGCAAAGCAGAGGCTTTATCTTCATCTCATGACAAATATTGAGTAATTGGCATAAGTTTACGTACTTTTATTAGCAGGTTATTAGCAGCCAGAGAATACAATGTTGTAGAGATGACCTAGATTTTATTACAGTATTGTACCATTCAGAAACAGACCCAGTTTCTGAACTACTTAGGTGTGCGATTACACAATGGAATTGTCCTCCTAAAATACATTAACAATTACCAGAATTGTGCATGCCACTGGGAAATTGCTCATACTAATTACCATCATTAGCTACTTGAATACAAAATATCTGAAAATGCTTGAGGAATGAGACATTAAATGGCTTCTCTTCTTTCAGGTCAGCTGTATATGTATCTCTAAAGACTAGGGAACCAAGATTAAGCCTAGGTGACAGATTTTTCTTCCACAAATCTGGAAACATCCATGTGAGATCTACATTCAAAAATGGAAAATCTTGTTAATATTTAAAATTTTTTACTTCATAACACTTAAAGAATATTGAAGACACTCCAGTAAAAATATTGAAGAATCACCTTGTTAATACTTCATCCATTGATTAACTATTTAAAAAGAAACATCCTCCAGAAGGATGACATGGCTCCATCTTTATAGGATGCCTCAGATTGGGAAGATAACACTTAGCTGAAATTTTCAGAGGATAAAATCCTCTCACAGGTGGAGGATTGTAGCTCCACATTATAACCTTTGTTAGTTGACTGTAAGCACGTACAGCAGTAGTAATGTAGTTTGTGCATATTAATTATGGGGGATGTTTTGTTTGTTTCTGACTACTTGTGTATCTCATCTGTAATCACAGTAGGAGATTTGAAAAATGTTATAACTGCAGGCATACAAGTGTGTTTTTAAGCTTCTAATTTGACATCAAGTCAAGTAAAGCTACTTTCCTAGCCTACATGTTCTTGACTTCCAGTTTAAGCCACAAATAAAATTTAAATCACATCAGACATTACAAGGTTCCCCAAGTTCTCAGAATTATTTCCCAGGTTAAAATATACTGAGTGCATTTGCATGTTGTGTATGATCTGCCTGCCCTATTTGCCCATACAACCTTAAGAGCTTGATAAAAAGCAGCCCCATCATATGGATACGTACATGGGTGTCAGAGTCACAGCACCAGCAAGTCTCATCAGCACTAGTTTTTCACATAAGAACAAGTCTTTAGAAGACAGTTCCTACAACCAGTATTTAAAGAAGTAGATGTTCAGCTGTTGTGTTTAGAAATACAAAGCAAATCTCACTATTGTGCCTCTCCTTTCTTCACTCTAGTCCTGGTGATGCCATTTAGATTTGATGAAATATTGATTTTTTTTTTATTTTTTTTTTTCTCTTTTTCCCAACCCTCCTAGGATATCCAGTGAACATTCACCAAAGCTTCAGATCCGGAGCCACAGTTACCTGAGGGCAGTGAGTGAAGTCTCCATCAACAGGAGCCTGGACAGTCTGGACCCTGCAGGGCTGCTGACATCCCCCAAGTTCCGCTCCCGCAATGAGAGCTACATGAGAGCCATGAGCACCATCAGCCAGGTAGGTGGGGTGGGTGACAGGCACCCACGGTCACCCGGAGAGCAGCCACCATGCAGGACACCAATCCCTGCAATAGAGGAAACTTGAGTTTGCTTTAAGTGGAATCAGACTGTTGCATGCCAAACATTTTCAATGTGTTTTTCAGGAAGCAGAAATGTTTTCACGCAGTCTTGGTTTTGAGAAGGTTAAATTTGATAATGCCTTAACCTGTTCCTTGCAAATGGATGAGTGGCACAACATGCAATTCATTTGAAGGAGCAGTCTAATTTTTTATTTTTCTTTTTGAAAAGCAGTGCATGGTTTTCTTGAGGATCTTGTTCTTAGTACCTAAAATTTTTTGAATGCTTAAAAAAAACCCAACCGTGTTCACATAAGTTGAAAGTATTTTGTATTTCACAATTTTTGGGGTGTTCTATTAGGATTTTTCAAGCTTTCTTTATTTCTTTTGTGTACATTCTTAACCCTGTGCACCTCTGAAATTTTCACCTATGTAGTACAAATGTCACAGTATATATATTAATATATAAATATTAAGTGCAAAGTTATTATTACCCTGAAGATCTCTTCATGCTCACTCTAAACTAGAAAGAAAAAATAAAACTCTTTGTGATGTATTCAGTTTGATGAATGATTTTTAGCATTATAAAATAGCCTGTCTTGCATACAACATGCTTGTACAGATGAATTGGTCAGGAATGGATATGAAAGAAATGCAAAAGTGCCAGCAGTTCACAGGGCAGTGGGCCAGTAGTTCATCTTCTGTATTCTATATCACTTTGGTATGATTTTTGGCTGTTTGCTTAAGTGGATCTTTTGGATAAATAACTTGGATAAAAGAATTATTTTACATTAGACCAAAAGTGCAACAGGACAGGACATGTGGTGCCAAATACTGGCCGCTTATTGTTGGTATGTCAAGTCACTGCAATGTCAAGAAAAAAAGCACCTGACACCACTGATGCCAGGACTTCAGCTGTGGACTTAACAAATATATGTGCTGTTCAGAATGGAGCTGTAGTTTGAATTTCTGCAGTATCCTGTAGTTGAGCATTGCAACCTCAGTGTTCACCCATGTGTGTTACAATGAGGCACTTTGCACAGGGTATGGGCTGAGGCTCTAGAAAGAGAGCCAGGATATATCCAGGAGGAAACATCACTGAAATTCATGTCTCAAGCTGTAGGAACATTAGATTTAACTTATTTATTTAACTGGACACTTAACACTTTCACAAATCCATCTGCCAAAGACTGAGTGTTATTTGCCAATATGAAGTTGTGGGTGTTTTCAAAAAAGCATTAATTCAGAGATATTTATTTGGGAATCTGGCATGTTAGCATTTTAGGAATGTTCTATATGAGGTACTATGCATTACTTTTTTAAGCAGTTTCCCTTAGAAAAATAAAATCAAAACAAACCAACCAAACAAACAAACAAAAGAAATGTTCTACTCTTTGAGACTTCCCTTTTTATTTCTGTGTAAAAATACTCAGCACAATGTTTTTCTTGCTAAAATTCACCCTGGAAAATAATACCCTTTTTTTTTTATTTTTTTTTATACCACCCTAGCACAGTCTTAGATTCTCTTGTAATCTTGCCCTTCTGCATGCTTTAAAACTATCAAAATCCTCAAGTGATGGTTTCCACGTGCATGTTTCCTACAGTTATAATTATTGTTCTCTAATGCCAAGCTCAGGGCTCTATTCTCAGTTTAGAAACATGAGCAGCCTTTACTTACTAAGCTGTGGTAAATGATTTCCAGGTCTGTGAAACCTGCAGCAAAACCACATGCTTGTGAATGTTCTTTAATCTGAGTGCAAGTCTTTGTCACCACCTAGTGTCTGGTCCACAAAGGCTCTGAGGATTCCCTTGCATCTCTTGCTCTGAGCCAAAGGAGTCAGCCCAAAGATGCAGTTATACAAATGTTTTTCCCCTGCAGAAAAGTTGGCTCCCTTATGAGCCTCCCCTTTCCAGCTGTTTGTTACTTCTCTTGAGTTTCCCAGCCCCTCAGGTTTATCTCTGTGGTTGCCTGTGGGTTGCAGTGATTGTGAACTAGGATTAAGATGACCTTTTTTTTTTTTTCCTCAATTTCCCCAAAGTAAGAGTGATTTTTTTTTTTTTCGATGTAATGGTCATAATAAGGGGTTCAGCTTCTGCTGTGGGCCCAGGGGAACATTAACTAGGCACTGCTACAAGGGCTCCCAGCTTCCAACCTGTCTCAGGAGGAACCACGAGCCTCAACTATGCAGAATCTCCACCCAAAGCCTCTGTCTTCCCTTTTTGTGCATTTATTTTTTTCCCCTAGCAATTGTTGCTTTGTAAAATGGGAGACATTTAGATGCCATTCACCTATTCTTCATGCATGAAGGGATCTTCCAGCGGGTATTGGCCATCGTGCTACTGCAGCTTATGACTTCTTGTACTGGGAAGGCTGGGGTGTGGGATGTGCTGACCCTGCCCCATCTTTGCCTGCAGGTGAGTGAGATGGAGGTGAACGGTCAGTTTGAATCTGTCTGTGAGTCGGTGTTCAGTGAGCTGGAGTCTCAGGCAGTGGAGGCACTGGACCTGCCCATGCCAGGCTGCTTCCGCATGAGGAGTCACAGCTACGTCAGAGCCATTGAGAAGGGCTGCTCCCAGGATGATGAGTGCATATCCCTGAGGTCCTCGTCTCCCCCACGTACAACCACCACGGTGAGGACCATCCAGAGCAGTACTGGTGAGTAACAAAAAGGGAAATCCACGGGGGTGGCAGAAAGGGAAGGTGTTCTTCCTGTGCAGCTCCACCGGATCAACCGTGTGCTCTCCTCTGTCAGACATCAAGCCCCTAAGAGGGTCTGTGTCTCACCGGGGAGCTGGACAGGTTAATCAACCTAAAACTATGCACAGATCAAGGCTGATGCAGTTGTGGTGCCTCCTACATCAGAGCTGATTTATTCTGACCTAAAAGCACACAGAAGGAAAGTCCAAGGTCATGTCTTCTCTCACTCTCTTCCCCAAAAGAGCAATCACAATTTGGCAAGGCTGAACCAGAAGGCTCTGGGTTAACAGCTCTGCTGGCTTTTAGCAGCAGAAGAGAGTTTTTCTCCAAAGATGAGGTGATTTTTGTAATTTCTATAAGTTACAAGTTATTGGATGTGTCATTTAATGGATCAGAGAGACTGGTACAGCTCTCTATGCCATATTTCAGAGGTGGGAATGACAAAGGGAGAAAGAGTCCTGCAGGTCAAAACATGCATGTTCACATCCCACTGCTATTCCTTCTGCAGTTCAGACTATTAAAGCCTTGCAAGAGAGGGAGTTTCTGTTGAAATGTGAGGCTAACAAACCTTCCTTTTAATGTTTGAGGTTGCTTTTCTTTTGGTAATAACCATGATGAGTTTCAGATTCTGTCACCAAAATAAGTGCTTAAGGGGAAGCAAAAGCGAGTCAGAAACCAAAATCCAAATCTGCCCCTCTTGTTCAGGAAAGCAAGAGGCAGGAACCATTATGTGTGGGTGGTTTTTCCTACAGGGGGATGAGAGAGGCCCTCTTTCTTTTGACTTCTCTGCATCCGTTCCAGTGCTTTACACAAGCTTCATTTACAATTCATGTACTCGTTGTATTCATGACTAATACTGACTATTATAAGTATTTCAGTATACCTACTATTTCTTTTCACAATTCTTTATTTTCTATTTTCTGCACTTCAAGCTTTTGTCTTTCAGGTTGTTATCTCACAGGTACAGTTGTTCCTACCTTGTCAGTTCCTTGTCTCTCACTCCACTCTTTTTTAAAGCTGCCTGTCAATTGGTTTATGTAATCAAAGGAAATGGTATTCGTGTGACAAAATTTCTGCTATAAAACTAGTTCTTGCATGCTTCCACAGTTTGCATCTTACCACTTTAAGGTATATGTTTCTTCATTGTACGTTATTAGCTTGTATTTAATGTATTCTGAGACAAAAGCTGAAGGACAGTTTTCAAGGGTTTTTCAGTGTGCATTTGCCTTGATTGGATCACCTTGGTGACCCAGATTATCTTGTCAGTTCTTTGAGAACTGCTTTTTGAACACTTTTCCTTTATAAAATATAACTGTGATCCTTAATTTAAGAGAGAATAACTATTTTTATATTTTTAATTATGTCTATACAAAAGATTGTTTCTGTCACTTAAAAAAATGGTGCCTGTATTTGGGGATGATGGCGTATAAATGGAGAAGGTTGGCTGTGTCACCCAAAAAAAAAAAAAAAAACTCAAAAGAGGTAATTTTTTCCAAGGAAAATAATTGTTCTAAACTGTCCCTTGTTTATGCTCCTTGTTTCTAGTACAGCCATGTAAAGAGGTCTGGTCTCTTCTCTGAGTAGATGGCTTTACAAAAAATCATATGAACAAAGCTATGTTACTGAAAAATGTAATCCAGTGTGTCTGTCTTGGGTTACTACTTCTTTAGTCAGCCCCTTAAAATATACAGAAAATGACAATTTGCAGTTCTTTCTTTGGCCATCCATAGAAGCATTTTCTGGTAACAGCACTAGAAGCATTCACAGCACTCATTTTCTGCTGTGGGAATTTCACTGAGATATCATCTTTGTCATTTTTTAGTTCTTGGGCTCCCAAAGGGTCATCCCCTTGCACTGGTAGCATTACAGAGAACTTGTCTCTTCTGCTGCCTGATTTACACAGACACTACTACTGGTTTAATGGGGATTAGGACTAAATTAATTCCTTCCCAAAACACCTATATTGACTACCTTGCCTGTGGCTGGCTCACATAAGAGAAATAACATGAAAGTTGTCTTTGGTAGTTCCTATTAATATCTGCTTCAATAAAATAGGAAATTTTACAACAGCTATGCAGATGTGACAGAAGGAGAACTATATCTCAGAGTTAGCTACACTAAGGTGATGTTTCAAATGTTTTTGTGGGAGACTTAAGGTCAGCTGTGATCTAAACTACAGATTCAACATCCCCAAATGAGCGAGCTCTTCTCCTGCACCAAAGCCTCTTCAACCTGTTCAACTACTCAAGTTGCCTTTCATTAATTTTGGCAATTCTCTAAGGGACCTGGCATTTCAATCACTAGTGCACAAAGCTGTGACCACACACTGATACTGGGAATATCTTTGACTGCTGGAAGCCCAGGAAAATACCAACTTGATGATGATGGAAAAGACAAGAGAGCTGCCTCTCCACTGGATTCAAAATTATTCCTCCAGAGCAATTCCTCCAGATGGCTTTACAGAACATCTGGATTAAAATATTAAATAAGCACTGTGGACAAAAATCACACATATCTCAGCTTGTTAGTCTATGCTACGGTGGTTGAAGCCTTAGGTTTTTGTTTCCTTTTGCCATGTATTGCTGGAGGTTTGGTTCTGAAATTAGGAATACACCTCTTACTGGTGTAGCTGAGCAGTGCTGGAGGATGTGCTCAATCTAACTACAAATGCAGTGCTAATGTGCTGGTTGTGACACAGAGTTCATCTACAGTTGCCTGCCAAACTGATGTGCTCTGCAGCCTGCTCTGGTCTTAGGGCTCTCACAGCAATGACAGAGTGTGAAAATGGGGCAGTAGGCACAAACCTGTTGTCATCAACAGGATGACATGTTATACTGTGAGTGGGAAAAAAAATCCTAACCTCGCCAAAGTCAAATTTCTGCCTGTATCTGGAGGGCGAGTACTTTGTTCATGCAACAGACTTGTGAATCAAATGAGGTTTTATCCTTTCTTTTTAAATGAAGGATTTTGAAATTAAGAAGAGAAAATATGATCTTACCACTTTATATGGAAACAGAGACATTTGGGAAATAAGTGTCATATCACAACATCACAGAGTCATAGAACAGAACCATAGAATAATTTGGTTTGGAAAGGACCTCCAAAGTTCATCTAGTCCAACCCACCTGCAGTAAGCAGAGGGACACCCTCTAATTGATGACGTTCCTCAGAGCCTCGTCAAGACTCACCTTAAACTTCTCCAGGGATGAGGCCTCAACTACCTCCCTGAGCAACCTGCTCCATTTTGCTACTACCCTCATGGTAAAGAACTTTTTCTTAACATCCAATCTAAATCTACTCTTCTCTAATTTAAAATCATTGTCCCTTGTCCTATCACTACAGGCCTTTCAAACAGTCCATCTCCATCCTTCCTTCAGGCCTTCCTTCCAGTCACTGTTAGGTCTCCCCTGAGCTTTCTTTTCTCCAGGCTGAACAACCCAGCCCTCTCAGCCTGTTTTCACAGGAGAGGTGTTCCATCCCCCTGATAATTTTCATAGCCCTCCTCTGGACGCTCTCCATCAGGTCCATGTCTTTTCTGTCTTGAGGTCTCCAGGTGAGGTTTTACCAGAGCAAAGTGGCAGAATCACCCCTCTCAATCTGCTGGCCAGACTTCTTTTGATGCAGCTCAGGATGCTATTGGCCTTCTGGGCTTCAAGCTCACATTGTTGTCTCTTGTCCAGCTGTTTGCCCACCAACACCCCCAAGTCCTTTTCTGCAGGGCTATTTTCTAAAACTTCATCCCCAAGCCTGTACTGATAATGTGGGTTGTTCCAACCCAACTGCAGGACCCTGCACTTGGTCTTCTTGAACCTCACAAGGTTCACCTGGGCTCACCTCTCCAATTAGTCCATCTCCTTCTGGATGACATCCCATCCCTCTGCCTTATCAACAGCACCGCTCAGCTTGATATCATCTGAAAACTTGTTGATGGTGTACTTGATCCTGTTTTCTATGTCATTGATAAAAATATTAAAGAGTACAGGTACACTTCATCATACCTTGAAAGCCAAGCTGTTGACAAGGTCCATCCACCCCTGTATTTGTACACTCAGTGTTGGTAAGACCCATGGAGTCAGCTCCACCCTGCACCAGCTGGGTCTGTCCCTGAGCAGGGCTGTGCAGGCGGGGGGCTACAGCAGCTCTGAGATGCTGGTGTATGTTATTCACCATAAACTGTACTAAAAATTACAGCCCATATAGTTTGGTCCCTTCAGAGAGGAATTTAATGAGATGTGAGTTACAAGATAATTTGATCCTGGGTTATTTGCAGATGCAACCATTGTAGCTGAAACTCTTCAGCCAACAGATTCAGTCACTAAGTAGGTAACATTTTAGCAATTTTAAGTCTGTAAATCATTTCAATGAACTTAAAGAATTCAGAAGTAAAGAAATTTTAAAGCGGTCTAAAGGACATCTTTCACCTGCATTTCTTGTGTTTGTGTTTGTAGCTCATGCCTGTGCAGCCATGCATGTTCCTTTGCTGACAACAAATCTTCTGACACTGAGAGAGCTCGGGCATTGTGGCTACAGATATATAATTGAGATTAGGTGTGTCTAATTTGAAAATGATGCCTCTGTAATGGGGCTGGAGCAGCAACATCAGCAAAAACTCTGCACTAGGTTACAATAAATATTTTCTCAATATCTAACCTGTGTAGTCAGGTACACAGGAGTATTAAAGTTGTCTGCAGCAATGCCATCTGGTGATTCTCAGTAATATTGCACTTCTGCATAAAAGAAAAACAAAAATCCCAGGGAAACCATGCTGTGTAGCCAGCAGGCTAGAGAAGGACTGAGAGTTAGCACATCACATGTTAATTATGGTGCTTCAGCTGAGCAAGCTGTTTTCCTTCCATTTGTTAGAACATTTGACCAAGAGGGGTCAGGTATTTTGTTGAAAATCTCAAAGGGGCTGCCTAGCCAATTAAAAAAAAAAAAAAAAAAAAAAAAAAAAAAAAAAAAAAAAAAAAAAAAAAAAAAGAGAGAGAGAGAGAAAGAAAAGTGCAAGCAACTTTAAAAATAGACTTGTGCCAGGCAGAATTCAAAAATAAAATCAAATCCTGTGGAGAAGGAAGCTGTAACTGACTGTATGCCAGCTGTGTCCAAGATCTTTTGAACTCCTCAGAGCTGTCCTTTCAGAGATTGTTCTACCCCAAAAGAAACAAGGAATTAGGATTTGAAATTTGATTTCTAGTTGATCCTAGGATTGGTTTCTGGATCTGTACCAAAATTAATGTATTTCCGCAGGAGGTCTGAGGAAATATAACTAAGTTAAGGCCTTCATGCAGATGTTGAAACTTAAAATAGATTTGAAGAGTGTAGAAAACAGTTTGACAAAGAATTTACATGGTTCATTTCCTCTGTTTCCTTGAGTAATCCTGAAATACAGTCTGCTTTTGGGTCTGCTATGAAATTGCTTAAACCAGCTCTTAAAAATGTTTTCCTTCACTAATAAGGACCTGACCTTGGAACAGAACACTATTTCTAGTTTCAGAGGCATCTGACTGTAGCTGGAGCAAGTTTTGTCTTGTCTATCAGACAAGGCAGCTTTATGAATGTTAAGTTCCACACTACACACACAAAAAAAACATGTTTCTGAAGCCAGTGAAAGTTTTAAGGAGAGAAACTCAGAACAGAGATCTTGCTGGAACATTTCTAACTGCCTTAAAGCATGATGCAAGGCACTTATGGAAATTGCTCTGGTAATAAGTGCCTGAGCAGAAGCAGGACTGAGCCATGAAAGAATCAGCCATGGAAAGGCTGCCCAAAATTTTGGTGGGTTGCACCATGTTAGTTTACATGTGGTGTATTTTTATGCCTACTGAGAACAGGAATTTTAACAATTTTGATGAATTCCATTTTGCCTTTTTGATGTAAAGTCTGTATGTCCTGAAGATACATGGAAATTTTTGGCCTGAAAGACAGGAATTACTAGAATAAATAATACACAGATCTCTAAGAATGCTTCACAGTTACAGCTGGTTTGCAATTCAAGTGATTTTATGTAATGTTTCATTTTTTTGTCATCCTCCCTGGTTCTGCCTCTTTTCTCTGTGAATATGAGTATTGAATTCAAGCTGTTCAACCCTATTTTGAGGCACTGCCCGGATCTGGAGAGAAAGAATTCTGTGGAATTCACCCTGGAGTGATTCTGGTGATTCTGGTTTCCTTATTACAAGTCCACTTTCCTTCATAGCACTTCTGGGAAGTCCTCGATACTTGCAGTTTCAGGTATGGCTCAAGGTGAATCAATGAGCATAAAGGCACAGCAAAAGCTCAGAACTTCCTAAAAGCAGGTAGTTGTAGGGTTTGGCCTGTTTATTTTTTCCACCTCTGAAAACATAAAGCTTCGAAGAGGAGTTAAAAGTGGTCTTTGGCATTATAAATATGTTTCAAATGCAGGAAATGAAATAATTGTATTCAGTCTTTGCTTACTAGTCTTACTCTTTGTTTGCTTGATATGCTTCTAGGCTAAGGTTCTTAGTCAAGTAAGAATATGAGAAAGCTCTTAATCATTCAAAACTAGGATCATAAAATGCCTCGAAGGAATATGGTGTCTTTGTGAACATTTCCAGAAGCACAGAAAAACTCCTCTATTTTGTTCAGGTAGCACTTGTGTGGTTGCCTTGTCCAGTTGTCCAAACAACTTGGACATCTTCAAGGCTGAAAATGAGTACGTCACACTCCAGCCCCACTAACTCTGTCAATATCCATATGTCTCTAATTTTGGGGAATACCACACTGGTCACAGACTGGAGATGTGGTCTCAGCAGCACTACGCCTCCCCTGTAATGCCAGCTGTGCTTTGACAAAGACTGCCTGGCATGCATTCACCCACCCTCAGTGCAAGAATATGCTGGTGACTTATGCTCAGCCTGCTGTCTGCAGGACCCCATGGGCCTTTATGATGCTAGGAAGAGGATGGCCATCAGACCTGTAGATTTGACAGTCTCAAATGAAACAGGAAAAAGTATGATTTTCCAGGAGTACATCTTTAACAGAAATCTACAAAAAGACCTTCTAAGGAGATTGTTCATCTAGTGGCAGCACAAACAAAGAGAATGCAGTGGTTCGTTACATAAAATGTTGTGTTTTGCTATTTTTCAATCTCTTCTGTATTTCTTTACAGTGATGAAAACTTGTGTATGGAACCCTTTCCATAGATCTATATGGAATGTGCCTAAATATATAGACTATGCTTTTGCTTCAGGCTAGGTATGTGTGGTAGCAAATGCACAACTAACTGGAGAATATTGTAGGAGTGTCCAGATCCCCTGGTGTGCTACTGCAGTGGGATGACCCTGGTCCCATGCTTGTGCATCCCACTCCTGCTAGTGATCATGTACTTTGTATAAGTACCCCTGGTGGAACCTGCAGACATCCTTGTCAAGGTATATTAAAGCACCTGAATGTCCATCTAGGTGAAACAGAATACCACTTGATTCACTGTAAAAAATAAACAGGAGGGTGCTACAAGCAAAGTCATTTGAAGATTGCTGTGCTGACTGAGCACTGAATGCCTCAAGTCTGATTAGCTGAGAATAAGCTGTTTTCTAAGCCTATAAATAAACATGAAACCTCAGTGATTTTGCCACCATGCAGGAAATGGTGGATAAATCAACCATCTCTTCTGTTTATCGCTGTCTGCCCTGTGACATCAAGCTTAGGCTGGCTGACAGGTCTACCTCAGGTAGAGGCAGTTCAGCTCAGACCTGGTGTCCTAGAAGGGAGCTCAAGTGCAGGACCAGGGTGATGTGACTTCAACAGCTCTGACTCAGCAGCCTTGTGTGTCTGTGGTTTTGGGGACAATGTTTTCTGACTTGCATGAAATAGTAGGAACCAGCCTCCTTTGAAATATATCTGATATTACATCAAAAGGAAGCAGGTTTCCCATAGCAGTGCCTGCTTAATTGCAAACTAATGAGCAGATTGTGTAGCAGAATATAAAACCCACCATTTGTTTCCACTGAGATGTTGTGGGAGGACAGTATAACCTTTATAGAAAATTTTGTTCTCAGGAACTGGTCGTTGCTCTGAAACAACAGAACTCTGAGCATTAAGGATACATTGTCCTTAACTGGGATGCCATTAACAAAAGAATGTCAAGTTTAGTTTTCACTTTATGGAGAAATAAAACAAAGACCTGAATCTTTTGTTTCTTCTGGCTTATTTTCAACGCAGTGTTTTTGCGATGGCAGTGAGAGAAATGAGCTGAATCAGTAAACTGAAGACATGTCCCAATTTGTGTAATACAGTCACATTTTCAGTAATAATTTCTGCCATCTTCCCAAAATAGACCAGTGTGATCACTTTTAACTAAAGCTGTCTTTTGGGAAGCAAGACATAAGCCTCTTCCCTGAAGGTGCTATGCTTAATTAATACATCCAGTCCATAAAAATTACTCAGGTTCTTCTTTTTAGTGTTTGCTACTGCCCAGTCTTCCAGTAAGTTCCACATGAACCCTGTAAGACAAACCTGAATATTTTGTTTGTCCTCAGATATAATAATTACAAATCTCTTCTGAGACATAGCATATTCCAAGAAGTTACAGACGTGATATTTGTTGATGATGGATTTTTTAAAAGTGACAGAGTGATTTGGGATTTTCAGAAAACTGATAGAATTTTTAATAAATGGGTTTAATGAGTATAGCTCAGCAGGGCCCCTCTTGTACTACAGCAGTTGATTTGGAGCTGTTTTATTTCATCATGTTAGTAATTCCCATTTCAGAGCTTAGATATGATGCATTAGGTACAGGATCCAGTAAATAATTACATATTTTTATGCTTCCTAAATATGTGTTTATGCAACAGTCTCACAGTAATTGGCTCTTTGAAGCTATGGTGAACTGTGGGGTGTGTATATTACTAACCACTTTTTGAAAGAGAGACTGCTTTTTTCTTTAGTAATACCACAGATAAACCCAAAGGAAATGTGGCAGTAAAGAAATATGTGCATTAAAACAAACAAACAAACAAAAACCTCCAGATGCTCTGAAGTTTACACTGAGATATGATTTACTCTTTTTATTTCTTGCTAATAATGCTCAGCTTCCTACAATGCTCGATAACAAAGCACACTGCAATTCAAATACTGGGGTCTGGAAAATGCCTAATGTGGGTTTGCAAAGAGGGACAGTCTAGCTGCCATTACAGCCTAATACTCTCTTTTATCAAAGGCACACTGCAGGCAAATGCTGGTAATCTCTTCTAATGCCACAACCTTTGTCTGGCCTCTCAAGGGGGGAAATGGATGTGTTGGTCTTTGGAAATTGTTTTCCCTTACTGAATTTGTCTTTGGTCAGATGGGAGAGTGCTAAATTGCGTTCCACTTAATATGCAATGCAGTAAGCCATCTGAGCTGAACAATTTTTAGTTGCTCTGATCAAGGATTTTAACTAAGCTATCAGAGAAGATAAAAAAAAAAAAGCAGTAAACAATATCACAGAACCCTCTACTTTGACAGATCTCTTGCTAGACATCTTTTTGTCTATGAACAGTCAGGTTGAGAGTGGCTTGATAACCATTCTTTTTGCTGTAATGATTTTTCAAATTAATTCTGTCTCTAGCTAAAGTAACATGTAGATCTGTATCCCTCTGGGAAGGTTTAGATGGAAGTCAGAACACAGCAATAGTATAACAAAATAAAAAACTCTTCATTTAAACAAAGCAGGCTATTTCTGTTTTTAAATTCCATGCTTTCAATTTCTTTTAGCTCTGTTCTCCTTAACTTTGCTAACAGTCAAATAAAATTATGTATACCTGTGGTGGAAAAAGGCCAGGGTCTTAGTAGACCAAAAAGAAACAAGCTGTGAATAAAACCCGACCTATCCATGAACTACATGTCCCAAACTGCCTGCCTTGAGTGAAGGGTAATTTACACCCAAGTGACAGAATGAGTTGTCACCTGGTGCTGTGGCCCAGCCTTGTCTTAAGTCACACCGTTCCCTGAACTCTCATGTGATATTTGACCATTTGCCTTTTTAACAAAAAAAAAAAACCAAAAACAAACAAACAAAAAACCCCAAAAACAAATTAAAAAAAAAAGCTGGGGAAGAAGATACTCAGAGATGTGGAGGCTGGGCGAGGGGAAGTATTGTGCCTGCTTTGGAAGCTCTGCTCATCTATCTTGCCATGCTGCATGCTCTTTTTGAGTAACATAGTGGGACTATAATAGGTCCATAAATGAGAAATGTGTCCTGCACTTCAAAAATCATTAATTGCAGCAAAGCATAGGATCAGTAACACCTTTCTCTGTGTAAATAGTTGCTGGTGAGAAATAGATGCATAGAGCTTTTAACCTGAGTGTCTAAATGTTGATGCTGTTCGATTCCTCAGCACAGCCAGTTTTGACACTTACTGTAGAACAAGTTTTCTGGTTGTGGTGAGTCTCTAGTTCCCCTGTGGGCAGGAGATATACAGGTGTAATAGATGGCCATCAAATTAATGGCTTTCAGAATTCTTTTATTGCACTGGAAAGTCTGGCAAAACTAGTGAATGGAGAATAATGAACATGACAAGGAAAATTAGGCAGGGTATAGGAAGCTTAAATAGATGTGGGAAGTTGTGGGATCACAGCAGCAGTGCTGTAATTTCATCAAGTGAAAGATAACTCCCTCATCTGTTTTGCAGATGCATTTTTTTAATATTTTAAGTGCAATATTATAGATCAGAGCAGTCTGTTAAGTTGGTAAAGTAAGACAGATTTTTCTTTTCCAGGAAACTTTCCTCTTTGACAGTCTAATTGTACAAGGTGCTGAGTCTCCTCAGCTGCCAGCATCAGAGAATCAGCTCATAATTTTCCATATGCCTGGTGTCACAGAAATCTGGTTCCTCTGTTTCACTGCAGGTGCTTTACAACCAGAAGAGTCTGGATCAGGAGCATGAATCTGTTGGAATATAATTTATTATGTTGTTTTAGAAGATACAAATTTGAGCTTTCCTAGTCCTTTTTCTGTCAAAAGCTTTGGTTCTGCAACCAGATCCTAAGGAATAATACAGACATTGTTTGGAAAGCATCATTTCTGGGCATTCTTTTCAAATGCTGTGAGTTTCTTCCATTATACTGCTACAAAAGATAAGATCCTAGGAAATATCAATGAACTAAATGCTTATACTTTCTCTGTGTTGTAGCAGCAGACCTATTTGCAGCACAAGAAAACGATTTTTACCCAACGTTAAGATCGTTTGTGTCCCATTCATAAATAGATGAGATAGAAGGTGTGGCTGTATCTTACTTTCTACATCCACAGTTAGCAAGGAGATCATGCTCAGGAAAAGGAGATGGAGCAATCCCAGGTGCCTTGAATCTGTTGTCCATAACATCATATGTTGAACTGACCACAGCCAGCACATTTCGTATACACATCCTAAATGATGACATAAAAAGACCACCCATTAAAAAACTAACATGTCTTCATTAAAGAAATTATTCCTATTTGAACTGCAACCATGTGCCCTTCCTGCTAACCATCCATTTTCTCCTCCTCAACACATTAAGTTTGGTACATGCATGTTCTTTGTGTCACCCTTGGGGAACTGAACTGGGACAAAACTAACGTGCCCAGTTCCTACTGACAAGGAGAGGAATCTCTGCTCCATCATCAGCCCATCTGCCTCTCCAGCACACATCAAGAGGAGTCAGGGCATCTTTTTGAGTGGCATTCTGGCCAAAGCCTATGGGGAAATACAGGGAAGAAGGTCTTTTTATCCCAGGCCAGAACCTGCATAATTGTAAAATGTTGCCAATTACTATCATTAATGTCCAAAAATAAATAGTGTGGTTGTCCAACACCACTGTTGTAATTCAAGATATGTGACGTTAATTAGGAGTGCAGAATTATGCATACCCACCTGGTCTAGACTTGCTCTTTCAAAACCACTTTTCTTTTTCTCACTTTCAGTATGATATTAACTTATTTGTGTCTTGAGGCATTGTCAGGTTCTGATGCTGAATTGCAGTGGGTGCGTTGGCATCATCTAGCATCTTCATTTACATTTAATTTTTTTCTCCTGAAAAAATCTGTTATTGTTATTGGAGCATGACATTATGTTTCTTAGAAGAGAGAAAGAAGCCCAGGTAAATTATTAATTCAAGGTGTCAGCAATACTTAGTTCATTCATATTGTTATGAAGAACATTTCACTTGTAAAATAAAACTGGTGCATGTTTTCTTTTTGATAAAGTAGCAGGAAGAAGTGAGCATCTTTCTGCTGTGACACTCTGGAGAAATTTTGCCAAATATGAGTTATGACAGATGTTTCTCAAAGTGCAGTAAGTCATGAATGAAGTCATGGCTTTCCATCAAATTGGAGGAACAGGTTGTATTTCTCAAATATGCCTTAGTGAAAAGAAGCTCACGTGACAAAATCTGTAATGTCAAATAATTTTGTAGACTGAAGGTCTGCAAATGCTTCATGTGCTGCCATTGCAAAAGTTGTCTGCCAGTCAGCTTTCTGCTATTCACTTCAGCTGCTTTGCTGATTCTTATCAGATTTTCTGCTTAAAATGTGTTTTTGAAAAGAACCTTGAATTTCATGCGCTTTGAATCATCTTTACTCTCACTGCAGGTTTCCGATTCTATCTCCATTGAATCCATGTTTTAATACTTGGCTGATATTGAAGGCAACTGGCATGCCTTCTCCTAGACTTGTATTTATACTGTGATTTCTGGCTCAGTCCCTGACAACTCCCCTCAGTAATGAAGCCTGAGCTGTTTGCCATGCTTGGCAGAAGTGGTTATTTAGTGAAGATTTGTTTGGGGCCAAGTTGAAGCTAATGGGATAGATCATTTACTCAATAAAAACTGCTGCTTAGTAAACTGTATCTGATCATCTCATCACACTCATGTTAGTCACCATTTTTCCTCAGCCTTTTATTCTTATTTTTGGAGATAATTGTTCTCCAGCAATTCTATAAGACTGCTTTGGAGGAAACCAATGATGTCTTCATACTTATCACATAGCCTTTTATCTTCCACCTTTAGCTGCCTATGGAAAGCGCCGCTGCCTTTTGGTTTCTCAGACAGCAACACCTTCAAACACCACCAAACAACAGGGCTTTTTTGAGCCAACACTATGAGATTGACATTTTCACAAAAACAGAGGGACCACCATCCAGTAGTGCATAACTACGTATTCTGAGACAAACTCTAAAGATGTGCTGCTAATCTGCTTCCATCTTCATAGAATCATAGAATCCTAGAATCATAGAATGGGCTGGGTTGGAAGGGACCTCAGAGATCATCGAGTCCAACCCTTGATCCACTACCGCTGCAGTCACTAGACCATGGCACTGAGTGTCACATCCAGTCTCTTTTTAAATGTCTCCAGGGACGAAGAGTCCACTACCTCCCCTGGCAGCCTGTTCCAATGTCTGATCACCGTTTCCATGAAAAAATTCTTTCTAATATCCAATCTGAACTTCCCCCGGTACAATTTAAGACCATGCCCTCTTGTCTTACTGAGAGTTGCCTGGGAAAAGAGACCAACCCCCGTCTGGCTCCAACCTCCTTTCAGGTAGTTGTAGAATTAGAATATCCAATATTAGAAATAGAATATGTAGAAATAGAATATCCAATATTAGAATATCCATTGTAAATTAGAATATCCAAAAATTATGTGACATAACATTATTTGCTGCATCTGCTTTGGTGGTAGGTACAGAATAAACAAGGCTTGTCTAAGGAATAAGTCCCATACAGTGTACCAGATGCCCTTCACCCATCAGTTATGTCATATAAGTAGAGCTGTTGTTGTTATAAGACCTTTAATTGAACTTCCACCTCTATAAGCCCCTCTTGAATACAGCTGCTTTCTCTGGACTCATAGCCATTAAAGTTAGATTTTATATCTGCTAGGTGCATTATTGTATCATAATGTTACTGGGTTGCAGCTCTCCCAGCTGTGTAGGTACATAATCACTCATTGCTGTAACAGTAATTTCTTTTCAATTTTCCCTGTATGTTAATTTTCTGGTTTCTCCCCTGGTCAGCATGAAGGGAAATTCTGCACAACACAGTCAAGTGTTGGGCAAACTGGGCTGCTCCAGCAGACAAGGATCATTGCTGAAAAAAAGGGAATGGAAGGCTGCAGGAAGAAGAACAGAGATGACAGTGTTACAGCTCTGATAACCTGAGAGATTTTTCTGCGCCCCTACTAGTAATACAGATATTTTTTTCCCTTCTTTTCCTTTGTAAGTTTGAATTGTTGATTATTTTAGTGGTTAGAATTACAGTAAGTCCATCTCAGCAGACTGGATATGGGTGGCTTGTAGGAGTGTTGCAGCAAAGATTCCCCACTCATCATTAACTATTAAATCATCGTGACTGCAACATCTATAATAAAAGGAATAGAGCAAATTACCAGAGCAGACTGAATTTAAGGGAGGAGTAATGCTAATGTAGAGACATACGAAACACAGCCTTTTTTATTTTCTTACTCTTTTTGACTACATGTAATTATCTTTCAGACAAGTTTTCCCTTTTCATAGCTTCCTGCATTTGTTTCTTTTCTCTTTGATCCTGTTTCACATTGCTGATTTGAGTAATTATGTAAGAGTTTCTGATGTTTGGAAAGGAGGAATGCAGAGGAGTTTTTCAGTCCTGGAGCTGTGCTCACGGATCCTCCATTCCTCTGTCACCTCACTCAGCTGCTAGCCCCTGGGCCAGCAATGTCAGCCTGCCACAGGCTCATTGGCATGATTTCCTTGCACTTGCTAATATTAAGGGCAATCCCTGATCCTCATAGCCTATTCCGTTGTTTGTGTTAATGAGTCATTTGTATCTTCAAAGAATTATATTTCATCTTATTAATACTATCTCCACTTGAATTAGGTAGCAATGAGGAAACTGTTCTCCAACCCATGAGTAGCAGTATCAAACACCAGCCAGGCAGGATGGCAGCAAAGATTTGTGGGGTTTTTTTGGTTTTTTTTTTAAATTGTTTGGAAACAGAAGTGCTGAGGCACTAACAGGCTGACTTCTGTTCTTACCTCTGCTGTCAGAGTGGTTCCAAAGAATGTTTATCAATATGGTGCTAGGGTTATATATATATATACGCATATATATATAAAAATAATAACCCATGGGTTCCTTGCATTCACACACACACCTGTTTTGTTAATGAAAACTCAAGAATTTGGTTCACAACAATGTGACTGCTCTTGCAACAGGGCAGAGTTCAGGTCATGCTGGCAATGAACCATCACAAAAAGGTCGATTTACAAGAACAGCGCTTGAGATTTAGCTGCTTTTTGCATTGCAGCTCGCCAGGGATGAATGCGTGTGTGGAATTCGGTGATTGTTCTTCTTGAAATGAAAACTTCTGTTAAAGAGAAGTTTGTGGGCTATGGAGAAGTGCTGGTAAGGCAATTCCAATACATCCTTCCACTGCCTAACCTTTAGGGAGAAAAATTACCAGGTTTATAGAATTTAATCTCTGACATCTCCATTTCTTTTAACAGGATCTTCATTTTGCATAGAATAGATTGAAAAAGCAGATTATGCAAGAGTGTTCCTTTTGGCCACTTGAGGAATTTAACAGTAGAATAATAGCTAATTCCTCATCCTGCATGTAATTATGGCAAATTCTGCTGAGAGGATCAATTTTCTCCAGTCTCCGTTTTCCTTTATCTAATCATATTCAGCAGGAAGCTTTGCCAATAATCTGACTGGCTCAATTCCACTTCATGATTGTTCTTTCACAAAAATCTCTTCTTGAACAAGTTGTTAAAAATACAGTACAATTACAGTATATTGTGTTCTTTCAACTTATAGATTTAAATAATGTAACATTTATGGGCACAAGTAAGGTCTGTATTTTGTTCAGATGCACAGACTATGTGGCGCAGGGTCAAGTTTTCTACTAACTCTTTATGCATGTGTTCATTTATCTGATTTGATGCCTTCAGGGAGCCCTCATCTCATAAATGGGTCAGAATCAGCTGTATTGGAGCACAAGACACAAAACTCTGAACTAGGTTTAAACTAAATACAATTCCCCTTACAAAAACTAGGTTGATAATAAGAACAGTAGCAGGAACCAAGTCTAGTTCTGATGTCTGAAAACTTAAGAGCTAATCATTTTTTTTTCTTTTTTCTTTTTTTTTTTTAATGTATTCTAACTGAAATGTTAAAAAAAATCTTATTAAACACTAAAGGCAACACTATTGCCATGGCTAAAGTGAATTTTGCCCTGAAATAAACACATCCTACATTATCCACTTTGGGTATCAGAAGTAAATCCATTATTCCATATCTTTTGAAGCTGAGCAGCAGAGGACGCCTGTGAAATCACAACAAAATCATGCAGGTGTTTACCACTAGTTCCTCCACAGCCTGAGTGCTTGACAGGCTGTGATGTGTGACCGTGCCATGCTGTATCTAGCACAGCCAAGATGCAGCTCTGAATTTCACAGCTGTGGCAGGTGCTGAGGACAGACTGTTCCAGGGAGTAAAGTTCATCTGAGTGTGAACTGCAGCCCAGCATGAATCTCACCAGCATGAATCTCACCAGCATGCCCTTAGTCTTCCACTTTTCTGGATATTGTGCGGTTGCTGCAATACCATGAATCCTATAATTTGCAAAAATGAAAACTATTCTCACAACATTTAGAAAAAACCAGAAAGACTTGTTTGGAAAGTAGCAACTACTAAGCATTGTTGGAAGTGTAGCAGAGGCCATTGTCTGCTGCAGCTCCTGCTTCCAAGGAGACTGACATCTGATCCTGGAAACAAGTAATGTGAAATGATGTTTTTTATTTGGAAGGCTAATGAAATATTTCGACAGGTGCTCTGTGTGAAATGTTCCCTTTCTATTGCAGAAGTCTGCAAGTTTACTACTAAGTGATCCCTTTTTTCTTGAAAGCTGCTGTTGTGCCTCAATTTTGTTATTTTTTAGTTTGTCAGCTTTATTCAATCTTGAAGGATTTTTTCATGGATCTTCCTAATTACATGACTTGCATCAATCAGTTTCATTGCTTCTACCCCTAACTTGGGGTACAAATTGTTTCCAGGCAGAAAGAAATAATATTCCCCTAAAGTACACATGCTTGTGGTTGTGACAAAGACAATTTCAAAAGAAAATGAGTAAATGAGAAGTTTTTGGAGGTGACTTCAGATCTAAAGACCCATGACTCCTTCATCCTCCAACATGGTTGTTCTCCAGCAGCAGGAATCTGTACCAAGCAGTACAGCAGCTCTCTGACCTTTCCCATTGCTGAAGATGAGATCACTTTTACAAGACCTGAGAACAACTGGTTTTACTAATGTATAAAATATTGAAACAAAGAGGATCACATAAAACAAATAGCTGATTGTTTCTTCTAAAGATTTTCACTTAATGTATGGATGTCTGGTTCCCTAAAAGTCATTCTGCAGCAAGTGTTGCTTCCTAGGGAAGAGACTAAAGCAGAATGCAAACATTTACTGTCTTCCATGGTCATCTGTAAAAAAAGAAATATAATACACAACTTTTCAAGAAGATGGTTTTCTTTCCAATGCTGAGGAAAAAAATCAAACCCCACACCATGCTGATGTACTTGGTTTAAGGAAAAAAAGCCTACGTTGAGATTTTCACCTCAAAACTTGGAAGACAGATATTCAAACCAAGGGGCAAGCAACCTCTCTTGGGGAGCTACAAGAGCATCATGTCTGTAAGAGAGAACAGCAACTGCCTCATAGGATACATATAAACTGATGATGATTCTCTGATGGATGAGGAGACAGAATGGCACGACAGTAAGCATGGGACTAAGAGATAGGAGGTTGGTGACTGGCAAGTCGGAATGGCTGTTGATTTTTTGAGGTAGATCAGTCAAAAATTTCAGTTTTCCCAGACTATAACTGAAGTAGATTGTCTTTAAGATACAGAGAAGTCAAAGTGAGTCAACAAAGCAGAATAGAAATTTTAAAAGACAGTATATAAATAAAAATTAAATAATTTTAAAAATTAAAATAATTATTGCAAATAATTAATTATTAAAATAGTGTTGACTGTTATTTAAAATAGTGTTATATTAATTGATTGTTTATTATTTATTGATATATAAACTCTTAATAATAATACTATAATATTATTAATTGTTTGAAATAATTGTTAAATATAATTTTTAAATTTATTTAAAACCTCATCTGAGGCCAAGATTCATTTTTTGCAGAAACCAGATGTGTTTCAAATAAGACCAGGGAACTTCAGTGATTAAAAGAATGGTCTCACAGTTATACCCATGGAAAGCTACTCCATTTTTTCCCTAACTTAAATTTAATTTCAATTGTAGCATCTGCTCCTGTACGTGCATTTTCACTTGGAACCTCCAGTACATGAGTTTCTTAATCACTCATATTCATTCTGAAGGTTGATGTTTACACTCTAAGTAATATCAAGTATCATATGAAGTTAATTTATTGCCAGAAGATGCAAATGGAGTTAAGCACTGCTGGGGATCCTATAGCAACCATCTAGCTCTGAGAGAAGCCCCCCCAGTTTTTGAATACTTGCAGAACTCAGTGTCTGCAAATATAAAGCATTTCTACATGCTTTCTGTGCCTGTGAATTTAAGGGTGTGATGAATCATACAAATAAATTTCTAAATATTAAAAAAAAAAGTTATTATTAAAAATATGTTGGCTGAGGCTGAAAGACACTGGAACAAAGTGATCCCACAGGCTGTTACCATTTTGCCTTTGGTTTGTGAGAGTTATGGCACACAAATGAACTAGAGCACATTCTAAACAAGACTAAAAATCAGGAAAGGTAAATGTAGTAGTTAGAGATTATGTTCAAAAGGAAGACTTAAACACATTTGAAACACTGTTTCAAATATACTTGGAATTTTAGTGCGTTTCCAGCTTTTGCCTTAATACAGCACCAAAATGTTTCCTCTTTAAATTTGTCTTTACCCTCAGAAATAATTTCCCTTCTTGAAACTGAAAACAGCAGTGACAGCTCTTCTGCATGTTAAGACGTCACTACTTCAAATCTGATCTCTCATATCCCTGCAGGCTCAGAAATTGGAGCTTTATATCGCTGCAGAGGGTTGATCTCCAGCTGCCTAATTGTTCTGTGCAGCTGCTTCTTTCAAATCCTGTAAGGACCTGATGTATCAAAGTTGAAATTATCAATTTCTGGCATGAAAAGCTGTCATAAGTTTTATACATATACTTAGTTTTATGCTTTCAAAGCTTGAACCGTATAGAGTTGGGAACATAACAACTATACACGAAGTCATTCTTTGAAAACTGAAACTCTATTTTTCAGTTGTTCTCATAATATAAGTTGTTCTCATACCATTCAGGAAAGATGCAGCTAGAGAAGATTTTGGCTGGTGAAAACTTACACCATCTGACACTCTTTGAGTTCTTTTGGTAGCATAATGTAATACAATACGATGTTGGCTACAAAATATGTTTCTTGAACAGCTGGCCTTTGCCTTCAGTTACTTGATTTCAATAATAACAAAAAATATCCCATCCAAAACAGAGTTTCATAACACACTATAAACACTATAATTTGATCTCAGCAGCATTAAGATGGTCAATTAAACAGAAAGTCAAGCAATCAGCCACCTGTTAAATCCTTTCACTGTCTCTCCAGTGCTGAGAAAGCTCACCCTGGTCTCAGGCTTGCCCAGGGTCCTTTAGAGAAGGTGAAAGCCCAGTGGGGGCTGCCAGGAGCATCCCAATCTGGTCCAGCAACAAGCATTGCTAGAGCCAACCAACTGCCAACAACCAAGCCAGTGCTTTTAGTATCTGCTGAAGTTGTTGAGTTTTGACAGATCTGACAACACTAATCATGTGTTTGGTGTTAAAAGCTTGGGATCTGACATAATGATAGACTTGCATGTCTTAACTAAAGGGTTTTGAGCTACTTTGAAATGACAAAGGATGACATCTTTATGGATTTTATGACAGCCAAATAGTATCATACATTCTTCCTTGTTTTCCTGAGTATCTAGTCCAGTGCCGAGCATTAAAATATTTTTCTTCAGATAACTATCATATTAACCATGAATGCCATTAGGGAAGGATTCATTTTCTACAACAAACAAAACAAAACACACTTACGGTATCATAATGTTGTGCTTTTGATGCCATGTTGGTTTATTTTAAAATTATTCCAGATTTTAATCACACATTACAGAACAGTTTAGCACCACACAATTATGTGTGTCAGAACAAAAAATCTTACAGTTTTACAGTTGCTTTTCAAATTCTGTCATTTGGGTCTCATCCTCAGTATACAGCTGTATCCTTAGGTCATAAAAAGCATGGTCATATCTTGATGGCAAATACCAATGTGCAAAGATCTTTGCATACACCTTGCCATAGGTTACATATGTTTGCATATTTACACAGGTTGTATCTCTGATTCCCTTAACTGGACCTAGATGTTTTTTTGAAAAGTATTTTTAAGATGACTCTGAGACTGTCTTTAAAAGAATAACTAAATCAGTTCTGTGTTCTGCAACCCAAATGGATAAATTTCTACTGAAAATCCCATTGGAACTTAAGCCCTCATACTGATTTAGAAATACCTGGAAGCGTGAAGAGGGTTAGAATTTCTGTGTTTCAGCCATAAATGTAAATGTAAGATTTGGGTTTTGATTGTCTTTTTGGAGAGGGAGCCCACTAATGGCCACCGTGTCATTGTTCTGAATGATTAACAGATGCTTGTTGGTGTAAAGTTTTGCTGAGAATAGAAGAAAGGTAAAGTACCAAATTTGCCAAAGCATTTCACTCCCAAGTTTATCAGTAGAGTTAGTCCTGAAAATCCACAGTAGAGACAACCAGGTCATGTCCCTGATGTCAAAAAGGAAGTCAATTAACCTGGTATATATAGCAATACACTTCTTAAAGCAGTATAGCTAAACTAGTTTACAAGCAACTGATAAATTGCTGTAGCTTGTAATTTCTGTCATTCATCATGTTCTACTGATGGCTTGGAAAAATAATAAGGCGATTATACTTGTCATGTGTGTCATCACTTAACCTGTGATGGATTATTTTTGCTGGCATTAATTTTAATATTTTAAGGAGGTTTTCTTTCCTTCTGTAGTTAGTTAAGCCATTATGCCATTTCTGTTCTCCATAAACTTTCTAGAGTGGGAGGGGCTGGGGTTTTTCTAATACAGTTAAGTAATTAAATACGGCTTTGTAGTTTCTTTTATATGTATCGCTAGGTGTTTTAAAACCCATTTAATTAACATTTAATTAACATTTAACACTTAACATTTAACATTTTCTAGTTGTGGACTAGTACTGTAAATCAGTAAACTGCTCCTGTTCTTTGTACAACCACACTTCTCCAAAGACTTTAGCCAAGCATACATCAAAAGATAGTTGCACCTGTAATATATTTAACTCTCAAAAATTACCCTATAAAGTTTTTCAGAATGGACCTCTTGAGTGGGGAAATATGTGAAAAAAAAGTCATATGGTGATTTCTGAATTTTTTCTTTCCTTGCCAGCAAAGAAAAAAGAATTAATTTCTTTTCTTCAGAGTTATTATTTCCTGATTAATTCAGTGTTGTGCAATTCTTTTTTAAATACCCTATTTCTTCATTTTTATGATAGATCATCTTCTTTATTTCATTCATACTTTTAAAAATAATTATTGTAATATTCAACACTGTCATTGTATCCTTGAAAAAATCCGTGAAGTAAGGATTATTAGCTTTTCTCACTGATGAGAAAACAGAGATAAAAGAGGAATTAGAGCCTGAATTTTAATCTGGACATTCTGATTCCAGTCTTGTAAGTGCTGATAACACTTAGCTTCTCATTTTAATACTGAAGTTTTCTTGTCCTCATAGCAATAATATATACAGAGGATTTTAATTGGGTCTTATTTTAATTCTTACTCACTTAGTCTCACTTTGAATAAGAATTAAGATGAAAGATAGTGTTAATTAAAACTGTTAGCTCTTACCTCAAGTATTTGTTTTTCAATCAACAAACATTAAAGTAGTGATTTAAGAGTAATTATGCTGATTTTAAATATTCAAAACTGAATGGGGTAAGGTATTTCATAATTTAAAAATTGTGTTTTTCTAATCAACACACTACCAACAAAGTTTGGAAAAGTGAGTACTTAATTAAGCTTTGGCAAGCTAGAGTTGTTTTTCATCAATTAGATGAGGACTAAAGAGAGTAAATGTACCCACCATGGCAGCTAAACTTGCAATTCTCCTTACAGAGAGGAAGAGATGAGATGAGCTTATTTATATATATATATATATGCATTGGTGCATCTACATGAAAAAATTGTTTAGATTATTTCTAGGAGTCTTGCTGTAACCTTAGTGCTTTACCTCACTTTGTTCTTCTCACAAAATTAAAACTGGTTCCTTTTGGCAGGTGTCTGACTAAACATTTAAACATCTAAAACTTCATGCACCATCTGGAGTTTTTGGACTTTCATCTGAGATGGGAAGATTAGCACTTATCATTGATAAGTTAACTTTATTTCCTAAAAATGGATTAAATGCTTGAGTTTCTTATTTTTTGCAACACAAATGTTTGCACTCATGAGAAAATTCAGCTGACTTAATTTTGGCAAATCAAGGAATTAAATGGCAAAAACAGCTGTAAGGAAATTAATATTTGGCTAGTTTGCTTGGAGTACAGTGAATTTTTCAGTGAAAGTAGAGTTTCTCTCTGCTAGAACCATTAATTTTGCTGATTTACTGTAAACATTGGAAATGGCATAAGAGACCCTAATTTCCTGCCTTTCTTTTAGAAATAGTACAGCCTGATTCCCACGTGCAGCCCTCTTCAGCTTGGAGTGTTTATCAGTACTATTTATTGTTCTCATTCATGCCTGGGTGGCAGTCTTTGAGCTACAGCACATGTGCTACCACAGTTCACTGCAAGGAAGAACCTGCAGGTCTGTGGGGCAGCTCTAAATCTCCAACAAAGTTTAAAGCCACTTAGCCTAGGAGACCACCAAGACCCCTTCCCTCTAATTCTTGGTACTGAAGAGTTTGCATTCAGGCTTGTGATTGATGAGGAATAGGTTATAATCTGAAGGAAGTAAATACAAGCTAATTTCGATTTTGTACGAGGATGTGAGTTCACGGAACTTCATGAAAATCTTCAAGCCTCGTGTACTCACAAGATTAAATTACAAAAGCTAAGACGTTAAATCAGGATTCCAGGGAGCTGTGCTATTTAGCTTAGATGTAATTCTCTGTCATCCCCAGGGCAGCTGCTGTGAGTCAGCAGCTGACCCAGACCCCACAGCTGAACACTTGCTCTGCCCACTGGCCCAGGAGAGAGGAGGGCAACGTGGCTGTGTAGGACAGACCAACATAAAGGGATCACAGATGGATGATCCCCAAGCCCAAGGATGATGGGGATCACCTCCCAGCAAGTGCAAAAGGAACAAAATGCCTCTAGACCTCAGCAGTACAAGCAGGGTCTGTCCTGATGGCACTCAATCCTTCCCCCCTATAAAAAGCAAACCTAGAGAAATTTTGGTGCTTGGTGTTTTGGAGAGTGAACAAGGCAAGCTGGCTGGGCCTGGACAGACAAGATGAGATGGTGTGATCAGCAGGTTGTGCTCTTATATCATTCCAAGCCATACCTCAACATTCCTCCTAGCTTGCTACAAATTTCTTATGGCAATATGCAGGTTTGTCAGCAAATAAGGTATTTAAAAACTCTTAAGACTAATATTCATCATATCCTGTAGTTAATGCATTTAGGATCTTGCACCTGACCTGATGAGACTCACATTATAGCCATCACCTATTGTCATCATTTAAATAAACATGCTGATCCAATGAAGTAATTCCAGTCTCAACCTCTGCCTCTGACTTAAGACAATTACCTCTGGCAATATCTAAAACCGTTTAATATTGCCATAATGAAATTTTGAGTAGCCAGTAGTATGCTTGTAAATGTAGAGGGGCCAGTGCTAGGGAACCTGAGTCTTACTGCTGAGGAGGGAATTTTTCTTTTACTAGCTTGTTTTAGTTGTCCAGAAGATATTTTTCAATCATTCTAGACAACTTAATCATTCTTTTCAAATTCTCTTTCCTACAACCCAAATAGACAACGTAATTTTGTTGTTTCCTGCTAGCACTTCCAGTGCTTTTATCTTGACCAAACAAAAATTAGGCATGCTACTCTTCTGTTGGACAGCTAGAAACTGTTTTCTAGTCTTATTCATGTAGTTCCAGCTACGTGGTGAATCTAAAATGCAAAAAAAAAGAAAAAAATCACTGTCTTGATCAAAACCAGAAGAAGCAGGTTTCCTACAATATTTAGTTTCCTAGTGCCCAGGAAATTGATATTAATAATTTCCAGAAGAAAAGATTTCAAGAGCATATGTGATTTTGAGGATTACCATGCACAAGAGGATTATTATCTGAGAGACAAAGGGGATAAGAGATTACAGCACATTAAAGAGGAGTTGTTTTACATCAGAGGTGTAGTATGGTTACACACTGTATAATACAAGACATTGGCCAGGGAGCTCTAGAAGGCTCCTGTGGTAGAACTCAGGACTATTTGTAACAAGGATGAGAGAGCCAGACATTCAGGATTTAGTATAAACTTTTGTGCTCTTCTGACTTTTCTGATTTCAGCTCTAGATGCTAGTGTCTGAAATATGCAAAGATGTTTGCATTCAGAGAAGTGAAGTAACAGCAATAATAATCAGCTTACAGATTCCTGTGATATGATGAAGAAAAAAAAAATTCCTGACATTTAGGTCAAATACAAAAAGCCTGTGGGCTGATTGGAGAGAGCACCCTGTGGAATGATCACATGATTCTTCAGATGGAATTTCCATTTAACTGCCCAGCAAAATAGCCTTTCTCTTTGGCAAAAGGCATACCTCAAACATTTAGTTTCCTTCATCTTGTCTTGCAGATTTGTTTTCATCAACTGATTAGAGCAAAAATCTGGAAAAAAAAAATTGTGTGTTTACTTATAAATTATTGCATGATACATTTTCAACAATCAAAAGAAAAGTTATATATTCTTGTAAGTTTTTCATTTTAAAAACTGACAATCAGCGCTGCTTTGGCAATAGGTAGGGAAGGTCTAGCTCTAGGGACAGGAGCTTAATTCCCTTGCATCCTATTTTGCTTCCTTGGTCTGAATATATGGCTTGAAACTTGCTTGTAGGTCAGATTTGAGCCTTGAAGCTGTGACAGCATTCCTGTAAATAAGTTTGCAGCTGAATGACAGTTCCACATTGTCTGTCCCAAGAGGAGAGCACAGCAGTTCATTAACTCTGAACTATCAACCAGCCACTTGACACATCCCTGTGTCTCCTGACCCTCTCGGGACTGGCTTGGTAAGTTCCAGTATTCACCAAATAAAGCATCCAGACAAATTGCAATAAGCTTACTGTTTGTGCAATTAAATAAATGCAGGGAGCATGTTAATGAGCCTTTGGCACTGTGAGCCACTTGGCAGCCGCAGTTTAGCAAAACCCCTGTCACGATGCCGTGATGTTCCCCTGCAGACACGGGCTCCTCCGGGGCCGCCGTGTCCCTGATGGGCGCCGTTCCGCCTGTCCAAAGCGTCAAACACCATCTACAAAAGAAAGAGGGTTTAGAGTAAGCACATCTCTCTGGCAGGGTTTCCGAGGGCTGTGGCTGAGGCGGTAACAATAGCAGGCAAACACCAGAGGGAGTTATTGTTCTACTGGAGATGTGGGAAAGCCAAGCCTCGGGGTACGGTGCTTGTAAATAGCGTGACTGAGTTTTCTAAACAAAGACAGAAGTTCAGATGACACGACTCTACAAAAATGTAAGTGGTGAAACCATTTATTCTAGCCATGTTTGAAAGATTTTGCATTTATCATCGTTTTTCAATGCTGACTCCAGTGTACTGATTCTTCGTACCAAGGAGTTGCTTCATAACACCCACATAAGGTCCAGCAACTCTTAAAATCTGTCTGCTGTACTAGAGTCTTACAGTTCAGTCTCCAGAGCCAGAGGAGTAGGAATTAAAAACAAAATATTTTCAATTCTTTATTGTCTTTCTTCTTGTTCCATCCACACACGTTTTATCTCTGTCTGAACTGGTAAAGTCCCCAAGGACTTCACCTTCGGAGTGTAGCATGGTGGAAAGGGACCAGGATGCAACCATCTCCTCAGGTGTCCTGGTTTTTCATTTAAACAAATCTGGGAACACAGGAAAGAAACAAGTATGTTACCTACATATGTAGGTTTTGACAAATTTCATACGATCCTCTATATTTCTGTCCAGGATCCTATCTATTTCTACTTAGAGAAACACAGTTGATATAAAGTTGTGGAGACATGCTCTTCAATCATATATCGTAGAATCATAGAACTGGCTGGGTTGGAAGGGACCTCAGAGATCATCAAGTCCAACCCTTGACCCACTACCGCTGCAGTTACCAGACCATGGCACTGAGTGCCACATCCAGTCTCTTTTTAAATATCTCCAGGGATGGAGAATCCACTACAGGTCTATGTTTCACCGTTAGATCTCAAATACCTGAGGAACATCACTGTTCTGCTTCTGCAACTTTGTCCTATAAGTAAAAAGGTTCCTCACTCACATACACCACATATTCTTGACCTGAAAGGCACAGTGCCAGCTGAGGTCTGTGAGCCTCCAAATGATCTTCAAAGTGCCCTGTGCTTCAGGCCACCATGGCTGTGGCTCTGCTCTTTTAGCATCTATACCTGTGTCTGCCTGATGGAAGTCTGTCCTTCTGCCCACAAAGTCTCAGCTGGACCTGGAAAAGTTAATCCCCTGGACTCTCCTTATAGAAGCTCTTGCTACTGCTCAGTTTTCAATAACTGATTGAAAGAAAGCACACAGAGAGTGCCAAGGTAAACCCATGCCGGTGTTTTTTTAGAAAACACATCAAACTGACTAAAACTGATCACAGTTCAGACAAAAGCTGGGGCAGGTGGGAAGCTTCTCCAGTTCACCGCCAAACTTCGAAGACAATGGTCTGAAGCAGAGACTCACTCTCTGCTTACTCCCCACATGTAATTAATGCTTCTTCACTGGATGCTTTTATCTTCTGTTATTTACATGGTGCTTATCTTTCTACATCTGTTACACTACGGTTTGCCTGTGGAATATGAAGTGCAGATCTGCTCATTGCACAATCCTGATGTCTTTTCAGTGGAAGACATCAAAGTTCTTTTCTGTTCTCAAAAAAGGTTTCCCATAAAAATCATCCTTTCATTAATGAACATCAAAGTAATTCTAGGCTGTACCCGACGTTAAATTGTATACCCCTAGCATTCACAATGCTTCCAAGGTGAGGGATTCTGCAACAAAGCTGCTTTTTTTTTTTTTTTAATAGTTTTATTGCAGGTGTGTAAGACCTAATGGGAATGAGCCTATTCTTTTCTTAGGTGTGTCAGCTTTACAGAGCTCACCATCACAAAAAGTGGATCTTCCTGTTGTTATAATGGTGAACATAGAAGTCATTTTATTCAGGTGGATGACTTCCATTGTGGAGAGCTTTTTAAGGATCTAGGTGTTACTAGAGGTGGGTGTTTAATTGTTGATTCATTAAGTCAGACCCATACAAAAATTATCCAGGGAATAAGTCTTTTTCTTCCAATAGGTAAAAAAGAAAACTGAGAGAACTAGGATCAGATTTTCATCATAATCACACAGGCATAATTGTAAAGGAGGAGAAATACATTTAGGTGTTTAATGACATGGACAAGTGCTTGGCAAAATTCACAGAAACCACTATGCAGAACAAATGTTTAAGTAGGCTTGATTTTGTAAATCTCTTTAAATATCAGTATCTCTATGACTTCAGATCTGAAACCTTGGTTGCAAGGTAATACATATCTTCCTACAAGATGGAAAGAAGTAAAGGTTATATATGAAGACCAACTTCAGCTTAGGAAACTACAACTCCCTGGCCTGTTCTCATAGTGGAGACAGGGACTCTTCCATGCACCTAAAGTTAGGTTGTAGTCACAGCACTGTCTTCATAAACAGCACTGTCATACAGTATGTCTGTCACTACTTCACAGTTTCATGCTCCCTGCCCCAACGCTGCTAATATAGCTATTTCATGGAGCTGTGCTGAGAATCTGGCTTTTGGGGGAAAAAAAATAAAAGAAAAAAAAAAAAGGGAGGGAGGGAGAAGTAGCAGGAATGATGAAGGGATCTGTGTGTGCTACCACTGAGGACAACTACCATCAATGCTTGATCTTTACACATGCTCTGAAAGGAGCTGAAATGATCCCTTGTAAATAATCCATTCCTTTGGCACATTCTTATTACAGACTTTTAAACAATTCCTTGTAACATTTCTGTCTGAGGCTAAAACATTTCTGTGTGACTTGCTCACAACTCCTGAATAGTGCTGGTGTTTCTTCTGCAACAGTATTGTAGGGTTGCAATAAATGGAAAAAAAAAAAAAAAAGTAGCTTTGATAATGAATTCTGCTGGTTGTCCTAGAGAACTTTGGCTTGATGGGGCATGGGGAGAATTTTCACAGGAGGTTGTAGGTCTAGCAGCTGCCCTCCATTGAGCACAGCTATCCAAAACAAGCTGGTTTATAGACTTGGAGCAACATGTTGTCTTCACCTGATACATAAAATCATGGTGATTATCTCTTAAGACCAAAGTCTTAATAGCAAACACAGGAGCTGAGGCATTGATTCATTGAGCTGTACTGACTGTGCATGACAGAAATAACAGAAGCTCACACAGGTACATAAAAAATGCTAGATATAGCACAGAAGAGCTTAAGGCATGACACTGAGGGTGGGTGGGAAAATGTGGTGACTATTTTTGTTAAAAGCAGTAAAGTAAATGCTAATAGCAACTTAGACTTGCAAGACAGAAATCTTTGTCTCTCATTCTTCCAGGGCTGAAGGAAGTCAAGCTCCCTTTATTCTTTTTTTACAAAGATTCTGAGATTGATGCTTACTCCATCACTACAGTCCTTTCCTAGCAGTAGCAACCATCTAATCCAAAATTTACTATCATCTCAAGCAAAAAAAAAAAGTATAGCAAGGTCACACACTTATGAATATTAAATTTATTCATCAGATAAGTATGCCTGTGGAAAGGACAAGTCCTCTAAAACCGTTGGAGCAATTGCACTTGTGAAAACAGAGCACTACAAACAGTTAAAATTTGCAATGCCAAGCATGACTTATATTTGGAAGTAGTAATTTTTATGTTACCCTAAAGCTCAGAAGATTTTGCCAGGTGGCACATATGGACAGTGCAGGAGGCATTTGTAATGTGAAGAATCATTTCTCGATAGGAACTTTCCAGATATGTGTCTGGGAAAAGAAATCCTGTGCTTCAGGGATAAGAACAAGGAAAAAAAGGTCAGGTTGCCCTTTGGAAAATATGGCTTGCAAAGCTTATAGAGTTCCTCTTTAATAATATATTTTTTAAAAACCTGTGCTTCTGAGGGCCTACTTTGAACACCATTCACCTTTTGGGGCACCTTTCATGAGGACTTATAAACTACAAGAAATTAATATTAGCCACAGCAGTATGTGCCTGCATATGTCAGGCTGCAAAAAGGGACAGGAAGCACTGGATTGTAGTCCCGGAGACAACACAGAGATTGATTCCCAGAGGTGAAGCTCTTCAGTCACATGTGTCTTTCTCTACAGCCAACTTCATTTCTAGATTATGTTTTTACATCAAAGTATGGGGAAACTTAATTTGCCACTTGTAGTCTCATGAAACTGTAGCTCTTCCAGAAATACACTTCATCTACCTAAAGTACAGTGTCTTCTACGCCATATTTTCCCCAACTCACCTAGGTTCACACCCATTTACCAGGTTAGCATAATGTCTTTTTCCAAAGAGTTTGCATATTAATAAATATTTGGTATTCCTTTGAGTTCCTTGACCAGTTTATTCCTCTGATTTTATCTAAAGATCAGAAAGTTTACCAGATGTCTTTGGAGTCTGATGTAATTTTATCAGTGGTAGCCTGTCAGGATTAGTTAGCAAAGTATTTAATCAATACCAACTGATGTGCTGTTAGCATGCTCTCATCCCCTTTCCTACAACACCTTTTTTTCATTTACACAGCACATTTTGCTTCAGAAAAGTTGCATAGGCATCAGCCCAGGATTTGCCTGAGGCTACCAGCTGAAAACATGTCAAGCTTAGCTGGGAGCAGCCCCAGAGGCACTTCTACTTTGCCTCTGCTGTGTCTGGTTTAATCTGTCACTTACTGGAACCTGGATCCATGCTGGGTCCTCTTGAGGAACCAAAAATACATCCAGCCTCTTTGGCCACATTGGAGAAGCGAAGGTCTAAGCAGTCCATCCTGAGTCCAGTCTTACTTCCACGCTCTGGGGTTGTTAAGGGGTTTATTTCTCACCCTCTCTCTGGTGTGGGCTAGAGAGACAACACATAAGCAGAATATACTTCTGTAAACAAGTTTGAGAATCCTTTTCATAGTGAGGTGGTGGGACAGTGCAGTAACAATCTCAATCTCATTTTCAGTCAGTTTATCTTCACCCCTACAATGACATACAAAACACCCGTGCTCCAGAACGTAGCATAATTCATTTTAAAGTCTGTATTTGCCCAAGCCTGTATTTAGTTCTTGTGCTTTGCAGGGGATTACTTCAGGGGGCAGCCAGGGAGAGAACAACCAAAATCTGACGCTATTTGTAGACACACAGATGTGTATTCCTGGGCTAGCATTTCCTTGCCTGACCTCAGGAAGATGTGATGAAACACAGCCCTAGCTGCTGAGCCAGTAAGGCTCTTTGAACTGATAACCATGACATGTTCTGTGATGTGGTTTGCCTGGAAACCTATTTGATTCTTTTGAAAGTCCAAAATACCAAAATGACATCAGCTGTAGTGTGCACTGAAAAACCTAGGCTGAGATGGCAGACTGTCTTGTTCCATAAATGATTGCAGATGTTTGGGTGAGGGCTGCAAAACATGAGGCTTTTGAAATGTGTACATGTGGGAAAGGAAACTAGGGACATATATAAACATGAACACATTTGTTATATATCCCAGCCAGTCAGCTGATCCCATTTCACTTTGGCAGTTATTAAAGATGTGCAAAAATAAGTGGAAACTATGATAGTTGCAATACATCTGGTTTACTGAGCTTTTTATTTCTGACTCCATAGGCTTACCTCCCTTTGTCGGATGCCAGCTATATACAAGACACATGGAACTGTCAGCAGTCTGAAGAAGAGGCTTAGGGGATATGCTGCTGGTTTTTATTAGCATCAGATTGCAAAAGCATATATCCTGAGCTGGTTTTCCAACAGCCTTAGTCCCAGCTCTACGTCCCAAGAGCTTGCTATGCTAAGATCTGGCTGGTACTAATTTAGGAATTGCTCTATGTGATGCCCTTTAAGGGACTGAGTCATTTGCCAGAGTCACAGGCTTGGGAAAAGGATAGGAAGAAGAGCTACTAGCTGACAAATTACTGGCATTACATCTCCCTTTTGATTTCCAAATTTGATCTGTTTGGCACTGAGCTCCAGATGGAAGCTTCTCATAGTTATTGCTGAAGCTGCATCAAGAAGGCAGGGCCGTGGCAGGTAGTAGCCATGGCCACCTACTTGTCAGCCATAGGGAAAACAAAGTCATCATGGACCTTCAGCTTTCAAAAATTAATGGCAAGAAAAATCTATCCTGGTAAAATGTTCCTTGCATCCTCTCTTTAGGCCAAATTTCAGCATGTTAATACATTGTCATATAACAATTCTGACAAGGCCTTCGACTGACTTGTCACAGCTTTACCTTTATGCAGCTGTGCACAGAAAATGAAGGGATTTTGCTGATGTGTGCTTCCTGTTGTTTTGCAAAGTTATCTCCAGTTATCTTAGTGTTAAATTCCTATAAATCACACTGAAATTTCTTCAGATTGTGTGTTCATGACCGATGACAAAAATGAAGTTTCAAGCATTTACGTAGCAGAAAATAGCATTGTTCAATTCTCTTAAAAACTAGAGTGTCTACTGTTTTTTTAAGCTGTCCTTTTAACAAACTTTGCATCTTTTGCCATGTGCACAGTTGAAAGATAGAAAACATATTTTCTTTACTGACCGATGTTGTCCTTTTCCAAATGCCTCCAGGAATGGCAGCTCAACCACTTCCCTGGTTCCTGTTCCTGTGCCTGACAACCCTTTCCTAATGTCAGGAAATGTCCCTTCTTTCCTAATATCCAATCTTAACCTCCCTTGGCACAACTTGAAGCCATTTCCTCTTGTCCTGTCACTTGTTACTTGGCAGAAGAGGCCCAACCCCTACCTCACTACAACCTCCTTGTCCAGGTCACTGATAAAGATATTCAAGAGATCTATTCCCACTTGTGAGCCCTGGGGAACACTGCTTGTGACTGGCACCCAACAGGTTTTAAATCCATTCACCACAACTCCTTGGGGCTGGCCAGCCAGACATTTTTTTACGCATCAAAGACTACACCAGTTTAAATTATGAGCAGTTTCTCCTAGAGAAAACTGTGGGAAACAGTGTCAAAGGCTTTGCTAAAATCTAGATACATAACATCCACACCCTTTCTATAATCCACTGTAGGGGACCTTGCCATAGAAGGAGATCAGTTCCACAGATGTATGTTACCTTATTTTCCAGTAATTGCACACAACTGAGACAATGTTTTGGTTTTCAGGTGCATAGGTTCAAAAAAAAAACTTTACAAAAGCGGATTGTATGTGCTAGAAGACAAAATTTAGTCAATAATAACAAAACTCGTTGCTCCTATTCTGTGGTTTATTCTTGTCATCATACACACAACTTCATAAATGAGCTTATGTTAAAAATATCTTCCCACATGTAGCAATGTCTGATAGGTTTAGTGTAACTTAGCAGCTGGAGGGGGAAAATGCACAAAATCTTTGCAGGTTCTGTCCACAAGCATCAAGCAGCATCACAAATTGAAACTGGTGCCCCAAGTGGCAACAGGGACTAAGGTTTTCATCAAGAGCGAATTGAAGTCAGCATGATACTGGCTGGAGACAGCACCTGATCCAAATATCCAGGCTCCAGATGAGTTCAGTGGAGCTTGAGCATGGTCAAGCTGTGACCTGAGAAAGAGAACTAATACAGAGCTATCCTGGGCATCCTGCAGGGGACCCTGCCTTAGACAAGCTGCCACTGCTGTGCTGGTAACATTAATACAGAGCAGCAAGTATCTGATACCAAGATGGAAGCATTATTGAGAGAAAAGAAGTTCTTGGCTGAGTTAACTATCCAAAATCTTGAGCCAGTATTCCCAGCATTTTAAGTTGCATCCTCAGTAGTGATTGTGAGCATCAAAAGGAAGGGGAGTTGACAGTGCAAAAGATGTTTTGCTGCAAAGAAGGTAAAGTGAATTTTTTTAGCTATGTAACGCAAAATGTGTGAGTCAGCTTCATTAGAAATAGAAGTTAGCAAATTTCTGTGCTTCAAGTGGTGACACTATAAAATACTTGCTGATTTCGGGGTAAGAGGTAAGGTTGGCTTGCATCCAAGCAGAATTTACCTGCAGTAATGGCAACAGCCTGTTATGGTGGCAAGTACTAAGGGCATGCTGGTGCTGGAGGAAATTCTATATACTCTGGCTGTTCTGGTCTGAAAGCTGAGAAGCACAGCTGCCTTCATTTTCCCATTTCTTGGGCAACACCACAAATCTAGCAGGCTGGTATTCATATCACTCTCTACTAAAAATTGTTGGCAATTATTTTGAAACAGCTAATTCTTTAGTATTATCTTGATGACATCATTTGAGGCGCAGGTCTGGAAGCCATATTCCTGTTTGAATCTCCCAGTCACAACAGGTAAAAGCACTTTACGATTTGGGGGAGTGTTTGCTTGGCCGAGGTGCTTTGCAGACATGTCAGACATAGCTGTAGAACCAATGGGTTTGTTTAATGCACTGTTACGCTAGAAAGGTTTTTATGAGGCTTTGCAAGATGTAATCCAGAGGAACTCATGGTTTCTATATTCTTTTGGGGTTTTCTCTGCCTCGGACAAAAAGATAATTTCAGAACAAGGTGTCTGTAGCATCTGTTTTCTGCAGAACTGGTGACAATAGAAACATTTCAGTAAGGTCCCTAAATGAGTTACGTCACTTGTTTTTTTGACTCTGCAATCAGAGAGGAACTACCGAGGAAGCCTGCTGTCACTGCTGGAGAAAGGATATAGGTCCTGGCAGCAAGCCCAGGCCTGCTCAGCAGATCAAAGGCTCTTCCCTTGGCTCCCAGAGCTGGCCGGAAAAGCAGCTGCCCAGTACCCTTTCAGCATCCTCTGTTCCTTTCCCCTGTGCCAGCAAATAACAACTTCTTTTCGCTCCTCACATCAGCAATAGTCTCGTTTTTATCCCTCACTGCCCTGCCAAGCAAGGTCCTTTTAGGGAGAACACTCATGTTTACTACCTGCGGATCCCTGGGACAGACAGCGGAAAGGTGCTGAGAATGCTGTGTTTCTTACACCCTCCTCCCTACTCCCAGAGATGTTCACAGATGCTGACTTTAACCTGGAAGGCAAAGCCAAAAGGAACAAGCCATGGTCATAAACCACATACCATTTTCCAAGCCAGCTCGATGGAAGATTTCAATTTGGAAAAGTATTTTTTGTTCCAAGAAGAGCATAACAGCCATGCTTTGAAAGTCTTCCCACTCACCTCCCAGAAAAATATATAATGTGGCTTTTTTGTGGGCTTCTTGGTGGTGGTTTTCCCTTTTTAAATACATGACTGCTTTCCTCCAGAGCTGCTGCTTGTCAGTGCTGCTGGTCACCATCCCTGTTAACTGGTTCCTGCCAGGAGGTTTGTCTGCTGTGAAATGTGAGTCAAGCAGATGTGTAGGAGAACTGCAGACTCTGCAAGAAGAACGTTATGTCTGCTATTACAGTACCATGTCTGCTTAAGTTACACGATGGGCTGGTGTATGGGAGCCTTTAAATATAGCTGCACTACACTTCAAAGGTACACACAGTCTTTAGGTACCAAATTACTGCTAAAAAGGGGACAAATGCCTGACCTTTGGCTGCCTCCCAGGCAGTGTCTGCATCACCAGCACCTTTTCTCCTCCCTGGTTTTGCAAGTCAATTAGACTAGTAGGGGTAGGTGAATAAATTGTCCTGCCTGGGTCTGCTAAGGGTCTTGAAAATATTTCTGCAATTGCTTTTGTTAGCACTGTGAGGCACTCCAGCTTGCAATCACAACCGTGGATATGAGGTTTTCCTTGATCAATAAGCAGTCCCCAGGCATGGTTTTGCTGACTAATAATCTGCCATAATTAAAATTACTGTGGGAGAAATGTTTTAAAAGATCTTTGTTTCAAATGTGAGTTTCTATGTGCCATTAAAGCTGCACTACTTTGGGAGCACCACTGGGGAGCAGAACCTCTTTGCGCTGCCTTTGCAAACCTCAATAAGGCATTCATATGGGTTTGCCTACTAAAATTGTCAGTAATTAATAATATTCTGTACAGAGGCATCAGAAACCTTTAAAGCATGCAGTTGTGGACTGGCCTGGTGCCTAGCCCAGCTGCTTGGTAGGTCTGGGTCTGTGGGCAAGCTGTTCTATGCCTCAGTTTCTCCTGCAGTAAAATGAAGAGAACGTGAGACTTAGTGATGCTTGCAAAATGTTTAGTGTCCATGGGTCAGTGGTGGAAACCACTGGAAATGACAGATGTAGAAGCAGTAAAGGAAGAGAGGTTATTTTCCATAGCTTTGCATCTTATACCTGATGCTGTTATACTGTAATCTAATTTTCTAGTTCAGCTTTCGCACAAATATACTATATTAGACTGCAGTGGCACACTAGGGGGAATTAGAATAAGTGGAGAGGGAGAACTGCTGGTTTATTAGCACTAGAAATACATATCATTGTTTATTATCATAAAGTACCTCTAACGAGGCACAATTATGCTTGTAATTTTTTTTTCTCATTGTTGTTCTTAATTGTTCTTCTTCACGTGTCTCCTACCACCATTTCTTTATTATGTGCATTGCAAAACTCCTCAGGGGTCCCAGTTAGGCATCAGTATTGTGGAGAGGCAGGGGAGCCCCCTGAGTACCTGCTGTCATTTCTTTCTATATCTCTCCCTTATCTCTCTTCTCTGCCTTTATTGAAATCTTGCCACTTGCCTCTTCCTTCCTCCCTGTGAGTCTGGTTTTGTCTTTACTATGCCAGAAACAAATTATTTTGACAAAATGAATATTAAAAAGGAAAGAAAACCACTCTCTTGTGTTTTGTTTAGTAGAAAAATGTGTGGCATTATAAAATATTGAAACCTTAATGATGCAGGAAAACTCAGGCAACGGGTAAAATAAATGGATACCCGAAGCAAATGTGTGGATGCACCAGATGGGATTCAATCCAAGACCACGCCATATCTATCCCAGGAGATATCTGTGGTACTTACGGGACCTGATCTTCAGCAGATTTTTAAATTCTGGGAAATTAATCATTACAAGAAGTTTTTAAAGGATTTCAAAGGGTGAGTTAAGAGCGTAATTTGTCTTGATAGGCTGGCTCAGTGCCTTGATCTTCTTGATCTTTTTATTGTCCTGGTAAATCATTTATTGGGGCAAACTTTCAGAAAACTCCCACACAAACTATGCTAAGCAGAGCCTCCCAAAAGTAATATTAGTCTCTGTAATAGCAGGTGTAGGCCCCTGCCTGATAGTGTGGGAGCTTGAAAGCTTCCGTTCTCTGAAAAAATATTTAGTGAACTCTTCAGGACAGTGAGGCTGCTCATTTCTCATTTGACCTTGTCTTTATGAATTTTATTTCTGTGGTACCTGATACAAAACTCCAAGTACTATCACAGCGTGAGATATTGGAGAGCCACATCTTTTATCTTTTGAATGTGAAAAGTGCAGTATTTTATTTATATATATATATATATTTATATATATTTATATATATTTATATATATAATAGGTTAAAATATATAAAATATATATAATATATTAAAAAAATATTTTCTTCTAAATTGTTCTAGTTGACTTTGGTGGCTTGAAGCAGAGATGTGGTTTGAAAGGTTTTGATTTTAAAACATTAATGGGAAAAAAAAGGAGAGGAAAGGAGGAACTGTGTAAATTCTAGTCTCCCTACTCATAGATGCTCCTATAAAATTACCATATATGATTTCTGGAAGGATTCACTTTAACTTCTCTTCATCAGTTATGAAGTTTTCCCCAGTCTAAAATATACCAAACCATTTACTGTCATGTATATGCAGCAGCAGTTCCAAATCTTGGAAGTATGATGAGTACCTAAAAATAATGAGATGTAAAAAAAGCAATGTCTTCTTGCTTGTATTCTGATTTCCAAACTGTTCAGATGAAACTGATTTATTACAGGAATATTAACCTAATTTGAGAACCAGAGCTTTTAGAAATGTATTTTAACAAATTATCTTCGGATAAAATGTCAAGATTCGTCAATGCTCAGTAGAAACAGGAATACCTGGAAACCTGGGTAATTTCTATTATTACTTTCTACAAGGCCATGACCATTTTCCCATCATACATATTAGCATGTGGTGAAAGGGAATAATGCATCTGGCACAAGAAATAATTTTTTGTTATTTTGTAGCAAGAAAAATAAGTGTAGAAAAATTATGTGTAGATAAAAATACATGCACAGAAAAACTAGCTAGACATGTAAGTGGAATATAGCTTGTTTATTATTATTATTTGCACATAGTATGAGCTGATGGATTTTAATAAAGTTCTTACATCCAACATGTATAATCAGACACATTTTGCTGCCAGATCCAAACAGCAGCAAATGGTGATATTTGCTAATGTTCATTAAAATGTTAGCCTCAGGTGACACATGCAATTCCTAGCGCTGAGTTTTGCACTAAAAGCAAGAATACATCCTCATTCTCTCATTAATTAAAAAGATGTCTGTCCTGACTGCTGTTACAAGGCATACTTGTTGAACAGAGGAGTTTCTGACAATGTACAACCAAAGACAGCTTAGAAGTTCAGGGATGACAGGTCATTAGTAGTGGATACTTCCAGAACTGTCCATGCCCAGCATTACACATTTCAAGCTTCCCATCACTGACATCTCACAGCAAAATTAAGCATCAGCTCCTTTTGAACAAAATTTGTCCTTGTTTTTTTAAAACACTCTGCCTTTTTTTCTCTTATTTTATTAAAAAAATCAGGCTTCCTAAACCTGTATTCTTCCATAAATAATTTTTCAACTCATCCATCCATTTCATCCAAGGTTAAGTGAGGAGAATCTCCCAGGAATGCTTACGTTCTGGTGGGATTTGTGAAAATCAGTGGTGGGGTAGGAAAGAGCACCTGGGGTTTGCATCCTTGCTGCTGAGCCTGACTGCTCCTCCCTGGCAGCCCCAAAGCAAGAGAGGAGGTGGGTGCTGCTTGTTCTGTTTGATGGAACCAGGAGCCCAGGGTGAGGGACCTGGAGGTACTGAAAAGGGGTGAAGCAACAGGGCACTTGGCAAAGGGGAGATGGATGTGTGGAGAGAGGAAGGAGCTGAAGTAAGAAAGAAATAATCGAGAGGAAAACAGGCTTCATCTGTTCTGTTTCTTATGGAAAAATTGTCCCCAGCGTTGCCAGTCTTCAAATTTGGAGGTTGTAATTATGGCCTCAAAATAAGAAGTCTGTGGTTTTTCATTCAGGCAAGCTCCCCCTGCCTACCCACAACATCTGTGGAACAGCTGTAGTACTTTAAGCTCTCCCAAAGTAACAATTTTTAGGACTAATCTTCTGAAAGAGCTAATTGAAATCAAGTGACAATAACCTATATTAAATGCTGTCTAACATGTAACCTCACAAGTTAAATATCCACCCCCCTATATCTGTCTGTCTGTCTGACTATCTATCTATCTATCTATCCCAGATTGTCATGAAAATTTGCTGTCCCTCACCTCAGATAATATGTACCTGGTACGTAGACCTGCTGCTTGTGCCCTGACTCATCCCTGCTCATGCTGCTGCTGCTCTAGGGCTAAATCTTCCTCTTTTACATCTGTGTCTCATGAAAGCATTGTTAGCTGTTTGCCAGCATTAAAGCAAATGTGGCTGCAAAAGCACTTGTACATCAGCTATTTTGAACAAGCTGCTGTGAAAGAATTTTTTGCTAAAAACAGAAGAGGGAAAAAAAATGAACTGGCATCTTAAAATACTTTCCTCACTGCAGCAATCAGCTGAATAGGAAGGTCAAAAGAGAACAGCATAATGATGTTTGCAGATAACAAGGGGATAAAGAGAAAAAGGCAGAAGGCACTGAAATTCGTTCATAAAGGAGTGAAGGAAACCTCTAGAAGCAGAAAGGAGAAGCTAATGTGCCTTTAAAGTACATTTAACGTGGGATTGCTGACATGTCATCACAAGCACCAGCATAGAGCCATTACATGGGTCACTGCAGGGACAGGGTTACGGTGCCCTTCTATAATCTTGTTGGATTTATTTTATATTTAACTTTGCTGTTGAATTCCACCTGGTATAATGTTTGGTTTAGGAGTAAGTACTGCAGAACTCAATTTTTTTAATGCTAACATGGCGATAGGGATTTTTAACCCCAACTCCCCTCTATACATTTTTGTCTGACAAGTAATGTGAAGTCTCTTGGAACAATATTCTCTGCTCTTTCTGGGTATTTTTCATGAAAAGTTCAAAGACCACTCTTTATTTCTCAGATGCTCAGATTGCTCTAGCAGGCATTTCGAAGATGCCAATCTTTCTGCCCTTTACAAAAGTTTCCATTAACAAACAGAGAAGAGAAGGAGTCAGGTGTGGTGAAAATAGCTCAGCCACACACCATGAACACTGAGTATGACAAGGTATAGTTGAAGTGAGCTGTTTATAAATAAGTGTTAAAAGCTCACCTAGCTCTATACGAGGTGTTATAGAATGATGTCGCATAGCCAAAAATATCAAAAGACTTTTTCCAAGCTCTATGAATAAGAAAAGGGGTGGCTAGATTCATTACTGCCTATGAACACTGTTTCCCCAGCTTCTTCTTAATATAGTTTCACTGGCACAATCACAGCCTTCCACATTCCAAAACAGAAAGCCATCCTCATTCTTCCTTACCACAAAAATGTGCTTTTAAGAGCAAACCAAAAAGGAAAAAGCAGCACTCAAACATGCTACTGATGTCTAAAAACTTGTGGTGAAAAAACAAAAAAAACAAAAAAGCACATCTTCAAACTACAAATTCGCATACTTGGGTTTTTTTCACGGAGGTGGAGGGAGGACATGGAGACTGGATGACTCCAGACTGTATGTGTTCCAAGCACCTGTATGGAACTTGCACCTGTATAGAGCCCTAGCTTGCCACAGGTCCCAGGAAGCAAGATTTGCTAAGGATGTTGCCCTTGAAAGAAGCAGCAGCATCGATGGAGAAGTTTGTGGAAGACACTTGGCCAGTAGCAGTCACCAAGTCCCATCCATTGTGTCCCCTCTGGTAGGAGTGGGAAGAACATCTCAAAACTACCTGTGCCTGAGCTCTGCCTCTTCTGCCTGGGTCCTTTGTGTGCCAGGTCACAAGGCTGAGTTGTGCAGGTTGTTGTTGGAGAGATTGTGTTACCAGAGATGACGTACACCCTGGATGAGACACAAACCGTGCTCGTCAATCACAGTGCTCCTGAGCACTTCATCTGTTTGGCAGTGGTGGCCTTGACAACTCCTTGCATTGACTCAGGGTTTACATACTTAGTCAAAAATACCCTCATGTTAATTTTGAAGTGAGTAATAAGTAATGGATATTGCTTACTGCTTATTGGTACATCTGTCAAAGACTGTGGACAAAATGCAGGTAAAATATATGGTGGTTGGAGCAGAATCCATTACTTTGCAACAGTCCTTGGCATCTTCTGGAACAGGGAGCAGCTTGCTATTTTTCTCTTTTTATTTTTAACACATCAGACACATGAAAGCAGGGATTTATTTACAAACCTATCTGAACAAATAGCTCCAAAGACAAAAAGTAATTGCCTAATGCTTACCACTGTGGTAGCAACAAAGATTTAATTATTTATGGGTAGACTTCATCTCTACCATTTTTGCAGGCTATTATGCCTTGTGGGATAGGGAATGTGCTTCATTAGGAACCTCTCTTAAGAATCAAATTTAAACCATATGCACATTCAGCTCAAGGTCTTTACCTCAGAAATAATTATGTCCATAGCTACACACTGCCTGTTAGCTAAATGTCATCCAAGGTCTTCCTTGAAATATTTAGAGACATAAGTAATACCAGGTTAACCAAGTTCCTGAAAAACAATTTGAGGGTTACTGTTTAAAGCAAGTAAGATTGTGGGACATGATTCAGGGCAGAGAGAGAAAACTCTGGAAACCTAAAGGGATAAAGCACTCCCCTCTACATTACTGCAGGTTTGTCTGTGTGTGTGTGTTATTACTCACAGGGCTTTTGCATGTGACTAAGAAGCACATGCACACACAGAGAGTGAAAAAACGAAATGGGCTTGAGGCAATAAGTTCAAATAGTGCCCACACATTTGAAATCTCTGGGCCTGAGGGTAGCAGGTCCACAAGCTAAGGTCCAAATTCTCAATGAGACATACACATAGAGATCACAATATTCAGAAATTCAGCATCTTATTTGACAGAAAATAGAATACAAGAGCATGAATGTACCAGCACTTGTATTGTGTTACAGGGTTCCTTAAAAATAGTTGCTGGTAAAAGGAGATTTCTACTACAAAGAAAGAACCATACCTTCAGTCACTCCTGTGGCAGTTTAGCTACTCTCCATTTCCTCAGATAGGAGCAATATCCCCAGGAATCCCTCTGACAAGGAGTTCCTCAGAGCCCGTATCCAGTTGCAGTCTATAGAAAGTTAGAGCAAGGATGAGTGAGTGAAGACAGAAGTCTCTGAAAGCATTAGGAAAAGAGAAACAAAGAGTGTGAGACAGCAAGTTTCTTTTCCTTAGATGAGTAAAGCAGGGGGAATTATACCTGTCCTTAGGTTTTGTGGTGAGTGGAGCCCAGTGTCATGTCTAAACCTGTTTGCTTTCCTTCCTTTTTTTCTTTTCTTCAGCTTCTCTCACCTGTCATGAGCAGACTCCAGGCTTAGATTTAAAACTTGCATTGATTCTTATGGAGGCTTATTAGATTTACATATGCTAACAAAGGGACTCTTAACTGAAAGGCTTTGTTTGGGGTAGTATCAGCAGAGAATAAAAGAGTGCTTTTAATCTGGGCTGAACCAGGGGAGTGGTGAATGGTCTCCTTCTCCTGGCAATGCAAGGGAGGTTCCAGAGAGCCATTGTGTTAAAAATCAGAGCAGGTTCATTAAGAGCTTCCAGCTGTTGCTTGCTCTCTCCAGATATGGACAGAAGTAGGCTGTATTATCACTCCTGGTAGGGGAACAGCATGATGATGCATCACCATCCATTTCCCCTCACAGACAACGCCATCCCAGTGTGTAATTGATTCAGAAGCACCTGAGACTGACTGTGATCACTCCATTTACTCTTCTTTATTGCTGACAGCTCCCACCCAGCTCACCCGCAGGCAAACTTTACCGTTTAACCTTCCAGCCCCACCCAACCTGGCTTTCAACACTTCCAGGGATAGGGCACCCACAACTTCCCCAGGCAATCTGTTCCAGAGTCTCACCACCCTCACAGTTAAGAATGTCTTATTAATATCTAACCTGAATCTGCTGTCTTTTAAAGACATTGCCATTTTAAAGCCATTAAATGTTAAGTGATGCTGCATGGGACTATCGTTCGCTCAGAGCTCTAGAATTCTTTGGCCAGACTGCCTGTTTGATTGAAAAAATCATTTGAGTTGTCCTCAGTTAAGATAGGTGCATTATCCTTCACAAGCCTCCTGTTGTCTTGGCACAGTGACCTCCCACTCCCAGAAGAGCACTTACCTGTGTACAGTGGGGTGGTGTGACTTCTGGTCCCTGTGGATGTGCACTCCTGAACAGGCTGAACAGTTTTACTGCAAAAATCGTGGTGCATTCTTACTGCATGTTATCCATGTACACAAAGCCAGATCTGGGTCAATTTCATTTTGGTTGGTACCTGTGCAATTCTGCTTACCTCGGTGGATTTATCCAGGTGTATGTCAGACCAGAATCAAAGACTCTCTCAGTGAAATAGAAGGCAGGAGGTGGGCTGGTGTGCTAAACAAAACACATGATTACCAAGAGAAATGACTTGGCAGGAGCTGAAGCACCAGGCATACAGAAAAATGTTTGCTTTTAAATTCCAGAGACTTGACTGTCCCTTTGGTTTTTTGGAATGCTTTGATTTAGTCATGCGGAGTGGGAGCAGGCTGTAACCTCACAAGGGCATGGGGAACAGTACCTCTTGTGCAGCTACAGGAGATGTAGGGAATTAACTCTCAGCAAGTTTCAGGGAGACAGCAGATGCATACGTGGTTAGAAGTTTGGCTGGCTTATAAAATTTATTTCCACCACAGGATCAAAAGCAATTATGTGTATAAAATATAGAAGCCTTGGATGTGTAATGTGTGACAGAACATAGCAACGTCAGTGAGGGAACAGTGAATTCATTGCATGCAAATGACTGAGTCTGTTTCACTTTTAATTACTTGAGAGCAGAAGAAAAGGAAGCTCCTACAGTTTCCATGAGTACAAATTGTACATGCCGTAAGGAAATCAAGATATGTATTTTTAATGTAACCCATTTTATTATTCATTTCTAGAAGCACACATTCCAAACCAACTCTGCATGCTTTTGGGTGCAGCTTAGAGGATGACCCTTGCACCAGCAGAAGGAACTGTCAATACAGATCTACTTGCTGTTCTTAAGTATCTTCCTGATTTGCCCAAAAAAAAAAAAAAAAAAAAAAAAAAAAAAAAAAAAAAAAAAAAAAAAAATTTAAGAAAAAGGTATCTGAGTCTCAGAAAACCACAGAAAACCAGCAGTGGAGCTGTTCCCATGTTGTTGGGAAGCTTCTGCTAGACTCTTACCCTAGTACACGTCCAGGACCATGTGTGCATTGTAAATGTACACACTGTACATTGTTAATGGGGCTTGTGCAAGAGCAGAGAGAAAAAAAACACCTAGTTGAAATTTCCTCAAAATGATTTCAGTAATTCAGTCTTCTTCTGTGTCTCAGCTATATTTATAATTAGTCTTAATAAGTGTTTGATTCATTTTTCGCTAGCATGTTGTCATTTTATTTTTAGGATGAGAAAAAAAAAATAGGGTGAGGGAAAAACACTATTAGAAGATTTAAAACTGAATGGTACAAAAGGAAGGAAAATTGAATAATGCCATAAAAATATGCTCATATTACAACTCCCAACTATGGAGAAATGTTGATTACAATTTTTAAAAATCTGTTCTCCCACTTATTTGTTAGTGGGTTGCAAAACTTCTGGAACACCATTAAGATAGTACAGATTACACATTAGTCCCTGAATCACATGGATAAACCTTTCAGAATGTCTCTGATGATCAAATAGGAGGGCAAAAGAAATGTGCTGAGCAAGGAACCAGCACAAGCTGTGTTACACGTTAAAGTTTTTCTCTACATGGAACCTGTTATCTGAGGTCACTCATTTGATGCAATCTGAGAGATCTTTACTGAATAAAGTTTTGCTTGATGAAAGAAAGAATAGGTATACTCTAATAATGAATTTCTTGACTCCAAGCTTGCCAGAGAAACTTCTGCCCATACTTTTGAATCTCTCTTGGTTTGTGTTGGTTTATTTTAACCAGCTTCTTAGAGAGATGATTGATGTCCCATGCTTGTCAGTGTTTAAGAAGCATTTAGACAATGCCCTTCATACCATGTTTTAACTTTTGGTCAGTCCTGAATTGGTCAGGCAGTTGTACTAGATGATCATTGTAGATCCCTTCACACTTACATATTCTATTCTATTCTATTCTATTCTATTCTATTCTATTCTATTCTATTCTATTCTATTCTATTCTATTCTATTCTATTCCACTCTACTCTACTCTACTCTACTCTACTTACTTGACATTGCACTTTACATTTAAGCACACATTGAACCCTTGAGAGAACACAAAACCTGTTTTTAAACTGCGTTATGAGGTGGGAGAGCAGCTATGACAAGGTGCTTGCTGGAAGGATTTTTAAAAAGTAAAAGGAGGGGGGGTAATTTAAAATTAGGAGTTAATTTTTGATGTGTTGAGTTGTCTCTGAGTATACAGCAAGCCCTCTGATGAGGGGTACTGCAAAGAATACAGTCTTTACAGGAACTTCCATAAGGTCAAAATCTGTCATTAACTTGGAGGAAATCAGAGAGAAAAGAAAGGAGTGTTTGTTCTCACTGATTTTTAAAAGAGCTGTCTACAAACTGCTGATTTCCAGTGCACAGCACTACACAAACACCAAGGCAGAGCTCCTCTGTACATTTACAAGCAGTGTATCTGGGAAAGTAAACTGCAGCTAGAATAGTACCTCTTTGACTGCAGATTTTCATCTCAGAACTCAAAAAAAGTGGAGAATATGGACAAAATACAAATAGGGCCAACTTTGTTCAGCAACTTGCTAGTTATTTAGCACTGAGATTCCTCATGCCTAGCTGGCCATTGAAAAATTAGTCATCTGGGGCTGCCTTTTAGTACAGGGAGAGAGGCAAACACTGAGAACGGGTAGTTCCTCCCTTGCAAATACACCTACCATAGGGAAAGTGGGATAAGTTACTTACCCAAAGTGCCTGTGTTTTCCAGGCATTTATACCAATCTATACAGGTTCTTCCAGATTTTTCCTCTTTTTGTTTTCTTGAAATAGCTGCTAAGTGGATTGTGAGCATGTTTTGCAGTTGTTTCAGATTTCCTTTTGCAGCAAGGAACTGAAATTAGCCAGGTTGAAACTACCCAGCATAGAGAAGTCAGGTCAGAATCGGGAGTTTCAGAAACACAGTGCTGCAACAGGGCAGAAACAGCATGGTGGAAAACTTCAGGCATTTTGTGCATACACTGTGCAGTGAGTAGGCACTTACACAGGTGCTTTATTCTCCTGGATAAGGAATGCAACACCGTGTTGTTACAGAAAGCAAAACAGAGCATGCACAAGAGGCCAGAAATAGCCTGATGCTATTGAACTACCAGGCAGAAATATGGTGACCTGAGGGGCTGTAAGAAAGAAGGAATTTAGCTGTAGTCACAGCAGTCTGCAGGAGCCAGTGAGACTCAGGAAGAGCATCTGAAAGGCTGCAACGTGAGGCAGGGCTGAGGAGGGGGTGGAAAGCTTGGAGAGAGGTCAGGGCAGAAAACACAGTGAGTGTTTGTCCTGCAAGGAGAAAGACGTGGGAGCCCAAGGTAAAGGGCTTCTTTTTCCTACAGGCAGTGTGTTTTTGTTTGCTGAGATGCCCGTTTGAATTTAAAACCATTCAGGAATGATCATGACGAAGTCAGGAGAATGATTTGTGTGTCTGTGTGTGAGCAAAGGAGAAAGGAGTAGTATTTCTGTGAGCAGTGCTCACGTGGTCACATGTGGGCTAACAGAAACTGAAAAGACAGCTATTCTCTCTCTCTGGATGTAATCTGCAAACCATTGTTAATTAAATAATGCTGGGTGTTTTTTTCTTTGTTTTTGTCTCTCTTTTTTTGTCTTTTCTTTTCCAAAACTAGCTTAAATTGTAATGGAATGTAATCTGTTGAATAATAAATATACTTGTGTTTCAACCAATGTTCTGCTCCTACATAATGATGCATGTCAGGAAGAAATCTGTGGTTATCCTTGAACATCTCCAAAGTTGTTTAGATTCGCCTTTTTAACAAGCTTTTAATGTAATAACCACAGAGGAGTATCATAAGGCAATGTTTCCCAAACTGTGTGAGCTGCCAGGCCCTGTAGGTGGCTTGCAGATGGCCTGGAGATCATATTAAAATAATAAAATCATAAACTGGAGAGTTAAAACATGGGTGATAAGAGTGCTGAGCAGGCCACGAATGTATGGCAGGAATTTCATTTACAAACACCAGGAATGGGCCACAAAGGCTGCACACTGATGGAAAGACTTGGGAGTTTTCAACCAACTTCTCCAGGGTTCTGCATGGCTCAGCTTTTGCATCTTCCAAAAACCTTTTGTAAGATGCAAAAGTCTAAGAAGACAAATTTGTGGAGCTGTCTGATTTGTGCCATTGTGTAGGGCAAGGATGTGAATGCATTTGAGCAAAACCAATTTTTCCATCAATGATGGGCCAGTGGAGGTGGTGAGCCACTGAGACTGCTTTGGATTTGCTTCACTGCATGTGATGTATCAGTTTCCACATAAAAAGCCAGTATGATCCATGTGATCCATTACCTATATGCTTGAATGGACAGTAGAGTGGACTCACGTGCCTGCTTTACCTGCAGTTCTGGCAGCACAAGAGTGCTGCGGATCTGCCAGGTGCTGCCCATTGGGCTGGGGCTATGGCTGCTTGGTGGCACTGGAAGGGCTGTTACTGGCATGCTGGGGATCTGAGTATTTCTGAACATACACAGTTAAACTTCCACATTATATAAACAGCCTGCAGGTAACAAATATCCTCAAAAGCTGGTCCTTATTTCAAATTCAAACCTGTTATGTTTTCATGAATTCTAAAGGGAAATATTTATTCTGTGCAGATTACCTTTTTAACCCATAAATGACTAATAAAATATTTATAATCTATATTCTATTCAACAGCACAACAAAAATGACATGGATTTGGTATGTGTGTTTCTCCTCTCCAAGGAGAGCAAATGAGCACAAAATGGCTACTTTCCATTATGCTCTGGCCTCCTTGGTGACTAATGCATTCAGCCTACAACAGCAAACAGGTCTGTATCTGCATTCTGCAAACAACAGCCCTCCTCTGAGCAGCTAGACGAAACCCCCAAATCTGCATGCCTTCAAATGCTTTGATACAAAAACTAGGGACTTCATTTTGTTTTTTAAAAGAAGCTAACCTGCAAAGAATTGCTGTTCTTTTTACCCTGCATTAGACACAGATGATTAGTCTGAAAGGTAAAGAAAATTCTCTTCAAGTAAATGACTCTATTCATACTTAGATGAGCTATTCTTCTGCTTTGGCAACCTGTGGAAATGGTAATCTAATCGTGCCACAGTACTAGTATCCAATATGCTGAAAGCTTGTAATTCACAGCTCAAGGGGAATGTGGAAGATATTTGAGAATGCAGTAATTATAGGGTTGGTGCTAGAATGAGCAGTGAAATAATGTGTATTATTTTGTACATAAGCAGGAAATTTTTTTAGCCCATAGCAAGCAGGTTGTGTGAGCAACCGAGCTGCAGCTTTTTGTCTTTGACACAAAGCCGTAGGACATCTGGTGCTATTAACTATAATTCCCTCTGTGTCCCAGTAACACCTTTATACAAATATATGCACATGCATGTACACTTACCTTAAAGCTGAAAAAACTGTTTCCAGAAAAAAAGATTTTCTGAGCATCTCTTCATACACCATTCTGTGAAGTGAAGATCTGGCAGGGAAACAAGGTGTATTTGGACTCAACCCACTTAATTCTGGGGACACCGACCTCTTAACTCCAATCTGTGTTGTGAAATAAAATAGTTTACCTGTAGGAAAGGATTACCTGGGCAGATTCAACCTCAGCTAGAAGGGCCTATTACACTGGCTGAGCCCTTGAAGCTCTTCTGCTCTCTTCCTCTAGCATTTAATTTTTGAGGTTTTAGTTTCTGAACTGCAAGTTCTGTGTGTTTTCATTTAGTTTTGGGGTGTTTCGTGGTTTGAGTCAGAATGGGTAATGTTACAAGATACTTTAGGATTTAAGATGTATTGCGTGGAAGCTATGGATAGACCAAACAATCCCTCCCAGTGCCGTATGCCAAGGAAGCTAAGAATGCTGCCCAAAAGGAGCATCCTCTAAGAAACCAAAGATACTAATCAAAGCTCAGGAGAAAAGTATGCCTTGAAATGTGTGGCATCATATAGGATGAGAACAAAAGCAAAATTCAAAGGCAGAGTTCAAAATGGTGATATTTTTGTATGGGTGGCTCTATTTGTGTGTTCAGACATGAACATGCACAGAGGTATTTGTTGTGCTTGTGGACTCCTCTTTCTCACTCCACATACACTTCCAGAGCCTCGCCTACCTGTCACCCTAATGAGTATTAGACAATGTAGAGTAAGATTTTCCGTACGCACTTCCAAGAATAATAATACCCATATTGTTTCTATTAGAAAATCACATGTGCACAGTAACAATTCATCTAGCCTCTGCCTCATGTGGCAAAGTGCAAAAAAACATTGTGCAGACAGGAACATGTGTTAATGATGCAACTGATGGTAAAATTGTCACGTAGGATGGATTTCACATATGGCAGGCTGAGGAGGCTGAAGGGAAGCTCAGTTCTTGACCAAGTGGCATGCAGCAGTCTGAAAATGTGAAGGGGGGGGGGTGTGGAGGGAAATACCCTTTGCTCAGTTCTCCTACATGAGGCTAATACAATAGTCTAGGAGGTCTTACTTTTAACTTATACCAGTGGAAATGAGGAAAACAAAACTCTGGAGCATTTTGGAGAAGTTTAGGATGCTTTTAAAACTGAAAGCTCTTTGACCATAATACTAACTTAAATTACAGTGAATAGTGCCTTCTATCCTGAAGGACTCTTAACACACTCAACAGAGCTCAAGTCCATTTGGTTGTGTGAGCTTGGCAAGGTTTGAAATTATTGTCTTCTCATTTTTGCTGTAACAGGTTTTTGTTTTTCCCTTCATCATTACAGGGTTGTTCATTAATATAGACACTTCTTTGCCCTTTTGGGAGTCTAAATTCCACTGCATGTGCTTAAAAATAGACACAAATAGGTTCCACACAGAACACGAAGCATATGCTTTTCTAACTTAGTGCAAATTTTTATATAAAGACAAATATTTCTGCATTTTTTCATTTGTTTCTGATTTTTTTTTTAAATGATGTACAAGTTTTAGAAAAGAAGTAAAAGAAGATCCTCTAGACGAGTCATTTTTTACTTGGCTTTATGAAGGTAAAAATTTACCCATGAGAGCAAAATGGGAAGGAAAAAATATAAAGCAATCTGGTTGAGATGACACTTTTCTCTTGGTAAACAGGTCAAATCAGCAGGCTCCCAGCCCAATCTCAAAGAATATTGTTGTGGTAGCCTGCTTGGCTTTTAATACATAGCACATTCAAAACACGTATAGAAAAGTCAACGAAATGGTATAACAAGGAAAATATGATCTATCCACAGTCCTAAGTACTAAATTCAGGAAAACTGTTAAGAAAATTCCTTTTTATATTATGAGTTGATTTCACTCCTGAAATACACAAATTAAACAGTGATTGTATATACAGAAGAATGACATTGTGGATGTAGTAAGATGCCTTTGAAATTAGTGAAATCTACTTGTTCACATTTTTTCTAATCATTCTGTTGATAGGGAAGTCTGATCATGGAGAAATCTTAGATAGAAGCAAGCTGTGCACACACTTTGTTGCTGTTTTCTCTACCCAAGTTATTCAACCAAAGTACTTTGAATATTGCAATTTTTAGTCTTTGAAAGCTGAAGAGAATCAGACCTGCCAGCACTTCAACAGGCTGTGAAGAAAACAGAGGTCATGGGAAGAGTCAGTGTGCCACACTCCTCTCTTCCCAAACTCTGGAAATTCTCCAAAAATCATGGTTATTTCAGATTAACCCTGCGTCTGGCTATCCTTAATCCCAAATAAAAAGTGGGAGTGTTGTGATTCAGTTTAAACCACTTGCAAAATGCATAATTACTTCAGAGTAATAGCCCTCCTGGAAAATGTCCAACCAGCCTGACACCCTTCGCTCTGCTGGCTGCAGTGCAGCCATGGATAGTGAGTGCTACTGTGACCTACAACTACACACAGCTTGCATATCCTCTTAGATCCCCTGTGATAAAAAAATAAATTGCATTAATACTGTTGGTAACAAGAGATGATTGATTTAGTCCCTGGAATTGATGTTTATCTTGGATTTATAATTTTTCCCAGCTCTCACGTCATTTGCAAACAGTCCTCATTATTACACGTGTTTGTTTACCATTTGTTAGCAGACAATTTATGAAAAGCAGACCTTGACCTGTGGATTATTCATCATCTGTCCATTCTAATTATTTGGGTTTTGTGCTGTGTGATTGGCACTTTCCAGTGATACTGCTCAGACTCTGTAATTTGATGAGAACAACAAATAATGAATAACCACATGTTCCCAGCAATGTTAGCCAGTCAGATAAAAGTGCTGGTATTAAGGCAGACATTCTTCAAACATCCATGCAAACAGAAATTGAGGTCATATAAAGGTTTTCAAGCAAAGCAGTGTGGACAAAGCCAACCTGAACAGCCTGAGTGGAACCAGTTTGCCTGTTGGTCTGCTTACCATCCTTATTTTCATAGAACATTAACAGCTATTTCTTTCAGTTTATTTGTTGTTGGTTTGTTGTTGTGTTTTTTTAAATAACTGACCAGTTTGAACAAGAGGATCCAGGTCTGATTCTTCCCCTTTCTTGCACATCCTGCCTGTTGGGGCATCTTCATTAGAGGTTTGGGTTACCTGAACCTTCTGGTTCAGCCTTCAGTGAGCCAGTGAAGTCTCAGAGACAGATTTTTACTCCCAGAGAAATCCCAAGTTTTCAGGAGGAATTTCTGGCTGAGGCAGAAAATAGTAGGAACTCAAAAATTGGAGCTTTGGTTAAAAATTTGAAGTTTCTTGCACTTAGAGGTGTGGAGGACTTACTATGTGCATGTGAAATTGTTCAGATTTTTAGGATTCACTTTGCTGGCATTTGCAAAGATGCTGTGTTGGCCTTATGATCTTCAGAAAGCATTTCTGTAGTCTAGAGATCCAAACGGTATAAATACTTTGAAGTGTTTAATTTCTTTGGGCATTTTGACTCCTTTTACATATCAAGTGGATGGCCTGGGCTTGCCTTTTAACTTAGCCAGCACGTTGCATCTGGGTTTACCTTTTAACTAAACCAGTACAAAATGCATCATTCATTTTTTACAATTATGTAAATGTAGGAAATTGTATTATTTTTCTGTTTAGGGGTGAGGGGAAAAGGAGGTTTATTCCAGCCTGAGACAATGAGTACTGCTTCTGAAATCTCTGACAAAAAGAAATTGTAATTGAAAGATAAATTCTCTGTGTGCTTGGGATATGTGTTTACTCACATTGGTTTTTTACTGTGGCAATACTTCTTTGTCTTTGTGGAACTTACATAAAGTAAACCTCTGATTTTTGCTACTGGAATTATACGACATGAATTCATCCATCTGGGTTCCAGGATCATGCTGGCAAGTTTTAAAATTTCTACCCCTACTAAACTGGTGCTTTTAAAAATAAAATTAAAAAATAGGGAAAAAAGGCTGTTGAACTATCATCAAACATGCAGCTGACATCTCAAAGGATCTTACAGGAGTTTGTGTCTGACATCTACAAACTGTGAATCTGAATTTCTTCAAGGCCTGCTTTACAGGCATTTCTTTAATAGATGAAGAATATATGGAAATAAATTAGAATGTCTCGCACTCAAGTTTTGTTTAGAATTGACACACAACAGTCTGTCCTCTTTCATGTGTGCCATGTGTACCACCTTTCTTTGACTAAACATCTTCCAGGGGCTCGTGCTGTCCTTTTGCCACCTCAGGACTCACAAGAAGTTATTTTTGTGCTCAGATTTATTGAAATGATATTATCTGTAAAGTATGGTGACTTTAAATGAGATAACAATATTTTTTGTGCTCACTACACCAAGGCTTATCATTAGGAATTTCTCATGCCAAGGCAGTATTTTCAGCTGATTTCTTGCATTATTAAGTAGGACTCTTGTCTTAAAAGCAAGCAAATAGAAAAAAAGGATGAGGTCACAGTGACCTCAAGCCTGTCACTGAACAAGGACATCTCTTGCTAATTTATATGTGAAATGGGAAGATAGAAATCAGTTTGTGATGTAATTTTAATTCCTCTCTACACAGAATACATATTTCATATGAAATCTTCATATGCATTGTTCCCAAAACAATTCCATTTTTGATAGGTTTTGAAAAATATTAGTGTCCTCGAGCTCAAAGCAGTTTTGCTGCTTTACCTGAAATTTGGCCAGAGTACTTACTTGTGTAAACCCCTTGCCTTCATTTCCTCGTCATCTGAGAAGGGATTGAGTTTTACCCTGTGGCACTAGAGAATCTGTCCCAACAGGTGGCTTATAGCAGGTCATCTGATAACCTTGTCAGGGGAAGCAGGACTTGTGATCTGGGTCATAATTCTCTGAAGTGAGAAGTCCCTGTTCAGCCCAGAGCATGGATTTAGTGGTATTTTTCCCTCTTCTCTTCCTTCTTCTCGCTGCAAGCAGCTCTTGCTTTTGGTTTTGGTTTGGTTTTGGTTTCCTGGGAAAGGCATGAGCAGAAGATGCTTTTTTCAGACATTCCTGCTTGGATGGTAACACCCCAAAAGTGATAAGTGTGCTGAAGAATGCAGTACTGACTGTGCAAAAACAAGTTAGTACTTCCCTGGATGAACAGATGTTCTTGCTCAACACCTACAAGACACATTCCTTCCTGAATACTGGTTTTCTACATTTGTGTTTATTAGTAATTTTTTATGAGATTAACACAGTGTGTCATAATACCTGCATTGCTCTTTTGTGTTATAGTGAGCTACATCAAAACAGATAATGAAATTATATAAATCATTACTTGTGGTGCTTCATAGTAGCTAAAAAGTTGCTCACATTGCTTTTATCAATCACATTCTTCTTTTAGTTTGTATTGGCTTTTATTTTCTTGTCTTTGGCACTTGTACAGTTTCTTCCCCACATATATTTGACTAAAACACAGCAGCCCTTCATCACTGCTGTCATTTGAATAACTTTTAACTCTTAGCCAAACTATTTAATATAACCTTAGATATCAAGTAGCACAAAACAAGATTCTCAAAGCAAATTGAAAGATCGATCGAGTCAAAGTGAGATCAGTAGAACCTTGATGCCATCAGGGACTGAGCATATACTTAAGAGTTTAAAGAGATTTGACTCTTTTGCTGGATTGGCTGGCTGATGAAGTGCCTTCTACTGTGAGGCATCAAAACTTATAAGGATCATGTGGTAGTTTGCTGAAGAAAATAGGTGGCTACTGTACCAAAAATAGTAAAGTCTACGTCATATAGATTTTATTAAACACATTTGAATAGTCTATGTCAGATCAATTACTTTCTTGACTGCTCGAAAACTAGGAGAGCTAGGGGAGCCCTAGTGTTGAATAACAGGAAAAACTCTTGTACCTACATTTCTGTACTTGCCGTGTGTAACAGTCCTCTAATGACTATAGGAATATAACTGTCCCATATGTATTTGTACATATACATATACATATACATATACATTTACATTTACATTTACATTTACATTTACATTTACATTTACATTTACATTTACATATACCTATCTCATAGTGCAGAACTTACCCACTGTGGGTCAACTTTGAAAAGTAACACAACTGTTCACTGTGTTCTCTGCTTTGTTGTAGCTTTTAAAAACTCAAAGATGTAAAAGTAACCAAAACACGCAGCTATGAATGATCTCAAACAGATCAATGACAAGATCCAATTATGACTCAAAAAATTGAAAAGGGCTTTTAAATTTCACCAATTGTCAACAGGTCAAATTATAACTACACAGTTTTCAGTAGATTCAGCTGGATGTAATTGATAAAAATTAACCATTTGCACACCATGGCATAGAAGGAAAATACTTTAAAATCAGTGAACAGATACAGTTAATCGGGATAAAGTCTCTGGATTAATTACTCTTATTTCCACCGCATTTTCGTTCATTTTCATTCAAGTTGGTTTTTTTTAAAAAAAAACCTCACCAGTCATATTCACTGTCAAATGTAGATCAGGGCTGGTTTTACAGCAATTTAAGCTAATTGATTTCTAAGCCAATTTAGATATGCTACTAATCAAATTCTGTGAGACCAGCTTGATACCAATGTGTGCAATGATCAGAAAACCACTGGGAGTAAAAACCAATAGAAGCTTGTTTTCTTGCTAACATCAGCAGCAAACAAAGGCGGTACATTTCTAAATTGAGGAAGAGGGAGCAACTTTTACAGTCATTTTTTCTTACAGAGGAATCACGCTTTGAAATGTCAATGCCACAGCCAAATATTGCTTTTTGAAAGTTACTTACAGTGAAGAGTTTAAAAGGAAAATTCTGGCAGTAATGTTGGAAACAGTGATGTCCAACTATGCTAATATCTACCAACTTAAATGACACATGATCAGATTAGTCAGTGATAATTGGTTTGCTTAAGCCTCCTCCAGGTTCACATGTTAGTATCTGGGATTCACACATTTAGAAGATAGCAATCCAAATTCTTCTGTAGCCCGACGTCCTACATGGCAAAAGATGTAAAACTTCAGTGATTTCTCCACCAAATTCACGATAAGCTCATCCTGAAATGACTGACTTCTAACCTTGCCTTACCATCACTCATCTCTGTTGCCACTGTGGGAGGATGAGAGATTGACAGCAGATTCTCAGGAAGGACAAAATGCAGTGCTTCTTAATGAGCTGGGAATGAGGACACGACCTACAGCGCTTGCTTCATGACTAACGTGGGCTTGGTGATGACCACACACCTGCCCTGGTACATCTCCAGGTGTGAGAGGATTCAAGTCTCCTATGCACCTGCTGCTCAGGTATTAAATATTCCATTTGTAACTGAAGGGAAACCATAAATACAAGAGTATATTAGTATGTCCAGTAGTCACAGACTTACATGATAATTTGGAGAAGTAGCAGCTGCAGCAATACGGGAATGTGCCCAAACGGAGCAGCAGTATGGGCATTCTTCAGCATTCTTACTGTGGAAATGCATTTTGGAAGAGCTGCTGGTATAGTCTGAAAATTGGGTTATGTATTCACAGTTCAGGTAAGTTTTCAAGAATCTAGATCCAATTTAGAAATATAACTAAGAGACAGGTTTTCAAGTGATTAGCCCCAAGAACTTGTAATGCGCAATTGCAGCTCAAGTCTTTGCATTCAACACTTCCTCAGTAGTGGAATAAAAAAATCATCAGTTTCTCAGATATGCTTTGATTTGAAACATTTTAAATGTCTTCATAGCCAAAATGGGTAGATACCTGCAAAAAAATCCACCCCCTGTGTTTCTGAAAATCTGCCTTTAGTTCTTGCACTGTGTTGTTACTTAAATAACTGCTCACACATAGTTGTCTGTATTTGGTTAGTACAACTTGACATTAAAAAAAAAAAAAAAAAAAAAAAAAAAACCTATGCAAATTCTGGAATTTGAGTGCCGCAGTAACACATAACACAGTGTTGTATCAAAACGTCAGTGAAGTTGCTTCTTGGAAAATACATGGGAAAAGGATCTGATTTCATCAAGCTGCATATTATTACATTTATTTACTCTTCCACATACTTGGTTTAAGTGGGATAAACTACCATATTTCACAAGGTTTCCTCTATTTTCCAGAAATGCCTTTTATAAGATTAATGTATCGATATTCAGAAAGCTTATGAATTTCTTACCATGGGGATTTTGAAACATAAAATATTTTTAAGTATCCTTTTTTTTTTTTGTGGGAAGCACGAAAGATTTGGTGAAGTATTTAAGTACAGAAGGCATCTGAATGGATCACTGGACTTAGTTTAAGCTGTAGATCAGTCTTTCCTTGATTTTCTGAGGAAAAAAAAATTGTTGTGCAGATGAAATGAGGTGAACAATTCACATGCTAACTAAAAAAGACCACACTGATGTATTCTTTTCTTTTCTGTTTCTCTCTTCTCCCACACACTTCATTGAATGTAGATGTTGATGTTCTGCATCAGATTCCTTCTATCATGACTGTTTTAAAGCTGTTTGAATCTTCAAAGCTCTCAAAGAGCATCTGTCTGGAACAGACTCACATCATCACCCCTGCAGTTCTTGATAGTGTTTTTCCAGATGCTTTGTCGGTAGCCAGAGTTTAAGGACGAAGCCAAAACCATTTCATTTCTGACTTCCCTCTTAGCCCAGATGAATTTGAGTTTGAGCAGTTATTCATATGTCTTTCATGGGTATATGGCTTCATCATGTCCCATGGGCCATTGGGCCAGGACCAAACCCATCCGTCAAGCAGGATCTCCACAGGTACAGTGCATTTCCATCTCATGGAGAGAGCTGCTGGCAAGGGAATGGCAGAAGCAAATGCTGCTGCTGTCTCCTCCAGCTGCTCACTCCATCTAAAAGGGCAAGGGAGCTTGTATGTGTTAACTGAAATGAAATCTAGGGCTTGCACATGGTTGTATTCTTCTCTGTTTTGTCTTAGCTGAGTCTTAGTTGCTTGACACCAGTAAAGATCACAGCTTTTAGCACTGAAGTATTATAAACCCAGCAATAATCCACTTTGGGTAATGACTTGCGGTTTATATCGTATCTTTTCTTTTTCCAGAGCTTCAGTTGTTTATAGACTTCTTGATTTTGAGACCAAGTGAGTTGAATTGCTTAAGATGAATGCTGTTAATTTTTATGTATAGAGCAGTTCAGCCATGGCTATATGGTGAAAGGAGTGAAGTGGCTCTCACTGGAAACCTACAAGCTGTGAATTTTTGTCTGTGCATCCATAAGTTGTGGTGATACCCTAGTGATAAACTGCATTTAGCAGACAGCTTTGGCTGCCTCAGCTGTTCTCTGTACACTATTTCAGCTTCCCTGGGACAGCAATATCCAGCCGGGATAGTTAGCATCCTACTTGCAAGCAAAAACGTCCAGACTTATAAAAAAGTCACCAGCAACAGCTTTTAGACCTCAGACTATGTGGGATATTAAACTCTGTGGTGTGCATTAAAAACAGTTTAGGTACTCTGTACAGATTTCTGCAGGATTTTGGCTACCAGTTATACTTATTTCTGATCCCAGTGTAGCTTTTGTCAGATAAGTTATCTGGCTTGTGGCAGGGGGCAAGGGCGGAGAAAAAGCATGGCTTGGCAGAACCATCAAGATGGTGCAGTACAGAGATTTCAGGAATTCTCATTTGGGATAATAACATCCATAACTCACCTGGGTATCATTCTCTTGGGCAGTTTAGAACTTCATATGAAAAGCTTTATTTCAGTTTTTAATAGTAAATCTCAGGATCCTCAGAAGCCATCTTCTATCTGAGAAGTTGTTTACTAAGAAAACGCATGATCTGCTTTCACACCAATTTTTTTGCACGTAAAAATAAGAATACATTTCCAAGCATTCCTTTCCAAACCTCAACAAAGCAAGGCTTATAAATGCACAGTAAACAGAATAATGTTTCAGCCTAGCAAGCCAAATGAAGCACTGCACCTCTGTGTGGGGAGCTTGGGGGCTGCAGTTCTGAGGCTCAGGCTGACTTGTTTTGTGTTGGAATTGTGTGAGGTGCAAGGGCACTGCTGTAAACACACCTGTGTACCTGGGAAATCAGAAGGCTGAGGTCCACCTGTGCAGGGTGGAAAAAGAACTGCTTTCTTCCTTAATACTTAGTTGTGTTCAAGTTTCCTCTTCTGCTGCTCCTCTCAAACTGTGGAATTAGTCCTTTTTCTCAAAAGAACCACTATTATTTTTGTTAATTTTGCACTTCCATTTATTCTTGTCTTTGTTGACCAAGCTTCTACGAGGCTGTCAAATTAGAGAGCTATTGCTTACCTATCTCCTCACTTGAACTGTTCAAAGGACTACATGAATTTGATCTCTTCACAAATACGAACCTGCTTTGGGGTTCCCCTGAGCACCCATTCACTGGGCTCAAAATCTGTGTTTGTGTGCTCATGTTTGTTCCTGAGGGCTCATCTCCCTAGTGAGCATGTTTAAACAAATGAAGTGCTCATACAATGAAACATTCAAATTCAAGCCTTTATTATTATGCAATCTGGGATTATTTTTTTTATCATTAGACTTCCTTCTGAACTGGGTGGTTGACACTCCCTGTTCCAGATTCCTGTTTCATGAGCTAGTTGTTTGGAAAGACTGACTAGGAGGACAAACATTGTGAATTTTATTCTTTTTTTTTTTTAATCTGGAGAAAGTGCTTTTTCAGTAGGCATCTGGGATTAAACTGTAACCGAAAGGCAGGCCACAGGAATAGGATAAAGATCAAAAGGCAAAGGAGAGCATTACTTGGCAGACTGATACAGCTGGAAGTTGTGGGCCTGGTTCAAGGTGCTTTGGAAATCAGAGAATTCTTGCACATGACTTAACTAGTTTCTGGATCAAATCTCGCATATGCCCTAAGAGAAGAATGTATACCTGCTCCAGCAGCATGTGTACTCCAGAAAATCATATGAAAAGGTAGTCTATATTGTGACAAACTGAGGGTTCAGATACATGTTTGCTATTCAGAAGAAAGATATTTCTGATTAACTCGATGTCTAAATGATTTTAATGAAAAATGAGGCTACTTTGACTTGACTCTCCAGTCAGATCAGTTTCTGTATAGAACTTTGCTCCTTGATCCCCGTCCAAGAGTGTATTTATCAGGAAATTTATACATCCCTTTAAATTCACTTCCTGATGTGAATTAAACTAGCTTTCATGTGCAAAACCCCTTGAAAGTTCCCTCTGTGTGAAGTGAGGATTTCTCCATTTTTTTCATGTGTCCCGTGATCCTGTGATCTTCTCCCTCGGAGTTCTCCTACAGGGAGCAGAGCAGAGAGTCCATCTCTGCGGATAGGAGAGCTGGATGGAGAAGCATCACCTTTGCCTGCAGGGACAGAAAGTAGAGAAATCTTCTCTTTCCACACCAGCTGAACACTCAGGCTCTCTTGACAGCACAAGGAGATTACCACAGTTTTCTCCTTTTTCACAGGGGGGGTGTGCTCGTTTCGTTTTTCAAGCGGTTTAGCATTTCAAACACCCTTTCCACTCAAAAAGCCAGCAGATCCTTCAGGTTGCTATGTTGCAAGTTACCAGCTTCTTGAAAGTGGCCGGATAAAAACTGATGCACTGAATCCCCTTTGTGGTTGTGCTCCAGCCACTGGGAGGGCTCAGCCAGCGATGACATTTAAAGTGCAGCTGCCTCCAGCAGCGTCCCGAGCGTTGTTTTGTTGTCGTTTCTGCAGAGGAGCGGCAGGAGCTTACATCATTTCCAGTAATGAAGTGCCTGGGGTTCTTTTATGACTTGCATACTCTGCTTCTCCAGGGCTGTACAGTATGTGCTGCATGACTCCAGGAAACTGTGGATTTGTTTTGACTTGCTAAAAGAACGTTTGCTGCTTCTCTTTACAATTTCACCATATGACTTGTCAATTCTCTCCCTCTCTTAAGAATAACTTCAGATTTAATTAGCTGAGAGCAAACATCTTTCATTGCAGTGTGGATTAAACTCCTCATTGAGTACACTTACCAACAGAATGAAAGACATCTTAATCAGGTTTTTCTGTATTTGTACTGCAGTGTTCAGATTCCCAGTAGCTGTCTATAGACAGTTGCTATTGACTCTCTTTCTAGTGGAAGACAACCAGTGAAGCAGAGAGCAGTCTTGTTAAGGTGTACTTTTCATTTTCAAGGCTCTCTCTCCTACCTAAGAGCACTTTTCATGTGTATTTAATCATCAATTGCCTATCTGTTATGTAGGAAAAATTAAACTCAAGTGCCTTGCTAGGATGTACCGAAGGTGTTGCAATCTCCCTAGGAGCTCCACAATGACCTTGCCTAGCATATTTTAAATAGTGAAATTTATACTTTGCTGAATTGCAAAGCAAAAGCATTACATACTTACCTCTATTAGACAAGTTCGGCACCAGCTTCCCAAAGTGCTACCTGGATATAGATGTGGGTATATGCTTCAGATTCTTCAGGTATGAATTTCACTTTGCATTTCCACCACTGAGAGAATATTCGCCACACCACGAACCACCTAAGTCATTTCTGGGGGATCATCACCCAAGCCTCCATGATTTTCCCTATGTCCTGGGGTAAATGTTTGTGCTGCAGCAACAGCAGCTGACTTACAAGAATGTCCACAGTCACCAAGAAATTCTTTTTGGCAGCATCAAAACCAATGAAGAGCAGCACAAAAATCACAACCCCTTTTGTCAAATTGTCATCTTTTCTGTTAGTTTCAGCTATTGGTCTTGTCATAAGCACTTTTAAAAACACCTTTAACCCCTATCAGCTATTCACTGCCCCAGGGTTAAAATTTGACAGGTTCATTTTTAGCCATCACTTCTCTCAAAGATGCTGTGGTTTCTGTTTGATTCTTCAGAAGTGAATTGTAGTTTCAAAACCCTCACTACCTTAGTGAAACACTCTTTTTCCATTAGCATTCAACATGTTTGACCTAGGCTCAGACATGTTATCAGAAACTTATACTAGAGTCCTTAAAAAAAAATCTCATGTCATTTCATGCCCTGGAAATACCTTTTAAGTATTCCTACAGTTACTGGGTGATATGAGGCATCTGGATCTGAGCTAGTCAAATTAATACCATAATGGCTTCTGGCTTGACAAGCAAATACAGTACAAACAAAGATGAGAACAGCTGTCATAGAGTTATCTTTTATGTGGGTGGCATACACGTCTGCCAATTAAAATGATCTGTTTAATAATTTCTTGCCATATGATTACTGTTAATAACATGTTTGTGTCTGAACTTTGCACAGGTTCATGCCTGCATTTATTTTCTTTAAAATAGAGAAAATTGTGATTGGGTTTTATTCCTAGTGGAATATTCCTCATTTGAAAGTATTCCAAGACTTCAGTAACATGGAACTACTAACTATCCCTTAAAGGAAGATGTTTTATATCCACTTAGTGCTTTCTGCTTGTATTTCTGTAGACAGAGGCGTGGGTTTTAACCTTGGAACTTCAAGCTAAGCTTCTAAATCCATCTAGCAGCACTTATGAAGAGAGCATGGCTTTCAAAACATGAAGAGTCCTGAACTTAAAGTTATTGAACTCTCTGTTGTTGTAAACATTTATACTTACACTTTCTTTTAAGTAGCTTCACTGACAGGTTTTCAGTCTTTGACCTCAACATACTAACTTCCTATGTGTAAAATAAAGCAATCCAGAGCTGATACTTTATATTTGTGATGAGAAATTTAGATACGGTAAGTGTTGTTTTAAGTATGTCCTCAGCAGGTTACAAAGCATTTTATAGTATTTGAGAAGTCTGCAACAAATGAGATGCTTTGTAGCAGAAATACACAAGTCTAAGCATGGTGAGTGTTAACAGACTTTGACCTAGGATGGTTTGGGGATCTCTCTCTGATCAGAAAAAATGTAGTTTTAAAATATTTTATAGGCTACATTACAATAGGACCGGGTAGAGAGACAGAAAACAATTGCAATAGAACTGCTGAAGTACTGTTTAGCTAGGGTAAGTGGCTGGAGACTCATCACCATTCTGAATCTTGTTTGGAAGCCATGACCAGAATAAAAATTTCCATGGAAGGACATGTTCCCATGGGACTTAGAACAATTAGTAGAAAATATACTGTAGAAAACAATCCTTAAAAAAAAAAAAAAAAAATTAAGAGGAAATTGGCAAATAGATAATTTCTTTCCTTCTACTGGCAACTCCATGATTCACATTAGGAGTAACAGACACTGATAACAGAGGTATTTCCACAGCACTTACATTGGAGCTTTTGGGGACACTTTGGCTAACAGTGTCCTCCTTAAATCTACTCTATCCATGCTCACTGATGCTTCAAGACCTTATTGGCATACATTTTCAGTGCATTATCAACAAATAAAAACTCTTGTATATTTTTTCCAGTGTCATCTTGCATTACCACCTATAAGAAGACACCACCTCCAGTTCCACCAAGAACTACCACCAAACCTTTTATTTCCATCACAGCCCAGAGCAGCACGGAGTCTGCCCAGGATGCATATATGGATGGGCATGGACAGAGAGGAGATATCATCAGTCAGTCTGGACTTAGCAACTCCACTGAGAGCTTGGACAGTATGAAGGCACTAACAGCTGCTATTGAAGCTGCCAATGCACAGATCCATGGCCCTGCAAGTCAACATGTAGGGAACAATACTGCCACTGTCACCACCACCACAACCATTGCCACTGTTGCAGTAGAAGACAGAAAGAAGGACCACTTCAAGAAAAACAGATGCTTATCTATTGGAATACAGGTACAGTACAGGACATGGATCATATGGCTGCCGTTGTTTAGATTTCTACATCTGTTTTACTGCTTGTTATGCAATGTTTTGTATATTTTTCTTCTTCTCCTGACAGGTGCCCATGTAGAAATTGCAGCAGTGTAATCATTCTGCATGGTACTAATGATGTTTTCCTAATTTATCATAAAAACATCAGAGGCAAGGATTTGTTTAAGTCTCCTCGCTGCTTGTTATTCAGCTCTGTTAAATTGCACACATGGGCACTAATCTATGAATCATAACACAGCGGGGGTCAGAAAGGCATGAATTAAATCATTGAAAGGGAATGTGTAAAACAATGATTTACATTACACTAACACCCAAAAAATATTTTCGTCCAGCCTCACTGAATTAATTGTCACTGCTTATTCATGCATTTCATAATTAGTGGTAGCTGCTTGAATGGGGCAGCATTGTTCCTATCTCAGCCTCAAGAGCAGAGAGTAAGTTCCTTCTGCTTTGCTCTTGTTAAAGAGAATTACATTTTGCTACCTCTAGTGGAAACAAACAAGAAAACTAACACTACCAAAGTTCACTGTTATTTACAGAAAGGAGAAGAGCAAATAAAGTAGACCAATTTAATCTGCTTTCTTAATTAATCTTTCTCATACCCACACCCCAAAAGAATGTGCATAGGACTCCAACTATCTGCTTGCAGGATTAATTTTTACAACAAAGTACTTGAATTTACAATCAAATGAGAATCAAGACAGGTTTTGATGGGAGATGAATCCCAAGAAACAGAATAGCAATCCACAGCTCATCTGCCTTCACAAGAAGACATGATTTTTTTTTCTTGCAGATGGAGGTTGTAAGCACAACCACTATGTGCCTGGACAGGCTTATCTGATTAGCAAAGCCTAAGAATTAACCATGAAATCTCTGCATCAGCCTGATGAGATGAGAGGTGCTGTGTAGAAGTATGCCATCCCAGGGGCAGCTCCTGGAGGAGCTGTGGCTTTTCTCTTACTTCTTCCTGGAAGGGCAATAATTACTATTGCCTGTGGGTTCAGTACACTGCCTTTGTTGTAGCCTGTTTGTTCTTCACAGCCATTTGTTTTGGGTACATTTTGGAAAAAGATCCATGTTCAGTGTTAAATACAGGAGCAAGATCCAGGTGGGACAGGAATAGAGTAAAACTCTTCTATTACTTATTCCTATACCCAGCAAAGAGTAAGGTGCCATTTTATAGCTGTAATCCCTCGTTTCACTGATTAAAGCAACACAGACTCCTTAGCAGGAAAGGCCCATGCAAAATAATGAGTAGAAAGAAATCATTTCCACATGTGCAGAAGCCAGAATGAGCAACAGTGATGTGAATGTTGGCTCTTGAGACACCATCTCCCTGATGATTCTGCTTAAGGTAGTGTTGCTGTAACAAATGCTGCTTTTGAGAGGTACTGGAGCCTCAGTTTCCTGAGATCTGAACAAAATAGATTCCCAAATGCTGCTCAAGCCTTTGAAAATATCCCTCTGAAACTTTCAAAATTACAGATGACCAGAATAATCATATGTGAAAGCTGCCTGGGGATGGTATGCGAGAGTCGGCCAGGGCAGTTTTTGTGTACAAACAAAAGGGGATGCCTACAGCTGGGATTACATGAAGTGAAACCTCCAGCACTGACACATGCTTACAAGATTCCTACCCATGCAGTGTGCCACCCTCCCAATTGTGCCCATCAATGAGATTTTTAGACTCAGACAGGCTTCAAAAATAAAAGAAAATTACTTTTCCACTCTGCTGTCTGGTGTCTTTTGCAGCATCATTGCACAAGCAGTCATGCTGGTGCAGCTAAAGGGGTAGAGGGGGAGTGGAAATACTGTAAGATATTTGTTGCTGCCAGAAATTACTTCTCTTAGAAACAGCTGCCCTAAAATAGGTAGGTAGGCTGTCAGCCATCTTAAATAGCAATCTGAAGTCAGTCTCTCCCCACTGACTGTAAAAGGAGCCTAGTTAAGGCTTAGACTGAACTCAGACTTTGCATACACCTTACTTATAGTCTGGCCCACCTCTATAGAGCAAGCTGCTTTAGCCAGAGGCATATTCTTGGTTTGCTTCCTCCTCTGACAAAAAAATCTAATGTGGACTTGTGATGAACCTCCATGCATGTCATCTGTGTCCCTCAGTCACTTTTTGGATACTGCAAGCCTTTGCTGTAAATCTGTTTAGCAAACAAGCAAAGCAAAGAAAAACCCTGCAATTAAGAGGTTGCTTCTCTCTGTCAGTTATGGGATTTAAGGTGTAGTTATCTCCCCAAAAGCCTCAATATCAGGTAAATGCTTCACTTCACTGAACAGCTCTGTAACTCCCATCCCTCCTTGAGTACTTTTTCCTCCATTGGCTTTTTATTTGGCTCTCAACAACAAAATTATTTACTGGTGACACAGATGCTAACTACAGTGGAAAATCTTGTACACCTAGGATCCACAGGTCGCTTTGGTAACACTGCATGGTCAAAAAATTCTCTGCCAAAAATTATTTTTTTTTTCATGTATGGCTAAGATTGTCATGTACAGTATTGAGAGCTACCAGCTACACTGATTGGACCCAAAAGTTTGTGGGCTTGCTCAAAGGCAGATCTGTGGTTAAATTTCACTTTATACCATTGGTATAAATCTCATCATGGAGATGGAGAGGTAGTATAAAGTTCCTGCCTGTGCTCCTGGGGACCACCTATTTGCATGATGCAGCAGCAGCAAAAAAAAAAAAAAAAGCAGCCAAAAGCAACATCTGCTTTCTTTAAATCTTATCTGTACAGTGCTCTGATTCAGGACACTAACATTTAACAAAATTAGCACTAATTTTGAAAGGAGTTCACATATGCATTCACATACAGACTAGCAGGTCAAATCAAGCAAATGATGGAGCACAGTGGTGTTACAGCTGCTCAGAGATTTGGTCTGGCAAATGTGAGCATGCAGCCTCCATAAAATATTGCATAAACTCCATCTGCTTTCTGCAATCCAAATGTTGTCTTATCAGAAATACTGTACAGATTAACAAGAATGATGAATATTCACTAACAAGATCAGAAATGGGCACACCGCAGATAAAATATATGACTAGATGAAGGTACTTATGGTATAAGCTATGTGTCCAGGCAGTAGCTATCATGCATAGAAATTGTAAGTAGCTTGGTGCTCTCTCTGCTAACATACTTTCTAATTAGCTGGTTAATTGCTTTTTTTAAGGTTGATGGTGCTGAAGAATCCACTAAACCAGGTGAAAATAAAGCAACCAGTAAGTTCCAGTCAATAGGAGTTCAAGTAGAGGAAGAGAAGTGGTGAGTAAAAGTTAATACAGTTTTTCCAAAGTAAATAATTATGCCACAACTAATTTTTAAGAACCCTAGTTCCTGCACACATGACCATATAAACCTGCTTCCTGGACAAACTGTTAAATCACACAGCTGAACAGTTTTATAAATGCTGTAGCTCTTACTTCTCAGAGGGGATTTTTCAGGACCAGTGGGAGAACTGGAAGGAAAGTGCCACATTTTGAAGGTCAATATACTTTTAACAAGCTCTTTTTCCTGAGAACATATACCTAAACAGTGGAAGGCAATGCAGCTGGAATATTAGTCTTCAGATGGCTGTAGCAGCGTAGAGTTAATGGGACAGTTTACCTTGTTTTACAGCAGAATAATTTCAGCCACGTGGAGCAGTGCAGTGGCAGTGCCAAACTGATTGCTTTTGATCAGGTATCTCACCTAGACATCTCTGCATTACAACTGCTTCCTTAAAAAAAACATGAAAACTCAGTTCTCTCTCCAATACGCAGTGTAACCTGAATTAATAAACAAATTTTCTCCAATACAAACACATACATACACAAAAGTTGTTGTCTTTAAAGGTTATGTATGTGATGTCTTTTTGGTGACAAGTTGCAGTTACATCACAGGGCAAGGTGTGTGCATAGCACTTTCCAGACACAAAGTTTCTGAATGTTCAACCACAACTGCAGATCTTAACTCCTGCCCAAAACTGGACTCAGTGGCTGAAGAAAAAGCAGACTCTCCCCTCACTTCTGAGCCTGCAGGGCCTGCCCATTTTTCACAAGCCACTTGGGCACAGCATAGCAGAACTTTGTGGATCCTGGAGACATTTTTCTGATAACTCGCTGTACTGTATGGTAGGAGAAACCTCAGGGCAGTATCACTTGTCAGTGAGGGAACTGTTGCCCTTGCAATCTCTCTGGAGAAAACGTGGGTGCAGCAAATCCAAGCTGACAAAATTAGGGCCCTCTGCCTTCCTGTGGTCTGCCGTCTGCAGTAGCAAGCGGAGGAAATGTCCATTTTCACACTGTTTTCCTCCCTCTGCTAAAAATACTCAAAAATAACATGTTATCCACACCATTTCAATCCAACAAGATCTCCCTATAAAGTAGCAGAGTATTTTCCTGTGGTTTTAAAAGGCTAAAGTGATTTCAGCAAATAGAAATGTGATTTTGCAATGACCCTGCTAGGCTGTTACCAAGTTCCTCATTAACCTGGTAAAACATCTCTTGCTGGCAGACATTTCTTTATGTGTTAGACCTTAGCCCCATTTGCCCACAACTCTTCCAGCACTAGATAAATGAGCACATTAGAATAGATGTTGAAGGACAATTTCCCTTCAGCCTGAGCACAAAGGAAATAACTACCCCAAAAGCCCAACCCTCCCCCCACCACCAAAAACCTCTAGAAAAACAAAGAAAAAATGAAGTAGCTGTTTGCAAATAACTTACTTCCAAAGTCCTCTTTCTATTGCAGTTTTTATTGCTCCACAGAAAAAGGTTAAGATTTGCATGTGAGGGTCTGCCCAGAGAAAGCAGTATTTCTGCATTGCCTACTGACAGCTGTGTTTGGAGGTTTCCTTGCTGATAAAGTTGAGGTTGCTGCTGTTTGGAGCAGAGAGGCAAGCAGCAATCTATCATGGACTTTCAGAAGTGAACTAGCTGATAAAAGAGAGCCCCTAATCCTTAGAAAATGAGTGCACTCAAGACACAAAGGGCTTATCATCACAGTTTGGCACTCATATTCCTTTTTTTTTTTTTAACAGCAGAGCACAATGTATTGATTATCTGTTAAAGGAATAGAATTGTAAATACAGTGCATTCTTCCCTGCACTGTAACATCTGCAGACCCTCAGAAAAGCCCTTTTGAGTTAAATCTTTGACAAATTAATGTTTTTTAAAATACTCCATTCTTCAGAAATATTAGGTAAAAATAAATTGAGAAGAATGAGAGAGCACAGAGAATAAATACAGTAAATTTACCATGTTTCCTTGCCAGTCTAAGCTATTAAATGCACTGTTGTAAGACAAGAAAACTCTTTGCTTAATAGACCAAAAGCCTACCATACAAAACTAGCTTCATCCCTCTTTGCTTCCTGCTCTTTCCTCCCCCTTTCCCTCACCTCATATAATGGTCATTCTCACACTAAGGAGTTTTACCTCCTTGTGTACTTGTAAATATTCCTGCTTCTGTGCTTGGACCAAGTAAGCAAAAGATTTTGTCTCTGTTTCTTGATCTAAGCAGCTCAAAAGCAGAGCACCTTCAGAGGACAGCTCTATCCCTTCCATCTTCCATCTCGACTCAGACCTTTCATTACTGTTACCTGGGCTTCCTGCCAAGACAAATAACTCTGAGTCTTCCTCCTCCTCCTCTTGTCCTGCTCAAAAGATAAATGTGCTTTACTGCTACCTGACCATATTACAACTGGATCCATCACCACTATTCCGCTTATTTTCAGTTCTGTATGCTGCCTCCACTCAATCTTTGTGGTACCCACTCCCCAAGTACAGCTCTATGATTTCTGTCATTTATAGAGTAGCTCTGTCCAGTCCTTCTCATGGAAAAGAACTTATATGAATTTCTTTCAACCTCATGATCTTCCTGCTGTTACTCTTTTATGTCACCTGATCTCCCATGATCTCCCCCATGATGCTAACAAAATCCCATCCAAAGCATTCCTCCCCTTTCCTCACATGATCCACCCCTTCCAGTGCACTTTTTAAGTGTGTATCTAATGACTCTGATCAGTGCAACCTCAGGGCACTTCTTTTTCTGTCCACCTCTGTTTGTCCTTTCTCTCTGCTTCCAGCTTCTTCATGACCTCAAGGGACCACCTTTATTTACAGAAGATAATTGAGTTGTTGGAATTCAACCAGTTCTACTGAACCAGAAAGGAAGTCTTATCTAATGCCAGGCCAATCAGCACACAACCCTATCAAACATTGGGCTCTCAGTCCCATAGCTTTCTAATCACTTAGTTTTCCTTGCATTTTACCTTGTCTTCCCCAAGATCTTCTCCCATTAAGTTCTTTCCCCCCCAAATTGTCTTACTCATTGCTTCTAGTTATACCAGCAGCTGGTAATTGTACTTGGTTTGCCGTCACAAGAATTTAGGAATGCTGAAACAGTGGTAGTTTCTGAATTAAGGACACTGCCATGGGAGACTAAGACCACAGGTCCTTCTACATTTTCTCTGGCTTCTGTGGGGTCAGTGAAGGTATCCCCAACTCTTGGTTTGGTATAAAGTATTGTTTACCGTGCCATATCCCTGGGTGTTTTATAAAGTGGAGTTATTTGACATGATGATGGGGTAACTTAAAAAAAAAATTAAAAAGACAACTATATCCTTGACTTTCGTTACTATATAAAGCCATGATTTTCTCTTTTTTTCACTTAGGTTTTTGGGCTTAATCACGTACTCTCTTGACAAATAATACTCAGGTTTTAGGGTTTTCCCTGCACAGCAGCTCAACACTACACTCTAAGTCAAACTTCTCAACTCTCTAGTCTTTAGGAAAGGACCTTCAAATCTGTATTTTCAAAGAATCACAGGATCACAAAAGGGGTAGGGGTTGGAAGTGGGTGTCATCTATTCCAACTCCCCTGCTAAAGCAAGTTCACCTAGAGTGTGGCACAGGTGGCAAAGGATCATGTCCAGGAGGGTTTTGGATATATTCAGAGAAGGAGAAACCTATTTTGGTTAAGCTGAGCTGGGACGGATATTTTCTTGGGTTTTGTCTGCAGCATTTTCTGGCTATCTGTGTTCTCCACAGTGGAAACTATTCCACTGAGAAATTCTGAAGCTGGTAGATTCCCCATCCCTGGAAACATTTGAGGTCAGGTTGGATGGGGCCCTGAGCAATCTGATTAAGTTGAGGATGTCCCTGGTCACTGCAGGGGGATTGGAGTAGGTGACCTTTAAAGATCCCTTTCAACCCAAACTATTCTATGATTCTAATATGGATGTGAATGACTGAGCTGTTATTCAGAAGAAAAAAGAAGCAGCCTCAAAAGCAAAGTTTAATAATGTTCCCTGTTTAAAGTGAAGGGCCCAGACCTGATCTTGTGTGTTAGGCTTCAACAAAGTATTGACCCCTCTTGTTCCAGCTATTCTACCCAGTGATGCCCAGAAAATGTCACAAGGCAAAAGTTAGAACAGGTTTATTTGAGAATGATCAATCCCAGGAACACTTTGATCCTCCATCTTCTGTAAACTCTGCTGGTGAGACATGTGCCCAGCACAGAGTTTGTATTTATCAAGGATGATCTTTGTAGTGAGATCTCTTTCCTCCCTGCACTGTGATGCTACTCACACACACAGGAAAGGGCAGGGTAGATAACCTAAGGACATCTGGAGGGCAGTGTGGAATGGGAAGGAAGAATCCAAGCAGCACTTCAAGCTTCACCCTTTTTTCAGGGGAGAGTGATGGATGGAGATCAATCAATAAGTTATAGCTGGGAGACATGTGCGTGGCTGCACTAAGGCCTCAGCCTCCCACTTGTAGCATACCTGGCCACTGCTGAGGACCTGGGCCCGTGCCAATGGTCTTGGGTTGGTCTAGGCCTTCTCAGCATGACAGGCTCCCTTCTTCAAGCATAGCCAGGGATCAGCATTGCAGTACCCAGTTAGGTCTGCTGGAATTGGATTGACCTCCATAGATTCCACATGATATTCCAGTGGGTCAACTTCGATTGGCTCCATGCCATCCTCTGCAGTTTTGGATCACCAGCCAGAATCCCTAGCTGTCCCCTTTCAGCCACTTCTACTTGACTTTCAACTACTTTTGTCAGCCTCACTGGGAGTTGGGTCACAGCACTCGAGAGGCTGGCAATTGGGCAATCACTGCCTGAGGTCCCTCTGCTCCCATTGCTGGCACTGCAGGTGTGACCAGCTTGATGAGTGGTGGCCAGGACTCCCGTTTTATGGGGTGGGGGACAATAGTCAGTGAGGCAGTGGCAGCTAACATCAGCAATCTGTTCTGATGGTGACTCAAGTGCATGGCTGACTATGGGTCCCTTTGGATGAGGAGCATCTGGTGTCTTCCCTCTGCCTAGGAAGAGCAGGGTGACCTGGGCTGAGGGTGATCTGCCCCTGCCCAGTCCACTCTCCACACCTCCCACAGTCCCATGTGTGCTTGGGGGAGGAACTGCAACTCTGATCAGCAGAGGGTGAAGCAGCCACTGGCTCTGACTTGGTGTATTTTCTTCCCCAGTCATGTCTGCTCGTGATCAGAGCAAACCTTTACAGCCCTGGGAGCTCTCAACCTACTGGTGGGCTGCTCCAAACAGGGCATCTGCAGAATTTTCTGTAAACTCCTGATCTCTCCTCCTGGGACCAGGTGATAGGATGTGTGGTATAGTTCAAAGTAATGACAGGGGATCAGACTGGACATTAGGAAGCATTTCTCTACCAAGAGGGTGGTGAAACACTGGAACAGATTTCCTAGAGAGATGGTCAATGCCCTAGGTCTGTTAATGTTAAAAAGACATTTGTAAAATGCCCTTACTTACATGCTTTAGCTGTTGGTCAGCCCTGAATTGGTCAGGCAGTCAGACTAGATGATCATTGTAGGTCCCTTCCAACTGAAACAGTCTGGAATAGACATTTGTAATAAAGGATTAGACTTTCCCTTCTAAGACTCCTAGTGGTGAAAATTGACCATGTGAATGGGAAAAGGAGTCAGGACGAGCAAAGCACACTAGATGGTGTAGCCTGAAGATGTATGGCTGAAGATCCTGACAATGGAAGACATGGTACCATATCTGCTAACTCCTCTGTGGTTTGTTTTGTTCTGCTGACAACAGCTGCAACCTTGGCAGAGAAGCCCACAACCAAGAAAGAATACAGCCAGTGGGTAAAGAGAGGCAGGCTGAATTTAATGTGTGTATCTGAGACTCACCGTGCACCAGCTGGTTTCTTCTGGGTTTTTTTGTTTGTTTGTTTGTTTGTTTTTTGTTTTAGGAAAGAATTTCTCAGAGTTGAAATGTAAACATGTTTTTCAAGAGAGCAAAAGAAGACTTGGAGTGGGGAGTTAGTGAATGCTAACAAGTGACCCTGTTGTTGCTGTTCAAACAACATCCTGCTGTTGTGCTCAGTACTGGTTTATCCAGTCTGAGGTTTCATGGCTTTCTGCACCTTAGGCCAGGCATCTGCTGCAGCTCTCTGAAGCTGTAATTATTACACCTTGTGCCTGCAGGGCATGACTGAGTACAAAAGGGCCAAGCCTGAAAGCATAGGAAGAAGCAAATCTTTCTTTTTAACAGTTACCTGCAATTTATGAAAAGATTTTTTTTTTTTTTTTTTTTTTTGATTTGTATGTGTAGAAATAGTGGAAACTTAGGCATTAGCTTTAGCAACTCTCCTGTGGTGTGGCGTTTTAACTGAGAGAAAAGAAAGGCTCGTGTCAGACACAAATGGTATTTTGTGTGAGTAAAACATCCAGGAAGTGAGTAAGGAAGCTATGTCAGAGACTAAAATTACCACCTATTAGACGTTTTATAAAGATGTGGTAGAGGCAGGCAGATAGTGGGTGCATTCCTGCATTTCCATTTCACTCAACATACATTTCCTTGCGAATATTTTTTTAAATTTTGAACTAATGCTATATTCTATTGCCAAGTTGTTTTTCTTTTGAAGACAGATAGGTTACACAATCTGGTGCCAAGAATCTGTCAAGCCAGCTTGTAGCATACTATTATATACATAAAACAAAGGCAAGAAAAAGTAGGTCGTTCTATTTTATTTGTCGAGCAGAGTCTGGTTTTGGTGGTACTACCTCAGATTGAACCCAGTAAGAGTACACTCCTGAAAGCTTTGAAATGTAGAGCCTCCAGCAATACATCCTCTTGGCAAGTAGACCTTGATGTTTTCACATTTGGGATTTGGTGTTCACTGAAAAGCCAAGGTGCTAACTGAAAATACAAATGGTCATTTGAAACAGAAGGATATCGGTGTCTAAGGCACTGGGGAAAGCAGAAAGCAGCTGTGATTTGGAGGTAGGGGCACAAAGAAGGAGCCTAGATTAAGGCTTTTGCTTTTCTCTCCAGTATCATGGAAGGTGTGGAAGAGTACACTGGGTACTAATAATGCTTTAGCTCTCAGTGAACTCTGCCTAAATCCCCGCAAAGAAATCCTTCGTGTGTGCCTCTGCGAGCACACATACTTTTGTGTCTGTGTGTGTGCATGTATTTCAGCGCAGATAAGGGATCTGTCAGGTTGGTGGCCAATTTAAAGTTTTTCTTAAAAAAAAAAAAACACCTTGCATAGATTGGACAAAAATATTTTCATTAGAGTATAAATATAAATATAAAGTCTTTCTAATCACTAATGCCAGTCTAATAGCCAGGGACTATATCTGCCAGGGACCAGCAGCAGATACTTAGGAAAAATATAAAGGGTGTGTATAAAGCACTGCTTCTCCCAGTAGACCTTCCCAATTTAGCAGTCTGTTGTTCAGGGACTTCCTAAGCCAAATATGACATCTGTGTAATAGCCCTTCCTGGACCCATCTCCTGTGAATTTGATCAGGTCCTCTTTGAACCTATTTTTACCTTTGGTTTTTCCATGATCCTGTGGCAATTTAATTACACATTGTGTGAAGAAACACTTCCTTTTGCTGGATGTAAATCTTTAGACCTCTATGCCTTGCAACTGGCTGCCTTCATCCCCACAGTTCTTGCACTCTGAGAAATGGTGAAACATCACCTGGTTGGGATTTTATAGGTCTCTCATACCTCTTCTCATCCATCTGTTTTCTAAACCAAAAAATGTCTTTCCTCCTATAGAAGCCACACTATATGTCCAGTGATCCTTCTCCTCTCTTTTGAACTTTTTCTGCTGTATCAGTCTGTAGCAAAATGCTTTGCTCTGCTTGTCAAAGGTTAAATACTACTGAGTTGAAGAGTTCTGCTCACTCCATATTTTTCAGTTTGCTGGTGCATATCATGGAAAACTATATGTTTAGTTTCAAAAGAACTGAAAGCAGTAGGTACTACATTAAAATGTTTGTATTCTAGGCCATTATGAAAAATACAGACACATTCTGTTATTAAAGCTTTCCTGGTATTGGTGTGTCTGAGAAGTTAATTTGAGGTGCAGAGCAATTGGCCTTCTTTTCAAGTTGGAGAGCCCTTGTCAACTCCTATTTTGCTTTGCTCTGCTCCCCTTGAAGCCCCAGAGCAGCAACCAGCAATCGTTGCCTCTCTAAGTGGGACTTGATACAGTCCTCCATGAAGTCTGGTGCAGTTGTCCTGAGGTATCTGTATGTATAGGACACAAAATGCTCCCCCAACATCCTTCCATCTGCTCACTCTCCAGCTGCAGGCTAAATACCTCTGACAAAGTTTTGCTGTCAGTGGGATATCAATCAGCTATTGGTCTTCAGTGGAAGGTGGAATAGAAAAGAAAGGAAGTGAAATGATGCTCAGCATCCAGCTCTTCAGCATTTTCGTTGCTGCTTGAGCTCAAAATAATAATAGAACAGGAAAGGACAAAACAACAAAAATATCACAGGGAAATGGGTCCTACCTAACACTAGTTTCAAGAGTAAAGGTGAGATTGCAAAGAAGAAATGAGGAAGCAGCTGCATGACTGCACAGGCACCCTGGATTACTAAGAAGAAGGGGTGGAATTCTGTCCATATTTAATTCAAAATTTTAATTCTGAACCCTAAATACTACTAATTTAGGTACCATCTACCTTGGTTATTTTGTGGTTTCATCATGGTTTAAGACAGCTGTTTGCTTTGCTTGTTTTCTTGTGTTCCTCAGTGCATCAGCTTCTAGAGTTACCCTGACTCTTTGTAATTATTTGCCTGAATATTTTCCACTCATGCCCTCCACAATTTACTGTTTGCCATATCTGTTCTCACTACCACCTCCTACAATGGCATTAGGTGTCTTACTCCTTAACATTTCCCTCTCCTCCTTCTCTATCAGCCTCTTCACCTCAGATGCCTTGGGCTGTAGAACTTGGAGTGATGTTCATGTAAAGAAAAGCCACACAAACCCAAAACCTCAAACCCCAAACCTTCACTCTCCCCTGCTTTTGCCTTTACCCTCAGGGTTTGGTCTCTGTCTTCAGAGGCTCCATCACAGGGAAACTATGGAAGATACCTACAGGTTAGGAGACATCACGATAAGGGTAACATAGACAGAAGCTGAGAATGATAGCTTTGATGAAAAAGATAAGACCATTTTGAAACTGAATGCTGAATGTAAAAAACAAAATATCTGAACATTGGGAAGGGACACTAAAATTCTAAGTTATAGCAGGTACATGGCATGGAATTCTAGGTATTAGCAGGGACATAGTTACAAGAAGTTATACAAAATACTTATCTCATTTAAAAATACTTATGTTCTGTATAAGTGGAGTCTATAACATTACATAGATAGTGGACTCATTGGTGTTACTATCTTATAAGTGTCGCATGTGTGATTTTTAAATGTGGCTTCTGAGTTTGGGTGTGTAAATTCAAAGGGTTTGAGTTTTAAGAGTTGAAAGATAAGCCATTTCTTAAAATTGGGCCTCTTTAACTTTTTGTTAATTGATAATCTAAAATCCTGAAGTACTGACATTATGATCTGTCTCCTGAGCTAGCCTCTGGCTTTGTTAAACAACACAACAGTTAGGGGGACCTGCCTCAATAAACACTGAACTTGCATGGAAAAAAAAGAGAGGTTTGTTTTCAATGAGAAAAGAAGTTTATCCTGGTCATTTCAAGAAAAAGGACCAGAGTGTAGCACTGAGAACCTTGACTGCCAGTCATAGGGTGAATGGCAGAATCTTAATAAGTCCTTTCTTACCAAGTTACCTAGAAAAATCTTTCTAAACATTCTATTTGTGCTCTCCAAAGCTTTCGCAGGTTTACACGATCTAATAGTGTAACAACAGCTGTGCAAGCGGACTTGGATTTCCATGAGAACTTTGAAATAATTGACCCTCAAGAGGACAATATGTGTTCAGGACAAATATCAAGACAATTTTCCCGAGATGCAAGCACCTCCACCGTTAGCATACAAGGGTCAGGAAACCATTACCATGCATGTGCAGTGGATGATGACTTTGATACAGATTTTGATCCATCAATTTTACCTCCTCCTGACCCCTGGATTGACTCTATCACCGAAGATACTCTGGAAGCTGTTCAAAGGTCAGTGTGCCCACGAGATGGCCACTGGTTTCTGAAGCTACTTCAGGCAGAGAGAGATCGTATGGAGGGTTGGTGCCAACAGATGGAAAGAGAAGAGCGGGAAAACAACTTACCTGAGGACAGTAAGTAACTGCATACAATTATATTGCAACTACAAAAAAGCTTTTGATATAGGTCAAATTTACCCTAGTGATTTCTGTATTGTGCCCTTTCTTATTTAGCTGATGGAGCTTTGGTAGTAATTCTCAAAATGACTGTATGTATCTATATAATAATCCTTATTAAGGTTGACAGGGAGTGCAAATGCTTGGCACTTCTGGAACTCCAGAGATATTAGTATTTGGGGTTTCGTAGTTCAACGGATAATTAGGAGATTATGGTTAGGGACCCTGTAGTATAAACGCTTCTTAACTCTTTGGTTTGAAATCACTTCTCATAACCTTAGAATATAATTGAACAGATTTTTATTACCTTTTCATTTCATTAATATTTTAGTTGCCTTTTTAAATGGGGATTGGCCTCAGTCTTCAGGTGCTTTTCCCAACTAAAAGAGATTTCAGTTCTCCCTCTTTCTCTCTTCAGCCTCCCTTCATCTCCCTTGCAGTTCTCTTTCCTTTTTGATCTTTCTGGTAAAACAAGCTTTCTATATTCTGTGATAAAAACCATACATGTAAACTGCATCTCAGTTGTCACCACTGCCAGAAGTGTTATTCCACCTCTAAGGTAATGGCACTATCCAGTAAGCCTTCATTAGTAGGAAGATTTGGGTAGCTGACATCTTATTCATTCACTCTAATTTGGGAAGAAGAGCTGAACATGTATCCCCCTGTCCAGAATTTTTCTCTCAGTAAAAATGGAAGTTTTTTTCTATTTCCTTCCATTACAAGGAGCAGCACTATTGTTGCATGTATGTACACCTGTGAACATAGGAGCACACTTCTTGTGAATGAAGCTTTTTTGAATTCTGTCAAGGAGCAATTCTACACTAAGGAGTAGCTGTGTATAGAGACGTAAATATTGTATAATTTAGGAACACCTGAGTGTGCTTTCCTGGATATTCAAATAACAGTTTTCCAACCACCAAATTAGATTCTGACAAAGCAAGGACAGCTTCAGGTCCAGGATTGCTTCTTTCAAATTTCTAATCCTCCATCTCAAGAAGGGAGAATTCTTTTGAGAAGTGAAGGTTTTTATTTATGTAAGGCAAGGATAATTCCTTGCAAAAAAAATTTTTAAATAAAATAAAATAAAGTAATAAAATAAAATAAAATAAAATAAATAAAATTCTTCAAAACACATAAGCAATTTCTGCTGGAACTTTCCATTCAGCGCAGTGAAACAAATAGCCATAGAGAAGTTTGAGCTAGATAGTTAAATTTAAACACTACTGTAAAAACTGGAAAATGACTTCTACTGGAAAGTATGAGATAAACTTAATATTAGGGAATGTTAAGTTTTCTATTTCTACAAAATTTATGCCATATCATAGGCTAATGATTTCTTCTGAAGGAAAACTATAGAAGGATTATCCTTCAAAGCAGATACAGGTTACCCAAGTTTTGGAGTATTTGAAACTCCTTTGTAATTTACAACATCAATACATTCAAAAATATCTTTGAACACATATCTGTATAAAAAGCTTTCCTGTTGTTAGTATGCAGGAAATAAACCCCATGAACTAAGACACTTGAGACTGAAAAGTAAGTGGGAATACTTAACGAATAGGAAATATATATTTTTAAGTCCAAGCCACAAAACCCACTTGGTTTCTCTTTGCCACAATAACTTGGATTGGACGTAAGAAAAACATTTTCTATGATGAGGGTGGTGAGAGCCTTGAACAGATTGCCCAGAGAAACCATGGATGCTACATCCCGAGAATTGTTCAAGGCCAGGCTGGATGGCGCTTTGGGTCTAGTGGGAGGTGTCCTGCCCATGTCAGGGAGGTTGGGACTAGATGATCTTTGAGGTCTCTTTACAACTCAAACCTTTTTATTATTCTATTTCTATGAAATTCTAAAAAAAAAAAAAAAAAAAAAAAAAAAAAAATCCTACAAATATTTTATTTGTGCACCAAAGTAGTTGTTCACTTTGGGGAAATAACAGGAAGTGAATTTTACAAGGCTGCTACACAGAACGTGTGTACCTGTGTACAGAATTTTCTCTCAGTGTCTTGGTATATTTGATATGTGATAGTTCTAAAGGGCTCTTTGAGCAATCAATGAGAGAAGTCAATTATGGGGAACATAAAGGAGCAGTTAGGCTGGCTATTCCAATGCCTCCTTACAGAATAAATGATGTGTCCTGCAAATTATTCCTCCTCTTCAGTTTTTTCTACCATCACTTCTCATGATCTCTGGAAAAAGAAGGAAGAAAGGGGTCACTAAGATTTTGTGATCACTGGTGGGGTACTGACTTTGGTGTGATGCCATCAGCTACTCCAGAACACAGCAGCTGCCTCCCACAGAGGCTGCGCAGAGCTTTCTGCTGTGGCTCAGCACGCCCCGTTCTACCTGATGCCAAGGAGAAACATATGGTCAGGGCCACACTGTCCGCTCAGCAGTGCCAGAAACAAAAGCCTGGCTGTTACAAACCCTGCCCCAAAATACATCTTTTTCATGCATCTATAAACTTTGAAGAGAGGGAGGAAAGGGTCAGAAGAGGTGCGTGCGCGCTTCGGTTTTCCTAATGAAACACAACCAGAGCAGGCAACGCATCCGTTTGTTTTCAACCTGACATCCCCAGCGTGTGTTTGGCCAGATAACAAAATAAAGAGAACGTGTGATGAGCGAGGTTTTCTCGATGCCATGGCAGCTGACAGAGGGCTCATCCCCCCGGCGCTGCGCGTAAAACGATCCCTGCTTCCTCCAGACAATGCGGCCCTTGTGCGAAACAGCTGTCTCGGGGAGACGGCTCGCTGCTGTTTGACAGTAGCTTGTATGTTACATAGATACGTTGGGTATTATCTAGCTGGGAATGAATCTACCAGATGGGATTGAATGCTCCTAGCTGGGAAATGGAGTCTGCTGCTGTGTATAAAAACAAGCTGTGGTTCAGTGGCTGCACGATGAAATGCCAATATAGAGAGAAATGTGGCTCCCCTTCCGCCATGAATTATTTATTGTATAGTATATTCTGGTTTTATCTCAAATCATTTTCTGATAAAGCCGCAGTGTGTAACAGGCAGATGAATAGCACTCAGACTTTAAGCTAGGGTACTTGATATGGTTTCCATGTGTTTTCCTGTTACAGAGACATTGGCTACAAACTCTAGGGCTCTCATTAAAAAAATAAATAAATAAAAAAGCTAGCAATAAAAGGCTAAACATCTTCTGAAAACTGATTGCTTCTTTGGAACAAAGTTCAAGTGAAATACTTCAACTTTTGTTTGTTTGTTTGTTTATCCTCAACCCTCTGCCATCTCCTCATACCACTCCCCTGCAAAATTTCATATATTCACCTCTTTACCACTGATGCTGGTGATTTTTGGCTGTGGCTTCTGGAGTAACATATTTACACACAGAATTATCAGTAACAGCCTTGGCTCCCCATGCAGCACTGTTAGTGAGCACCCTCTGACAGCTTTTCTTCCCCACAGTGGTGGGCACAGCAACGTACACCTACAGCCTCAGCCTGGCTTGAGATGGATATTTTGCTGTTGTTTTTATTTCACACAGGACATTAACATTTCTGGAAGAAACAGAGGTCTTAATTTATCCCCCTCTTCAGCACTGTTTCTCTTTCATGTGGGGTTGTAATGTGGCTTCAATGTGGAGATAACCACCAGAAGCAAGCAGTGGGCCCGGCTAACCACAAGTCAGGTGTAATGTGGGTTTAGTGGAAAGACAAGTCAGGCCAATCAAATAAAAACAAAATTAGGAAACCAAAACTCTGACAAGGCATGTCATTATAACTGTTTTGTGTGTATATTATACTCCTCTGGGCTAGTCCATGAACAAAGGTTGACCTCAAATCTGCAGCAATCTAGCTGCTTAGGACCAGAGTCTGCAAATGCATCCAACTCTGAAAAATGATGCAATGCTTGCACACCTTCTGCTCTTTTCTTTTGTTTAGATTTTTTTCAGAGGAAAACTTGAAGAGTTAAGGCTAGACACAGGAGAAAAAAGTTAAGGAAAAGGTATTTTTCTTAATAGTTGTGCATGGCAAAAGAAAAGGAGTTCCGTGAGTTCACTCTCAGCCACAATCAAGGAAAGCCATTTACCAGTACTCTGCAGGGCTTCCCCAAGCCATCCTCATCCCTGCCTCTCAGGAGCGAGGTGGCCTCATCCCACAGCAGGATGATGCAGCCTTGCAGAGGGGACGGTCACCAGTCTGACACGTGGCTGAGTCCTGCTGGAATACCCCTGGCTATGTGCCTCTGGCCAGATGCCCGATTCTTCCCTTTCTTGTTCTGGTTTTCGTTTCTCCCCAGAAGGGACTTCTCTGTACATGAGGATTTCTCCAAGGAGAGCCAGCTCCTGGCTGGAAGCCCTACCAGTGTCCAAAGGCTACCAAGGAAAACAAGGGAAATCCACAAGCAAGGAAACAATCCAGTCAGGGAAAAAACATGCAGTGTGCTATTAAAAGCCGAGTAAGTCAGAGAACACATGGAAAGTGCTTTACTCTCAGTGAGCAGCATTTACTCATGCAGACAGCCCTATTAATTTCCATGACATCACTTCTATAAGTATATATGACTCGACAAGGACACTCCTTACATAGTTTGCTCCATTTGACTGTTTTTTCTTTAACAGCCAAGCTTAAGACCTGATCTGTAGTTTTAACTTTGAATTTCCCAGGTTTTGTCATGCTTGGCGTTATTTAAATGTCTGTCTGTCATCATGAATAGGCTAAAATGCTGGTCCATCCTGGCTTGGAAATGGATTGTGACAGCTCTATGGCAGGATTGCTTCATATGCACAGTGCCCATCTAGCATCTGCAAAGCAAATGTCAGGCTGTGTCCCTATAATTTCAGCTTTTGTTCCTGACACTTGCTCCTGGGGCAATGAGCAAGCCACTGTTTTTCTGTTCCCTAGCTTGAGCCCTGCCTACCAACCAGGTGTTTTTTAATTAAGGGCATTTGATAGCCACAGTCCGAAAGTGCCTCCTTTGTCACTTGATAGACCCTGGGGTCTAACAAAGACCCTGTCAAAGTTGAAATGCAAAGAGGTCAGTTGGTGTTTTAAGGTCAAATAATGCTGCTGTTTCTACACAATGACTTTTCACATCAGTTCAGGTGGGTTTTGTTGTTGTTTTCTTATATTTTCTTATCCTTGTTACATAGTCTCCTTACAAGGTAGAGCAGATGTTAATATCACAATTTTTTTGCTTATGTTCACAAATGTTTTTTTGCTCTTTCACATCTTTTTCCCATGAAGACAGAGAGAGGAAAGATGCATAAAGCCCTACAATCCCAAAGTATGTCCTATACAGTTAGAACCAAGAAAAGCAGGAACTTCTCACTTTAACATCACATAGTCCAAGTCTATATTTAATAACATTTTAAAAGGAGAATAGGTCGGAGGGGGGCTGGGTGGTGGGGACAAGACACAAGGAAATTGACTGGTACATGTCAATCCTAGAATAAATTCTGCTACACCAAGTAAAAAATAATAATGGTGAGGAGGCATGCCACAATAGCTGAATTATATCAAAATAATTATACAGAAGCAGTTCTTCCAGAATAGATATAACTGTCTACTTCTTAAAAGTCATCATAGGAGAGAACAGGATTTAAAAGGAAGAGAGGTCAAAGCAAGGAGAGGGGTGGAAAAAAAAGAAAATAAATAAAAAGAAGGAAAAAATCAAACTACAAAAACAAAACACTTCAGTACACACTTCTCCCCCTGGGGAAGGGGTGACAGCAAAGCATATGATGGATGTTAATAATGTTGCTTAATGCATTACTGGAAGGCATTCAGATCCGGCAGTGCTGAGTGTGCTATGTAACCCAGTATGGAATAGAAAGCAGACATGAATAACATTATATAGGTGTTTAAATCTGTTATGATTGCATTTTGATGGGGTGCTATTTTTTGCTGTTCCTTGGGTTTATGCATTTTTTTTGTATCCTATTAGCTGGAGACATCAGTTTGAATGTTTATACGGTTTTCTCCTGTACCCCATCTCCCTTGCTGTTAAAGATTTCTCTGATTCTTTTCTGATGTGTTATGAGTATTATCTTTGCAATTCCATTTCTTTTCTCTGTATTTGGCTTCAAATCTCTCAGGCTTTTCTCCTAAGAAATTCTCAGTCTATTTTTACTTTTTGAGTTTCCTTACTATACCTTGGACTTTCTCTTTGGCACCAGTTTTCACCGAGGAAGCAAAATGAGTACTCTGGCTTGAAACACTAAAAGAAATAGCAACATGAGTTTGGAAACAAAACTTAGGCTATTGATAAGGTTTTGTTCGTCCTTTTTGCCTTCTTTTTTTTTTTTTTTTTTTTTCTTCTCCTAACTTCCGTGACAGAGTTGGTTGTTGATGGGTTGCACATTAACAGACCACTTGCTTTTGAGGGGCGAGGAATCAGTGACACTTGACTAGATACAGCCGCAGCTACAGCAGAAGTGGCAACAATGGAGAACAGCATCAGCATGCATCCCACAGTCAGCTGGGATGATGGTTTTTAGGCAAATAGCCAGTCGCTAGGCAGCCGAGGACAAGGACTTCCTTTTCCCTCTGCTGAGATCTCTGAATATTAAGCTCTTCTTCCCTCAAAGAAAAGGGCGCATTCCCATCCATCACCAACAAGGTGTATTTACATTTCTATGTACTTGGGATGTGATTTCCAACTCGAGTGGTGCAGGTTTCCAGGAAGTACCTTGCCTTGTCTTTTTTTTGTTCCGAGAAGTTGAGACACCATTTTTTTCTCCCCTTCTCAAGTCTTGGGAAGCATCAGAGTGGCCGAGCTCCAGATGAGGCAGCTGTTCCCAAATATACTCAGTGGGAAGAGTTTTCATAACAATGGGAACCACATGAAAGCTCCTGGAGTAGCTCCTCCTACTATTGAAGAGTCCTTTCAGTTGAGTGGTTTGCATATTGGGTTGCATAAATGACTAGACACACCAAGGGGTCCATTTTCAGCACTGTGCGCATGGAATTAGACACGCAAGCCTTGCTAACAATAATGAGAGTTGTGTGCAAAACTCCCTGCGCAATATGCTGAAAATATTCTGCTTAGTGAATCTTCCAGCTCACGGCTATTTCCTGGCAGTGGTGAGCTGAGTTCTGGGAACAAAATGAAAGTCTGGGCTCTGTGTGTGTTCAAAGAGCTCTTTCCTATAATTTCTGGAGGGAAAAAAAATTTAAAAAAAAAAATAAATATTAAAAGGCTCTCTCCTCCTCCCTCCTCTTTTTTTTCCCTCCCTCTGTATGTCTGAAGTATAAATGAACTCCACATCCCACTTTTCCTGCAGTAGCCTTAAGAATCAAGAGTTAAGGCAGCTGAAGGAAAAGCCATTTTACCTTGAAGGAGCAGAACACAGATTTTGTACTACTGTGTGTCTGGTTTCAGTTCATCACGCATGTTTGTGCCAGACTGCTTAGCGTGTGGCCATGCAAGTGAATCCCATGGAGAGGTCTTTCTCTTACCAAGCACTGCATGATGGCATTCTAACTGCATGCACTGCAGCAAGTCACAGGACCGTGAGACCTGAAAGATGTTTTTTATGTTTTATTTAATTAATTAATTATTCCTTTTCTATTTATTTCTTTTTCATTGTGGTAAATCAAAAGACTCAGTAGTACCTTCCCAGTGGAGCTCTGCTAATATTGTGAGAGGTTATGTAGAAAAAAGTGTCTGTACCCAAGGGACAGGGTAGAGAGGATGCCAGCTTAGGGCTAGTATCTCTTTTAGACTGCCAAGCAATTCACTCACCCTGAACAGGCCACTTCATCTGGTTTTTTTGCCTGTTCCTCCCTCACCTGCTTCATGTATCTGGACTGTAAATTTGTCGTGGAAAAGTTGCTGTGTTTGTATGAGGGCTGGGAAAATGCAAATGTCTATGGGTAGAAATGACAGCGAAAACTGTGACACAGCAGCTGCCATTCATGGTTTTCATTAATGAAGTGGTAATTTTTAAAATTAATTTAAATTCTTTTTACATCCCTATGTAACCACAGAATTGGGAGAATAATGATTTGGTTCAACTGAGAGGAAAAATTAATGATGGAGCCATGATGCCAACCTGTTTATCTGAAGAGCATACATGTAGCATAGTTGTTGGGATTTTTTTCCTGAGCACTCAAAGTGTCAAACAGTCCAATAGCTGCTTTCTTGCTCACAGCATCAATTTTATATCAATCAGCAGTCCCCAAAATCTCACTCTCTTTTTTGGATTCACTGTCTTACAGCCACATCTGTTTTTCTGCCGTTTTTTTTACACACACACACACCCTCAACCAGAACTCAATAAGGCACCAGGAAAATGCAGGTCTCTGAATGCACCAATGTATGCCTCATTTTCAGGTAATATATCCCCAAACTACCCCTTCAGTGAGGTTGAATGCAACCAAAACCATATGAGCTTGTGTTTTATTCAGAGGCATTTGCTACAGGCTGTTCCGCTGCACTCTTTTGCAGCACTCAGTCAGTCTAAAGAGGCTGTAAATACTCAGCTGTCTGTACAAAGGACTCCCCAGACACTGCAGGAGCTGAGCTGGGACTCTCTGATGCCTCCCTCCAGGTCACCAGCAAGGAGAGGCCAGGGAGTGATTGCTCCCTGAAGTATGCCTGGGCATTAGGATTCAAAGGCAGAAACCACTTCAAATTGTAGGCAGGGAAAATACTCAGAGGGGTCGAATGAGATCATTGGTGTGCATTAAAATCATGATTCCCTTTCTGGGGCTCAGATCAAGCAACACTCAGCTAAACCTGAAAACAGAGCACTGAGATGCTAAGCCAGGTGGCATGAATGCTGGTAGGTGCAGCGTTTTCCAAACTGCATAGAGGGAGGTGTAAGTTCTGAAGCTTTCTATACAAGTTGCAAAAGCTTTTGTTTAGCCATACTTATGCTGTCGAGAAAGTCCTGCTTGCTGGTTACAACTGGTCTCACTGGGGCAATGAGAGTAAGACACAGAAACAGATCAGTATTTTTGCCTAGTGCAGATTTATCAGCCTGTCTCTAATCCTTTAGTGAGAGATAATGTGCTCTTTGAAAGCCAGACCTGACTATTGCACAGCTTTCTCCTCTCTTTTTATAGGCTTTTAGTTGCCTGCAGAAAAGAAAACACCATGACTTATGTTTCTTTTTCTCTCAGTTCTAGGAAAAATTCGAACTGCAGTGGGCAGTGCACAGCTTCTCATGGCCCAGAAATTTTACCAGTTCAGAGAGCTTTGTGAAGAAAACCTGGTATGTAACTTTTCTGCAGTGTACTTTTTACTGACCCTGTGAATAATCGTACCTAAACTAGACAGATTCTCTAACATGGTAATTTTTCCAGTAAAGGCGTTGATTAGAATTTGGTAGTAACTCTATGAACCTTGGAGGAGTCAGCACAACTTTTACAATACCCTAACCCTTTTAACCTTAACCCTTGACATCCTTAAAATAATGCCAGGCAAAAAGCTTCGGGTGAAATACCCCTAAGGCTCTACTACTGACTTCAGAGTATCAGGGATCTGTCCCTTTGCCACTGAGTTAAATTTGCATGGACACAGAGATGTTTGGGTAAAAGACCTTACCATCTTGCAGGGTGGATCAAAAGTCTCATGAGTGGGGCTTTTCCATGTAACCTTCCTGCAACCTGTATTAAACAAGACTGAAATATCAGGAAATCAGACAATGGAAGCAGGTGCTTCATGTTTCACAACCCCAGCAGTGAAAGAGAAAAAAAAATAATTTTCCAGAGGCCTAAAAGGGCAAAGAGGAAAAAAGCCATTATGTTATCACTATTAATATTATGTGCAATTTATGTGCTACCACTGTTACTGTTATTTGCTATTGTTATGCTGTTAGTAGTAACAGAATCTTAATTATATTCCTGATGATCACAGCATGCATCTTAAGCAGTATTCTCAAAATGCCAGCACTTTAAAAAGTTTTCAAATTTTTTAATTAACAATCCATCCTTGCATAGTAGATACAATGCATTTGATTACCTTTCTTTGGCATAAATTTCTAGAAGCCCAGAAATCATAGGGTGTTACGCTGTGTGAGAATAGAATAAAGAAGGGAAAACAAATACTGTGATACTGACTGGAGTGGGGTCACCATCTTCCACTTCACTTCCACTTCTCTGAAAATCAAGCCCCAAAACTAAAATCTGCCTCAGTGGAGATATGCAACAGAAATTGTCTCTGTCTGAATAAATCCTCCAATTCTTAATATAAAAACTGAAAAAAAAAAAAAAACATTATGGTTGCGTATCTTTGTAAATAAAAGCCTACAACTGGGCAACATCTGTCCAGCACTGAAAAATTAGGAATCCAGGTATAAACTCCTTTCTCTAAAATCTACACTTTATTGTTTTCAATAATTGCTGCTTCGGTGGTATAATCATCCTATCAAAATTATTTGTTAGTATTGCTTTGAAAAGCACAAATACTTAGAAATTTCTTAAGGCAAGAAACTGAGTTTTGTATTTATACTTTATGGTAAGGGAGAAAAATTAAGCACAGTAAAAGTTGAGCCATGTAAAGCAACATTCAGGGGTATAAAAATAATTTTTTTTCTCCTGTTTTAATAACAGGAATAAGTATATCAACATAATCTTACAAGGCCACAGCATCCATGAAGCATTTCTGATTCAGATTGTCATAGGGACTGCTCTGCCTTTAAGAAAAAAACATGCTCGAAGAAGTGAGCATATGCAACCCCTCATTTTATTTGAAGAGTTTCAATTGGGAACCAATGTACAGATATCCTACACATCTACATATCCTGTAGAAAACTTTCCCTCAAATGATCTTTGCTGGTGGAGCTGGGACCATTTCATTTGTGCCCACTGCATGTACAAAATGTTCAGAGCTGGGTTGCACAGAAGGGACAGAAGACACAGGGTGTTCTCTTCCAAGTAATATTCTGGGAGTGATGAACTGGTCTGAGTTAGCACGTGCAAAGAAAACCTTCCAACCTGTGTCCTAGTCTCAGCCTTCCCAGAAATACAGCTATAAAATAAAAAAAAAAAAAAAAAAAAAAAAAAAAAGAGGAAGTTGGCCTGAGGTGTGTTAGAGGCAATTTTACTTGAAATGATGTCTTTTTATAGCCCTTAGATTCTCGAAGCGTGGAGAATTGTTCATGAATCAGTGCATCATTATTTCCTGCATCAATATATCATTATTTGCACAAGCAGTGAATGTGCACTTGCACAGGTAACAGTCTTCCTGCACGTGTGAGCATGGCAGGGAACCCTTCCTTATGAAAATGAAGAGGAGGCTGGCAACTAATTTCAGTGTGGTTAGGGTTAGGATCTCACCAGCTGTGCCTAGGAACATCCCTAGGCAGGTCCTGCCACAGGGGACCTGCCACCTGCCCATTCCCTGTGGTCCACGGGGGCAGATGCTGCCTGCAGTGAGTGAGGGCTCAGAGGGGCACAGCATCTTGACGCCCAAGTCAGACTCCTTGCAAAAATCCCCCACCAGTAAGTAACACTCTGCTTTGTTTCTCTCCCTGTGTCTCGCCGGTCACTTGGATCTGCTGAAACTGCTTTGCTAGCAAGATTCATAACCATTTGCACAAATGCTTTACATTAAGAAGTACTAAAGCCAACGTGTGTTTTTTTTTTCCTTCTGTTGTACAGAATCCTAATGCACATCCACGGCCGACCTCCCAGGATTTAGCAGGGTTTTGGGATATGCTGCAGTTGTCCATAGAAAATATTAGTATGAAATTTGATGAACTTCATCAGTTAAAGGCCAATAATTGGAAACAGATGGATCCTCATGACAAGAAGGTAGAACATTGTAGATTTTGTATGCTTCATTTAAAACCCTGCACAAATACTGGACAGATTAAATAGGCCTCTGTGTTACAGCGTTGACGTAAAAAATGTGAAATGAAGCTCATATCAAATTAATTTCATTGTAATAACAATGTTTACATAATAATCATCTGGGATATTATCTGTAATATGTTTCAGGCATATTTTTAAACCAAATCTGTCTTTGTGAATTGGATAATGGGAATGTGGTACTTTGTTAAACTTTACATTTAATCTTATTAGATGATCAATCGTTGGAAGGAACTGCCTTATATATTGATTCTTAAAATTAAATAAATCACATATACCGTTCATATTATTGCACATAGCAAGAGTTCTAGGTTGTCTTACTGGAAAAACTAGGGAAGCACTGCAGCCATCAATGACTTTGGTAACCAGATTACAGAGATATTTCAAACCTTTTTTTTTTTTTTTTTTTTGTCTGTTTTGTTGACTTTTTGTTCGTTTGGGGGAGAGGGAGGTTTATGGGTGATTTCATAACCAGGTTCATTTTGCTGGTAGTGTTGTTTACCCAAGGCAGCATAAAAATCATCTGGAGCTTTGGTCTTTTTTTTCAATGTAGTCTTCTGTCACCATGAAAAACTACCACTTCTCTAAATGTGAGCCACATTCCACTTTCCATTCTCATCTGACACCATTGCCTTATTTTTCTCCTTACTATCCGCATTGAAACAAACAGCACTTGGGTGAGCTAAAATACACAAACGTTTCACAAAATCCTTAAAAGACAGACCCATTCCTAGAGGAATCAACAGTCTAATGTCCCACTTCTATAGGTATGTAATTTGGTGGCTGAATTTCCACTGTGGCTGGTCTGATACCAATTAATAGAGAAAACAGGTAGGGTCACCAGAAGAAGGGGGAACTTGATTTACAGGTACATTGGCTCAGGCATCAGCCTGGGCTGCCCCAACTTATGGTCAGCTGGCTCCCGATGACCAAAGCATTGTTTTCTTTTGGACAAATAACTTTAATAATATCAAACCCCTTAATCTTGCAGCAGGAAGTTTGCAAAGGCACTGCGGGTAGCACTCTCTCTTCTCCTCTGATCAAGACTAAATAAATACTCATTCCTGACTTAGGAGTGCCATGTTCACATCATTTATGCACAACTAGTGTGTTTTGTAGGGAAATGAATGGGAATGTGTTTTCCTAGATGAAGGTATTGAAGGCAAGTCATTTTCTTATCTTCTTTTTTTTTTTTTTTCCAGTATCTGTCAGAAAAGTAAGGTAAAATCTTCAGACATGCATTGCACAGAAACGATGGTGTATGGTCCTTCATTAGGTTTTACAGTAAAATGGGTAGGCTGAGAGTTTGCATTTGCAGCAGTAAGATATGAGATCTTTAAAAAAAAAAAAAAAAAAAAAAATTTAAATGCTTTGCTTTGCTTCTGAAAAACATTTCAAAGAGTTTCCAACAGAAGAAGACTATAGTGGGTTAAAGGAAGTTAAGTAGTGCTGAAGAAAGGGGCCTACAGTAGGAAGGTAAAGATTTTAAAGCATTACACTGACCTTGTTCCCGTTTCAACAGCATTTGTCTATGATTTTAGCTGAAACAGATCATCTCCTTTTCCAAAAGAATTTAAAAAAAAAAAAAAAAAAGGAAGAAAAAACTTTCTGTGGAATTGATTTTTTTCGGTTGCCTTTGGCCTTTGCCACTGGGCCCTTTCTAAACAGCATAGATTAATCCTTGGACGGGGAGAAAAAGCTATGTATGAATAAGTGTAACTAAGCACCTTTATATTTCAAGCCATGGAAGCTGTTGTGAGCAGCATGAGAGAAAACGAAAGGGCAGAATGGGACCTTTGTAATGTGATAAAATCCCTTCGCTCAGAGACCATGTTCACAGTTGGAAGGGGATGTAACTTAAATGACAATCTAATTAACTTGACAAAGTCTTTGTGGTCGCCTGAAATTCAGATCTGAATACACTTTTCTTTTCCAGGAGAGATCTTTCTCTGAGGTCTTTTCTTGTTGGGGTGTGTGTGTGTGTGTGTGTGTGTGTGTACATGCACCAGGATATACATAAAAGTCCTTCTTTTTGATCACATAACTGGAGCTAGCTGCCACTGTGATGATTAATGTTCTCTTAATGGTTTTAAAGTTTTTTCTACCCTTTTTTTTCTATTTCTAGATGGTTACAGCGTGTCATGCCTGTTTAGCAGTATAATAGAGTTTATGAACTTGAACAGCGAGACCCAAAGCTTGGGATTTTTCATGCAATGATTAAGCTACTACAAAAAATATACCTAAATATATGGTGGTGGGGTTTTTTAAAAAAAAAAAAAAAAAATTTCTTTTGATGCACTGGCTGCAGACAGATAGTTCTAGTTCCCATCTGCATTTGGGAACTAGAAGGGCACAGTGTGTGTGTGTTGGCCAGAGCATGTGTAGGAGAGCGTGTCCCAGGAGCCGGGGCTCCGCAGAGTGACTCTGCCCAGAGCAGCGTTCCCTCCTTCCCAGCCACACACGAGCGGGCTGGTGACGGGAAGCAGAGTCCGAGATGCTCTCCGGTCTAGTCCCCAGCACCGGGAAGAGATGCCTGGATCCCCCCCCGGCCCAGGGAACCGCATTAAGCGGTTGGTGTTGGGGGCCTGGGCCCTGGTAGCGCCGGGCGTTTCACACACACCATCCCTGAGGAGAAGTAGCCCTGCGGCCGGCCCTCCCCTTCCCTTTGCCCTTGCCCTGTGTTTATGAACCCCTGAGCACAAAAGCCAGATCACTGAAGACAGAAAGGCAGATAAGAGCTAACAAACCTTAGGTAAAAATGTGTGTTCTAAACTACTGACGTATCCTAGTTTTTCCCACCTTTCCCTGAGAAGCTGTATAATGCCATTAACCTTCTGCTTTGATCAGGAGAGAAGGGTCCCTCCTCCAGTGCCAAAGAAGCCATCGAAAGGTCAGGTGCCACTCATACGAGAACGCTCTCTGGAAAGCTCGCAGCGTCAGGAGGCCCGGAAACGGCTGATGGCTGCCAAGCGCGCTGCATCGGTCCGACAGAACTCAGCTACCGAGAGCGCCGAAAGCATTGAGATATACATCCCCGAAGCCCAGACCAGGCTATGAAGGGATCCAACCGGGAGGACTCTCTCTGGCAAGACAAGCCTCATGTATAATCTGCCCCTCTAGGCTCCTGCTCAAGGTCACCACCAAGTACTTGTACCTCCTCCTCTCCTCTCTCGCTCTCTCTCCCCTCCTCTCCCTCTGCCTTCCCTTTATACACAGCCACCCCGATGCTCCCAGTGAACTCCACTGCCATGGCGTAGTTGTTGGTCCTCCGAGAGATGTCCTCTAGTCACCCTTGCTTTCTGAAGGTTCGCCCATGTCATCACGATGCTTTGTCACATGTACCGATGCTACCACTTTGCCTCATGTAAACGAGTACAATCCTTTTTTCTTTCTGTTTGAAACAAATAAACGCGGCGTTCAGACTTCCACACACCCACGCACCTGTACAGTAGATGCTCCTATTAACTTACTCATGATCTTTAGTTGACCTAAAGATAGTCTGTTACCCAGTGTACAGCAATATCAAACTGTAGGGGACTTTGGAAATTTCAGTCACGCAGGGTTATCCTTTTGGACTCTGCCGTCTTCCTCACAAAAGATGAAAGCAGCTATGACTCGGATTCCCTTCTTTTTATTACTGGTTTTTTTTAAAAGCAGATGGCGCACTTTATTCTAAACCTCTGAATCCCACCTTCTCACATGAATTTAAGGAGTCACACAAGGGGAAGGGGTTAGGGAGGGAGCAGGGAGGGGGGGATTAAGAAATCACAGATCTGTGGGGGTAATAGAATGGAAGTATATCCCACAGGTGAGATGGTAAGGGATAGAAAAGATCCTTTGGAAAGATACCTGCACACTCGCAGCTGCACAAACTGCCTCATTTTTATTTCATCAATCACTACTTAAACATTTCAATCAGCAGAAGATTGTAAATTCGATCTTCCAGGGAAATAATCTATTTTGAAAGGCAATAAAAGAGAGAAAAGGAAGGAGATAAGAAGCAATGATAGTTGAAGAGATAATATAAAAGAAGGTTTTTCTTGTCCAAGTATTAAGAATTTTTAAAATTGTACTGTATTGTCAATTCCTCTTGTATTGTATTGTATGGATTATATAAAGAGAGAGAGAGAAAAAAAAAAGCCTGGTTTTGTTGATGTCTTAATCTCGGTGGGACCACCTGATCTCACACATCCATGCAGCCACACACAGACACCTGTAGGTGAATTGCTGTACATGGAGCCTCTGATGCTTTTCCAGGCCAGGCTTGCTTTGCTCTATCCACAGCCGGTTGTGTGCTACAGTTCAGACTGCTTATCACCAAACAGTCCATATCTAGGAGTAACTTTCTAATTCAGTCTCCTCTTAATAGTATAAAATACCCACATGAAGAGGAACAACAAAATATTTTTCGCAAGTTATGGGATCAATATGAACTTACTTTTTTTTCATGACAAGCCTTCCTAACCTGGCTCCTGCCACTGTTTTGCAACCACAAAAAATATGCATCCCAAGTAGCTCATTAATACTGGGGAGAAATGGCAGACAATAGGGATGGAGAGGAGCATGAGAGGTCAGCCCTTGTGTGTCTGTCCCCCCAGCCACCCCGGGCTGAGGCAGGAGCTTGCCCTCCACCTCCTCTGACAGGGAACAATGCTGACCACGCCACTACCAAAACCTCTTGTGCCAACATTAGGAAAGCTACGTCAGGCACATTGCTGAAACAAAGTTGTGTGAGTGTGTGTGCACGCACACGGGTGCCGGGCAGGCATGTGCTGCTGAATGCAGAATTAGTGTGAGCTGGTTTGGATGATGGGGCTCAGCCGGGGCAGAGGAGCACTGTGTGACCCTTGGGGTGTGCACGGCCCCACGGTGATGCTTTCTGAACCCCGTCTCTGCTCCCCTCAAGCTCTTTTCGCCCTGGCTTCCAGGGCGTGAGTATCTGGGAGAAAAGGGCAGGCTGGCTTCTGCTCCACACTGGAGCAGGGGCAGGGACAGTCCCCAGCGTGGAGGGCCACATTGCTCCATGCCAGCTCTGTCTGGCTGTGCCCACAGCCGTCAAACCTTTATGGATGACCCAACGTTGCACGGGTGGCGCGATTCTGCAGCTTGCATTCAAAGAGCATTTAAAATCACCATCAAAAAAAGTTAAGATCTTGCTAAAACTATTCATTGAGATCATGCCAGACAGCTTCTTTTCCTACAACATCATAGCCAGGTGCTAATTTAATTTTACTTAAGAAAACAGGAGAGGTAATAGGTTCTGGCACCAGGTATTTTCATGAGAGCATACTAAAACCACTAGAGAATTTGCTACCTCTCAAAGCCATTGATATCTGAGCTATGTCTTTATAAACAGGGCACAAATATTTACTGCTGTGGTTTACAAGATAAGGGCTAATAATTTAATATATAAGAAACTTTTAACTAGAGTAATCAGAAATCCAGTGTAACCCTAGAGAGCTTTGTGTTACAGGAGCTTTGAAAGGTTTGACCCTGTAAGCGTTTGAATACCAGTGTATTTGCTAGTTTTGAAACACTGCGTTTAACTTTTAGCAGCAAAGAAACATCACCGTGTTTGCAGTATGTAATAGTGCCAACTGCCACTTTTGAGCATATATAGTCATAGGAAGTATTAATTCTTTGGGACTCATTTGTACTGAAGTATTCAAAGCAGTATCCAGGTAAGAGTCCACATTCACAACTATGTCGCAGAAATATTTAGTTTTGTGAATGTTTCATGGAAGATGAGTTAAGACTTGGGTTGACAAGTGGCTACAGAAATTTATATCCAGCACACTCCTCCCTTAAAAGAGAAATAAAAAAAAATAAAAACAGCAGAAAAGCAAAGACTATCTAGTCTTGTACATTATGAGTTATTGTATTTGTATATCATAGAATATTTTTCCTATCTATTTTAAATGAATCTATTCTTAGCTGAATGCTTGTTAATGCATCTGGCCCTGAAGAAGGTATTGTAAAGTTTGCTTAGTTTTTTAGCAAAATATTGAAAGTACAACCAAGACCAAGAAATATAAGATAGAATAATTCTGCCCTTAGAATGCCACTAGTTAACCACTTGACTCATGTGCTGACAATAATGCTAGTATATTTGCTCTATCATTTGCTTTAGCATAATTTTTAATTATTTGGTTTTAGTCTAACCTACCCAGTGTATATGAAAAATGCCTATATTCTGTTTCACTTTTGGGACTAAAGTATTGCGCTTTTTTTTTTCCTTGGGGAAAATTTTAGAAAAGGTTCTTTTGTCTCCTGCTCCAAAAGTTTAAAAAAAGAGAAAAAAAGAAGTATTTATTATATTTTTTGCAGATGTTTCCATAAAATTATCATAATCTTTTTGTAAAGAAAGATGAAGAAATGGATTAAAGATTTTTAATATTTCAAAAGATAAATAGAAATAATTTATTTGTAATATATTTCAGTTTATTTATTGATGTTCCCTTGATGCTTAGATGTGCACTATCACTTTACTTTAAACTGTATCTTTGTGAATTTATTGGTTTTTTGGTTTGTTTTTTGGGTTTTTTTAAGGAAAATGCATATTTTAAGTAACTGCAATGTAAATCACTGGCCTACCTGCATTCCCAAGTGTGATTTTGGAAATGTTTTTGATTTGAAACAAAAGACACAAATTCGAAAGCCTTTAGGCAGAGGAGAGCGTTTTTATGGATTAACGATTTGGGTTTCCATAGGGTTATCTATCTAGTTTGTGTGTGGACAGGAAAATGTAAATAGATGAATGTTTCCCATAATGTAAAAAGAGCAAATTAATAAAATAATTAATGCACTGCTTGTAAGAGCTGTGGGTTTTCAATACAAATTCCTTCTCACAGAACTCCAAAAGGCGTTTCATTTGATGTGGTCAAGGATAAAAGCTCGACAAGCAGAATGTTTCTCTTAAGCACTCATTGCTTAAGACCAATCCTGCAAAGTCTCATCCGAAGAGTCCCGCTGAGCACCCTGGAAGTGCTCATCTGCACAGAGTTACTCACAGGCACAAATGGTGCCCTGATCAAGGCCTTGAGCCTTAGCAAAATCTTCAAAGGCTCTTCTGCACGGAGCCCAGCCAAACCCTGATGAAGATGTCAGGAGTTAGGCTGGTAACTTCAAAAGAAGCAGCAAGAAACCCCCAGACTGTCTCTTCTTTTCCTCTCACTCGTTCCCTTCATCTTGCACTTATCTCCAGTGGTGACTGAAATGCTGGGGGTGTAAGGGTCCCTGGCAGGGATAGATGACTTTCCTTTCACTAGAGTCTTGCTTCCAGACAGGTTTTTCCCCATACATGAAATAAAGATGGTCACCAGATCCCGTAGAGATATGTCCCAGATGATGTTGTTCATGGATGTACCAGCATTTAAACAAATTCTGATTCAGTCTATAGAAACTAATAATTGCCAGTGCTCCACCATGTGCCGTTTGCCCAACTTTAGATCCTCAGCACAGGCAGATCAGAAAGATTTGTGCCAGTGATCTACTGCCAGGGAAAATTCTGCCTAAAGGCTTATTAGCACCAAGATGAAGGGATTTCTCTTCATCTGATGGTATTTATGTTCTCTTTGGTCACTGATAAACTGATACACTAGGGACAGGAAAAAAAATATTTTATATATGAAAACCTTTCTGAGGTGACTGGTATCTTTTTGTAATGAGAACAGATCAGAGGGTGTAAAATAGCAGCTAATGTTTCAAGATGTTCTCCAGCAGAAGAATGAAGTTCAAACCATGGCTCAGCCCTGCCTCTTATGCGTGCTTAAGGTAAACTTTATCCCTACTTATACTCAACGTTCCCTTACAGATCAAATCATTTGCCTTCCCCACAAGCACAGCTGCTTGTCAGTTGGTTTGCCAAAGTCTGTTCCCTCCTGCAAGAGACTTATTTTTGTAGCATGTAACAAGCAAATAATACATTTCAACCACCAGTTTGGAGCATGCTCACCCATTACAGCTGTTGAGAGTTGGTGTTGATTTTGAGCTGACATTTTGTTATAGCAACTAATGACAAAAATTTTGGTTGCTCTGCTGCTATTGGCATTAGACATTGGAATCTTAAGTGTCTTAAGAATCTTAAGTGTAATCAGTAAGGGAACTTCTTTCCTGTTATGTGTGACACACATCACCAGCCTGTGATGCACTGAGCAAACCTGACACCAGCACCCACCCACCGCTGAAACATACTTATCCCCCTTCCCTTTAATCTGATGCTATGCCAGTGATCTAAAAAAAAAAAAAAAAGAAAATTGCTGTCCTGCCACAACAAGCTCTTTCACAACCACCTTCCTTTCCCAGTGCTTTCATATGCAGTGGGGAGGTTCATACAGCCCCTCTCCTGCACTGCTGCTCGGACACTGTTGCAGCAGGAGCAGGTAGCTTCTGTCACTCCATTCATCGGGATGCATTTGGATGCCTGCTGCAAAACATGACCTGACTGGACTTCCCAGCCAGCAGCCAGGCTTTCCCACGCTTGGGTCCCATTGGAGGGCAGCACCCTTTTCGGTAGTGCAGGAGAATACAGCGGGTCCTCTGTTGCTCTGTGAGTCACACACCTGATCCACAGCAAGACAAAGGGACAAGGGAAGGAACACAGCTTCCTGGTAATTGTGTTTTTCATGGTTCTCTTCACTGATCCAGTAACAACATAATCATAGAAATTAGAGACAGAAAAGCTCTGCTGGGGCATTGTGTTAACACTTTGCCAGTTCCAGATTGCAATCTACCGAGCTGTGGCAGGTAAGTCATCACCTCCCTGGTTGTGCTCCACCCAGGGGGGAAAGAAAAACAGCACTTGAAAGGAAGAAAAAAAAAAAAAAAAAAAAAAAGAGAGGTATTAAAAAACAAGTTGATCTGTGACATTACCACCACCTATTATGGGCAACTCCGGGTGCAGAGGCCTTCGTCGTATTGACTCCATGCTGAACAATCACCATGGCAGAGTGCCGGGTTTTTCCTCATTTATAGCCAAGCAGAATGGAAGCAATTATGGATTTTGCCAGCTCTATTCAAAGAGGAGAAATACTGGAGCATTGCAGAGCTGCTGAAGAAGGCAAACACAGTACAGCTCCAGAGCTGCACTGACAACAACAGTGCTCTGCCACGTTTCAGAGCTGTCAAAAGTTCAGGCAAAGGGATGGGCCTTGCCTGGAGTTAAAGAAAAGCAGTAGGACAGATTGTGAAGGGTGTTTTACGGGTATCAAATGTCTCACCCAGGTAAGGTAAGTCACTTGGGTAAACAGCCATGTGCTGAGACAAACTTTTTTGTTTGGAGAAGGTAAGATGGCAAGCAAAATGTCAAATAGGAAAAGGTAATTCCTTTGATCTAACTAACCTATTTACCCAGCAAGAATGTCCAGCCTCTCACTTTTCCCTGGCTATTAACTAGACAGTTACCAAAGTCATTTGATAATGACTGTCCTTAAGTGTTCTTTGTTCATAAACTAATATGGCTTTTTTTTTCTTATTGTACTTGCCATCAGTGCTCAAAACAGCAATCTGGAATCACTTTGTGAGCTTATGTTCATCAATGAATTGCTGAAGTCCTTGAACCAGAGTTATGATCATCCCTGCTTCTGTTGTGTGCACTCCAGAAAGTATGTAGCACTGATATATGTGTGCATTACATGAGTTGGGCTATGCTATTTATCATATGTTTGGAGTTCTTTTAATTAAAATTTGTCACAATAAGTCACTATTTTGCTGGTCTTGGGAAGAAAACTTTCCTATCACCTGAAACTAAAAGGGGGTGGGGAACTGGGATAACTGATGCACCTCAGAGTGTGTCATTCTTCATCTCTCCACACAAAAACTGACAGTGAAAGTTAAAAAAACTGGTACTGGTCAGGCAGCTCACAGACGATGCACCAAAATTGCAATGGTATTTTGCCATGGTATGGAACTGGAGTGAAATGAGCACTGAGAACAGGGGCCATGGTAAAAAGAGCAGAAACAGGGAGAACCACCAGTGGCCCTAGGGAAGGAGGAAAGCAAGAGGAAGGAGAAGGACTTGGCAGAAGAGCCTGCATGCAACCAAGTTCATCTGCGACCAAAGCATTTGCTGTCACAATCCATGGTGACAGCTGAAGGGGGAAATTCCTTCCCATCTTGGAGCATCGCTTCATTAAATAGTGACTAAATTTCCTACATCCCATCCCCCTGCATCAGTGACACCATAACCACAATTTCCATTGTGTTATTTACAAACTTCAGATGTGCTCTTGAGAAGCCCCTGTGACCCAGCTGAGGGCAGAGGAGATGCCAAGGCCCTGGGCAGCTACCATGGCTTGCACAGGGCAGGGCTTTGTCATGCATTTCTGAAATTATGGCAACTCTGGGGGAATGTAGCATGGATTTAACACAAAGAATGAGGCCCAAAAGTAACCCAGGTTGGTTTATGGCTGTTACTTCCATCAAGTAAGCCGTCATGGTGGGAAAGAAAAGCTTGAAAGGGTGAGTCCTGTTGTCATCTCACCAGCAACTGCTTTAATCCAGCATAAACACCAGTGTTTGATTTCTTTTCAGTTGCATTTGCAGTGTGGGGAGAGAAAGGAGCTTTTCACCTCAGGCTAATTGCCAACTGTGAAATTCAGCTAAGGCATAAATATGAACCTCCAGCAGCCTCAATGGGAACATGTCCATTTGTCAAACTGAGTGAACCCAGAAGAGCTATGCCTAAAACACCTGAATTTTAAGTTATGATCCTATGCAAGAGGATCCTATGACCTTGCTCACTGCCCTGATTCACCACATAGTAAATGCTGCTGTGATTTTTAAAAATGTCAAAAACAGTGACTTACATCAAAAAATCTGCATCACTACATGTAACAAATAACATCTTTGATAAATAGGTAGCGTGTATCGATGTGAAAGACTCTGTGAAGTACTCTTTTGTATTACTAACCTAACTCTTCAACTGACAAGAGGTTTCCTTTTGTTTACAACTTTCCTGGCAATAGCATCATGACAACTGCAGCCTGTCTGCAAGAATGCACACGGACCTGGGAACTCAGCCATACACTAGCAAACTGCACTGTACTCCACGCGTTTCTCATCCTTTGCTTAATAGCCTCGTGCTTGTACACAAAAGTGGAAAAATGCTACTTGTTTGCAGTACCACATTTCATTGCAATGAGCCATGTTGATCAGCTTCTCCCAGGCAATGCTGAGATTTCAGATAGGAGGCAGCCAACCCTCTGCATTTGTCCTCTCGGAGAGAAAATATTTCTTAGTAGAAGGTGGGGAACAAAACCAGAAAAGCAAGCCAAAACAAAGAAAACCTGTCGAAGCATGCAGCATTTGTCATTAAAGTGTAATCCAAGCAAATTTCACTGTTCAACAGCTGCATGAGTTGATATAACAATATTCTGAAATTACTTTTAAGTGGAAATGTTTTCATGTTGAGTAGCACGTGAGAGGTTAAAAGTGGTGGTCCGACTCTTTCCTAAGTGTCAAGTGAGCACAATGCATGTGCTGTCACAGCATCCCTGGCACATACATTAGCCGTAGCTGCCACTGCCAGGGTCTGTCAGCTGAGGTGCTGCTGTCCGGGAACAACCCTTCCTTCATGGCATGTCCTTCACTCACACAGTAAGAGGACTGTGCTGTAGAAGCCAAATGTTTTTTGCTTTACCCTGCACTGATGCAAAGTCAGAAATCCCACCAGAGCTGGGGGAAAGAATCTCCTTAACCACCAATAAATACACTTACATGGGACAGATGTTTAGCTCTCAGCTCGGCCTTTGGTCAAATGTCTTTACTCTTCAGCTAGCTCTCTCTGATTTTTCAATAGACAACATGAAGCCCTAGTTTCACACCATAGGAGCCAGTGTATTATATTTGCTCTGGACTTTCAGCATTACAACTGGAGGCAGAAGTTGGATCCGTTTTTTCCTTCCTCTCTCAAAAGGTCAAAGAAACATGAAACTGCAAAAGTCTAATTCTTCTCTGTGTCACATTTGTGTAAGCCCAGAGGGCAACATGGTATTTTTAATGCTGCTTTTTTTTTTTTTTTTTCCCACTGCCTTTTCAATACACAGCCCTTGGCACATCTGGTGACAGCTCACACAGTAACACAGTTACTCTCACATTGTTCTTTCCAAGAAGTTGCTTCTGATGAACACTGACATCACCTGAAAGGGCCCCAAGCCACTGTGTTTTCTGGTTCTGGTGTTTCATAGTCACAACTCACAGTCTTGGACACACACATCCATGGTTATTGTTAAACTGCAAATATCTAAACTGCAAATGTCTAAAGAAGGTATTCAGCGAGATTTGATATCCCTATTAGCACACCTCCAAAGACTGAACTAGAGACATTGTGCTGGGCTGGGCTGAAAACTGTGCAAATATTGATGGTTTCTGTCTTGCAGTGTTTACAAGCCAAGGAGCCCTGTGCCAGGAGCTCTATGCTATGATTTTGTTATTTGCCTTTGGAAAGGAATTGTATAATACAAAGCATCATAATTGAGCATGTCCTTTCTTTTGCCACTACTAGGAGAGCAGTTATTTTATGAAGGGCTGCAAAGGCCTTCATAGGTCCTTCATCATACACCATCACTGATAAGACACAGTTAAGTGGCAGAGGCTGTGGAGAAACCCACAGCAGGAATCAGGTAAGTTAACATTACACATATATGAGCAGACACTATAGGAATGGCTTTTGGCCTGACTCCAAGCATGCAAGGCAGCTGCGAGGGTCTTGCTGAGGGTGCTTGTGTTTGGAAAGGAAATGGCAATCTCCACAGCTGCGAGTGTCAGCACCGGCACACAGCCTGGATATACCCTTCCTCCAGGTGAGGATAAAACCTCTGCAAGGGAGTCAGGAGCCGTGCTGCAACTCAGAGTACAGCCAGGCACTGCCTCCATCCATCATGCCAGCATAACTCCTTCAGAGTTCAAAGGCAAAGTTGCAAAAGACTTGTTATTCCTCAGGGTGCTCTGAAGATTTATGTACTGTCACCTACCCAGGCAGTGGGAGATGTTTACCAGTCTCCTGTGTCAGCTGAGCTCAGGGAGCAGTAATGTGATTACAACACTCACGCGCCCAGAAACGCTTTCTGGTTCCTCGTATCTCCTCGCCTGATCTCTCAGACAGCTCTTTAGTGTTAAAAAAATATCAAAACAACACCCAGATCCAAAACATCTGAGGTGCAAGTCCAGAAGCATCTCCAGCATTCCCCTATTCTGTTGCCATTGCAGCCTGCAATTCCATTAATAATTCCTGTTCTTCCCACAAGCCTTACCTCATTTAGAGCCAAGGAAGGTTTGGGGGTGTCACCCTCAGGCAAGGTTACACCTGCTAACACGGGAGCACACGTGGAAGGATGGCCTCAAGCCACCACCACTACCACATCGCCTGCTACAGCCTTTCCACGGGAATCAGAAACCAAGACCCAGGCTCTCACACTGCCTTGCATGGGGAAGCTCATACCTTTTTTTTTATTGCTGCCCCTACCACAAGCACGATGCCTTGGGGCCACCGCCAGCACTTCGGTCCATGCTGTGCAAACACTGACTGTGCCCCGACTCCACAGAGAGCGGCAACAGTGCCGCGCTTCTTCCACGCTCCCGGCAGCGTTGGCGTGGGCACCAGGCAGAGACTACAGACAGTGTCCCAAGGTCTGGTTAATGTTTTAGCACTTGACCACCACAGGTTGCACTTTGAGCTGCATACAGGGTGTTATTGGCGAGCCTGGTGTTTGTTGGTTTGTTTCTACTGGTTGGGTGCCTTCTTTTTTTTTTAAGAGGAGGTTGACACCAGAAACCTCATGTCATGTCGTGTCAAAACCGATCTGCAACCACCTCGGTGAAAAAACTGTAAGCGCTCTGACATCAGGGCAACCTTGATTTCCACAGACTTTGGGGTTCTTTTTTTTCCATGTGAGAAAAGGCTGTGAACAGCCAATGGGACAAAGTTCGTGTTTCCTTTGTAGTGAAAAAGTTCAGGGCCGGATTTTGATTATCACAAAGAGTAGTAAAGTACACAGAGCAGAGATCGCGCATTGGGTAAGAGTTATCACCGAGGTGAAAAAACCAAACAGAAACAGCAAAATAAAGTCGTGTCCAGCTGAGGCAGTGCTGCCCCACATTCTGGTGTGCACAGCCCAGCACCTGGGCAGCACACACAGCTTACAAAAAATGCTGGGCCATGTTCTGGATGCAACACGGTCTCCCCTGGCACAGCAAGCAACACGGCACAGCTGCCAAGGGAGCCCTGCCAGAGTGGCTGAGTGATGGAGGCCTCATCCCTGCCCTCTTGACAGCTTTCTTCAACATGCAAATTAAAGTAAATCAGGTGAAGTACCAAAGTCCAGTGTCATGTCACTTGGTTTACGTAAAAAAAAAAACAAAAAAACAAAAAAAAGGGGTCTGTATGTTTATTTTTAGCAGCATCTGCTAACCTGCGCAGTGTAAAGTAGGTTTGTTTCAAATGCAGTAATGGACGTACTCCCACACTGTAGTCTCCATCCTTCCTCTTTACAAGGGTTTGAATATTCTTTTACAAGTCCGGGAAAGAGGAAAATTCCCATTTTACACAAAATTAAAGTCCTGCCTTACAGCTCCCCAACTGTGGGCTGTGCCCCTACTGTGTTGTTCCTAAGTCCTGCCTTGGTCACACTTCGGTACAGCCTTGGCTTCCCTCAAGGCTCCCAAAGAAATTGTTTTGTCTCGTACCTTTAGATTCACCCACTCCCATGCAAATATCCCCCAACTGGCAAAAGTCACAGGTATTTAGAGGTAAAACATGAACACTGCAGTTGCTGTGGCTGTTTGCAAAAAAAAGGCAGCCAAAGGACCTGGCTCACAGACTCTGCATGTAAATGCCACTGGTGTACATGAGAAGAGTTCCAGAAAAATCTTGCTGCTCCAGGCTTGCACAACTGGGCTGCAAGCAGCAAGGAGTAGAAGCCGTGGGAACTGGCAGCAGGTTGACACAGGAGCACGTCAGGACTGCTGAGCTACTCAGCTGCAATCCAGTTGCAGCCGAAGTCATCTTACCCCCCAGCTCCCAGCCCTGCAAAATACTCCCTGTCCTGAAAATTTGCATAAACCTCTCTACACTTCCTGTAGTCCTTGGGCAACAGATAGAGTGAGAGTTCAACAATTTACGGGATCAAAGAGAGATTACGATCCTATCACCAGAACAGTTGAGGTATTACACATGGGCTCTTTAGATGTAGTTCCTTAAAGATCCTGATGCATGCCAGGGAATTAAGTTTAGGCAAACCACTTAGCTGAGAAATGAGAAGCATTATTTATTTTCTCTTATGCATAATCAGATAGTTTATTAGGGCTTTCTCAAAAGCTGTAGTCCTCATCCTGTACCAAGCCAGCACTTACAATCCCCATACTGAGTCTGCCATGCAACCTTGCAGCTGGGCATTTTGAGGTAGAAGGAGTATCTGGTGGATAAGAAGGCTCATCCAACAATGACAGAAAGGGCCGAGGCCCCAAGGACCAGCCTGTGGCTTTTACAAGCACCGCTCCTGTGATTTTCCCACCTGGAGAGGAGGTGGCATGTAATGAGCCCCAGGCAGGGGAAGCAGTTCCAGCTCTGGCAACTCTCTGCACTCTGCCCAGGGAGCCCACCAGCTCTGAGGAAGGTGCCTGGGGCAGCCTGACGCAGCCCAGACTGGATAGCAAATGCAGAAGAAGGCTGAAGTAAGGCAAGGATGAAAGGAAAATCTTCAGGAAAGGAGAAGATCTGAATTCAAGCTTCCTCTGTGTCCAGTGAGAATCATGGAGGGCTGGCTCATGCAACCAATGAGTTGCTTTGCCACATGGGAAGAGTCTGGTTACATAGGCATCCACTGGTCCACACTCCCTTCCTTGTTCCTCCAGCCCTGTGGAAGGAAACCTGGACTTCTGTATCACTGCATTTGAAAGGAAATGAAGTTTCTCACAGTGGAAATACCTGTTGTTTATCAATGTAAATAGGAGGGAAAATTATGCCCCTCCCCACATACCTTCATGGATGCTGCTTATTTAAATCCAATGCTGGCACATCAGAGGAAGCTCAGAGAGTGGTGCTGGCTGTTGGAACACTCCCCAGCTGGACTTTGTGTCCTGCCCTCCCAGAGACCACCACCACCCTTCTGGCCTCAGGACCTGCACTCCTTACACAGCTTTCACGCTTACACCCAGGTAAAGGAGTAAGGTGTTGCAAGACCAAGTAGGAACTCTGCCTCAGAGAGACCTGTATGCCCAGGTTCCCACCACCTCCTCTTAGGATGTGAAGAGGGATGCTGCTCTCTTTTCAGAGGGTGACTGGGATATATTCCCCTGCCTCATGTGCCATGGACACAGTAGGTGAGAAAGGAGACCAGGTGTCTCTCAAACACCCAGAGCGTTTCTATGATTTTACCAACCAGGAAATGAAGGAGGCCTTCTGCATCTGAGCAGCCTCCAGAAACTCAGAGACAGTTGCCAGGGCAGCTGACATGGTAACAAGTCCCAGCAGGCAAGGAGATGGAGTTGGCTGAAGCTGCTTGTGGCAGGACAGAGGAAACAGGGGATCAAGGAGACCGAGTTTGTTAGAGAAAGGGAGGTGGACAGACTGGTAGTTTTACAGTGGTATGTGCTTTGAAGATGTAAATCTACACACTAGAAGGAGATATTTGCAGGAGTTTTTCTCCATGTATCACCACCTAGGGAAAAAAGACTTTTGAGGAAGCCCTTGGAGAAAGTTGGCAGCACATCACTGGAAATACCTTGGCTGAACGCAAGCCAGCTGAACTTAACATGAAGAATGAGTTACAGCAGCAACTGCCTGAGTAGTATTTAATATGATAACCTGAACTAACCTTTTAGTCAAGGCTGGCAGAGGAATGTCTGCTTCACGCCTCACCTGGTGGGGCATCCACCTGGGAAGGCAGCAGAGCCAGAATTGCATGCTGAAACCAGAAATGCCACCAGCTCAAAACTAAAAACAGTCCCTCATTTTTTAAAAATTCATCATGGATTTTATTATTAATTGCTTCTCTCTTTGGCTCACCCCTGTCACAACACAGAAAGCAGAAGTTAGAAAAAAGCCAGGCTATCTACACAAGGAAGATGTGTTTTCTCTCCTGAAGAGAAGCTGATTTGTTTGCATCAGAGCAAGATTTGCTGCTGTGGTTAGTTTAGCAGGGTAGCAAGGATCAGATGACTTTCAAAACAAGACAAAACTAGTCAAAATAATCTCTAACCTAGTTAAATGTACTATGCATGATATTATGTAAGCACTCATACATAGAGGGAGAGTTCAAACAAGAAATGAGACTAGAAGTACAAAAGAAAACAACAGAAGACATTCGGAGCAAGGTCAAGGAATCACAACATTGCAGGCTAGAAAAGGAAGTGAAATTACAAGCTCTGGCAAAACATCTGAACCCTTACTCAGGACAATTACAAAACTGTTGTGATCCTGACCATCAGTTACAAGTCTGCTATCCAGAACTACATCCAAGACAAGCTACAGAAGTTCATTAACACAAGCTGGAGGACATAATGTTCTTCCCATAGCTGATCAAGTGATTTTTGTTTTTCAGACATACATATATATATAAAACTACAAGGACCATATATATATATATACAGTATCCTTACTACAATATATATACACAAATATACATATATAGTGTATATATATGTATATATAGTGTACTGGTACAATCTATAAATTGATTGTCTGTTATGATCAAGATCGTCTTTTTCATCAATAGCTTCTAAAGGAGTGGCCAAAAGGCCAAAAGCCCCCTGCCAAGCACTAAAATCTGTTCAGCAAACAGCAAAAAAATGTTGCTCCCGCAAAAGACTTAGGACACTGGAGGCAAAAGGAATAAATGCTCAGTTTTATGCTGAAGCTATATAGGACACATCAATTAAAGAAACAGAAGATTTTATCCCTAATGTAAGCTACTCTGGCCTCAAGTGTTTGTTCGTTCAGCAGGAATCACCAGCAAGTCTGAAGCATATGACATTTTCCCAAAAAGCTCTTGGACTGTAGAGACTTCAGACATGGAGCTAAACATTTTCTCTATATTTACTAAATACTGTACTGCTAAATCTTAGACGCCTCACAATCGGGATTCTTTCTTTACTACAGCTAAATACCAATATTCTCAAAAAGCAGCTCAGTTCTGCCAGCCCATGAAATGCCACTGACAGAGGAGCTCCAGGAACACTTGCCAGAGAGATGTTTCTCCAGGAGCATGGCAGTGGTGCAGAGAGGGAACAACTCAGAGGAGTCACGCAAACACGTACATCTACTGCAAAATCCACAGCACTGGGATTGACCTGCACCTGCTGCAGTCAGGCTGATCCATCGTCAGATGAATGATCTGATGAAAGGCTCACTGCAAAAACCACGTGCTGAGTTTGTATGTGCCCAGACAAGGGTTCTTTGCTGAGAGAAGGTCACGTTGTTACACACCTACAGGTAGGGCTCATTGCCCAGGATAGGAACTGACGAGGCTGCAGTTTAGAGAAAGCAGCCACAGCCTGGTCTGTGGTCCCCAAGAAGCTGTCCAATAAACAGGGTTACATAGTTGTCAGCTGCACTCGTTCAACTTACCCTCACAAGCTGCTGCCTGCAACCTCTCCCCACCCCACCAGTTCAAAGCACTGCTACCTGTGTGCATCTTCTCATGTTTATTACACATTGGAGCAAGCAGCTGAAAGATCAACAGTTTGTTTGTCAGTGAAAGCTCACGGAATTTGGCAGAAATCCTGCTCTTCAGTGGAACAGGAATTAGCTGGGTGGCAGATGTGAGTTATTCATGTCTGCATCAGCTTCAGGAACAGTGATTCACGTTATGCAGCAAGGCAGCATTGCAGTGTTACAAAGGGCTGTGAAGTTTCTCTCTTGTTGGAAGCTACCCAAGTCTGCAAGCCTGTGTAGCAGGACTAGTGATACTTGCCAGTTTTAGCCCCAGACCCGATGCCCCAGAGCTGAAGGCGTTAGAAGGCTTCAGAAGGAAACAGAACTTTTAAGGCAAGTTAAGCCAGTTTTGAAGAGAAAGGTGAGCAAAATGGCTAAATGCCATAGCTTTGAGGTGTCAACAGGAATGCACGCAAATTTTACACATAGAGAAGGTAGCCTGAGTTTTGATTGTGTGATTTTTCTGTGTGCACAGAACTCCAGTCACTCATTATCCTGATAGGGACCGGAATAGGCACTGAACCACATACAGAACACGTGGATGTAATTATGATGTCTGGAACAGCTTTAGGTGAGGTTTTGCTACAGAGAGTGGCTAAATTAATCTTTTTTCCTTCAGTCTGAATACTGCAGTTTACAGGAGAAGAGCCCGCTGAACCAGCAAAACAGGATAGAGATGTAACAACTCCGGCAGTTGGTGAACAAGAGACTTGAAACAAGTAATGTCCTGAGAAGAGAACATGTGCTGTATGCTTGCCAGTAATCCCTGTTTGGCAAAAGCCAGGAGGGAAGTTGACAACTGCAAAATGCCAAGAAGAAGAAAAAAAAAAAAAAACCCAACCCAAAATGAACTTTAAAAGTACTAAAAAAAAAAAAAAAAAAAAAAAAAAAAAAAAAAAAAAAAAAAAAAAAAAAAAAAAAAAAAAAAAAAAAAACACTGCATATGCGCTGAGAGGAAAATGATGAATGGAAACAGACTTTGACAGGCAGCACACAGATAACTGCAAATGGCCTAAATACTACTGGTACAGAGGTGACACTTAACAGGGTCATGGTGCACCTGGGTATCCAGCTGCACTGCACCTTCTCGTGGCTGGCCTTCCTGTTGCAGGCTTTCCTCTTCTCCAACAGGAAAACCTTAACTATTCCCCACCATCAGAAACTCCCTCTGCCCAGTTTCTGTTCACTTGCTCCTGCCACCCCTTTTCCAGTAGGGTGTTGCCTTTACCCAGGCAGCAGCATCTTTCTGGCCACAGAGCCAGAACCACACAGGAGCTCACAGACTTGGCTGCCCTGCCCTCCCAAAGCCAGTGATCCTGGTTTCGTGCTCTCCCTGTGCCCCTTTCCTCCCCCTTAGCACATGAGAACAGCTGTTACAGCTTCAGTGGCCTTACAGACATGTGCACTGACCTCATGGTAGAAGCCAGGAGACATGCGGGATACCACAAGCCCCCCTCTCTCCCCAGAGAGGCACCAAGACACCCCCTCCCTGTGCACACAGGCGGTGACACCAGTCTCAAGATTCCCCTCCCTATTGTAATTATTTTTGCTCTGCACAAAGATTTATCACAAGCAGCTGCCACAAGTTGTTTACAAGACACAAAAGCCATGAAAACAAGGTTGACGAAGTCTGCGTGAGCTGTTTCCCTGGCACAGATTTGTCATACCTCTGAGCTCATTTATGGCCTGGCTGGCCGTGTGGTCTCCAGTCACACACAGCAATGCCTTCCCTTCATCTTCACAGTCAGCTTAAGTGTGTATTTTCAGTCAGAAGCTGGTGGATTTTGACACAGCTGCTATGCAATTAGGTTTATCACTGAAACAAGAACAGCAGAACTGCCCCTGTTCTCACATTGTTTATTTCTATTCCTTTTTTTTTTTTTTTAAACTCATTCCCCAGTGGAACAAGTTTCTGGAAGTAAACAATTTCTTCACCCTAGCAGAGATAAATGGCCAACACATGAAGCTTTTGCTTTGTTACTTGGACTCCTCCTCAGATCTGCATCCTAGCTCCACCTGATGCCCTGCACCTGACTGCCTTTGATAACTTTACCTGGAGTTACTTGAAGTTTCTGCTCTGAAAGAATAGTTACAGGCAAACTTCAATAGCCTGCACCAAGACTGACAGTGCAAGATTACAGGAAAGCAGAAACTCCCTTTTGATACTATTCTAGTGGGTACTCAATACGAGTCATTTTCTTCCTCCAAGTTAAATAACACCTCAGGGTAGGGAAAAGCTTTTACACTGTGTGCCAGGTGCTACTCAGCCAAAAGTGTTTGGATTATGACTACTGCTGTACTTCTAGGTGTAACCTGAACACAAGTAATAATTAGAAAAAATTAAATAATTGGCCTTAAGCAAAACTGGTCACAAGTCCCCAGGGTAAATAAGTCAGCAAAATGGAAATGCAGTGCTCATCACATGGGCAGGACTTTGGTGCCGAGTTACACTAATGCCACTTTGTGTGGCATAATGGTAAATGAAAACAGCACAGAGACCACAGGCTTTTACTTTCAATGAAAACTGTTAACCTGAATGGCAACAGCTTTCTTCCTCATCCTTTTTTCATTTTCATTACTGCAGCTGTTGTAGTGGAATTATAGAACTGGTCAGCTCAGCAAGCAAAGCTCAGACGTTTTTTTTTTTCCCATAAACTTGCTGACAACCTGCTTTGGGAAAAAAGCTAACATATTTGCATGAGGTTGTCTTTTGTCTTTCCTTCAGTGCTTGAGGCAAAGGTGTAAGGACTGTTGCAATAGTTCCCTCCTGCCTGCGGACAAGGAAATACCTTCCAAACCATTACCAAAGACTACTCCTCTTCAGGTGTCTAGCACCCAAGTGTTTATGCTACAAAAGGATGTCTATTGACCGACTTTTCCCCCCAACACTGATCTCACAGTTACACAAAAGTGTACTTGCATTTTATTTTAAAATTAGCCATAAAAACCCAAACAATTTAAGAAAAAAAAAAAACATACACAAGTATCCCAGGAAAAAAGCCTACAAGAATAAAGTACAGCATGCCCAAAATAGAAAAGACACAATGCTCTTTCTGGGCTCACATGCTATTCCTTGAAGACAAATTATACAGACAATTCTGGCTATGTTCAAAATTATTCTTGCTAAATTTCAGTGGAAATTATTTTTTTTTTAAAAAATCTATATTCATACAGTATATTAGGATGACTGTTACTGATGCTGATACAGAGATGAGTAATCCACAGTGTTTAATATTTGCCTTTAAAAAACAATAATTTTAAACCTGAAGGTTAAAGGCAGGAGTTAAGTAGAATTCCAGAGTACTCCAGAAAACAAATTATTTGATACTAAAGAAAAATGTCACAGCAAACAAAATGCACACACATGGCAGTCTGAGTCTTGCAGGATATCCCCAAGTTACTCAGCTTTTCTTCCCCACAAAGTCCTCTCCTCCCCCAGCCCCCCAAACTGACAACTGCTTTTGTTTATAAGGATTAGCTGAAACTAGGTTTTTTTTTCCCCAGAGGTCTCTTATTTCCGTGCTGTTGGAAGGGTAAAGGTGGGTTAATGACATTCAAGGAAACTGAAATGAGAGCTGTGACTTTTTAGTAGGAAGTCATTTTGATAGCAAAGTTCTTTTCTGAAAGGTAACTTGGATTCTGTTGGCAAGAATACACTCAGGGATCTCTTCTAACTCTTAATTCAACCACGTGTTGAAGCATCTGATCAAGACCTGGCTCCCAGAACTCAGATTTCAACCCAATATAACTTCTTCCATTTCAGTCTACTAGACTTACAGAGTCAATATCTTGTCACTGCTAGTCCAAGAAGAGTAAGGAGTGGGTGTCCCTGTCCTACCCCCTCAAAATTTGTCACCAGTGATGTCTAGGAGCTATATCACAAAGACGTGCAAAGAACACTCATCTGGTCTTCTCATTTCATCTGCAGGAGAACTTGCCCATGGGCCATCACATTTCCCAGCCCTGAGGTATTTCTAGGAGCCAGCCACTGGAATTCTTAGGGGGACCTAAGATATTCTTCTGAAATTCAGAGTTGCCCACATGGCTTCCTTTAACCCCCTTGAAAAAATTTCAACATAGCAGGACACGGTTAGGTACTTTTGGCCCACTTTTCAGCATTCCTTTAAACATCTAGTTAACAACTGGTAGCATAGCACTCTAAACCAAAATTTCTCACTTCCATTTATTTTAAGAGCAGAGCTATGTTTTCTGCAAAGCTTGTGTTCAACAAAATACTCTGTATGCATCCATTTTTAAAGAAAATATTTTATTACATTATGGGAAAAAAGCATAATCATCCAAAGTTCATATTGTTAAAAAAATTGAAAATTTATTTTAGACAGCGTGTCGGTATATTCTGTTCCGCTTGGGAATGATAAGAAGACTCTATATCATTACTAGATATTGCACAGTCTGAAAGAAACAAAAACAAATCACATGATCTTGGGAACCATCTCACATTATGAAAAACCTATAAAGAAAACATAAAAAAAAAAAAACAACCAACACACAATCCTTTCTTTCTACAGTAGCTTTAAGTTTATAATTCTTGGAATGACCATATTCCACTGAAGACCATCTCAGTGACAGGAAGCTTCATTTCAGCAATCCCTTGTGCAAATAAGATTAATAAAAAAAAATAATAATAATGCAGTGAAGTCTCTTGATATCGTGTGGGTGGCAATAACCACACAAGCTGTTAGATCCCTGCCTGGAAAAACAAACGGGGAAGGAGAAGAAAAGGGACTTAGGCCATAAGTTTTGCCTGCAACTCCATCTCTGCCGCCCTTTTGAGTGCAACATCCACCAGTAGCTGAAAACCACTAAAATCCTGGTTAAGGTCTGGTGGGGTTGGAGGAGGAGTGTTGAAGAGCCCGCTCTGTGTATTTGCACCAGGTCCCAGTTTAGATGCATCCTCATGGTAGGACAGGGAGTTATCTGTGAAGCTGTTGGCTGGGGGCTGCTGCAGGTCCGTGGTCAGGCCTACATCAGCTGGCTGGCAAAAGTGGAAAGGGGCATCCTTCAATGCAGTCACAGTTGTGTGGCAAATCACTGATGGCCGAGCCAAGACTGATCCCGGGGAAGCCAACTTGGAAGAGGACACAGTCTTGCCAAGCGGTGCAGCTGTGGGAAGGAAGGCAGTCTCCTCCAGCAAGGGAATGTAGTTCTTTGTGCTGATGGAAGACTCCACCAGGCTGCCCTCAGGAAGCTTGGTCCCTCGCCGTGAGATAGTGAACTGATTCGGGTCTTTGCCATCCTTCCTCAGCATGTCAGGTAAAAGCCTGCGGCGTGCATTGATAAACCAGTTGCAGACCTGGGAATATAATGACATCTTAATTTCTGCGTTCATTCATTTCCAACTATGTGCCATTAGAGTCGTTGAGTTAGATTAATGAATCCCTCCAAGCAGTTTCCTTAACTGCAGAACAAAAGAGAGACCTACTGGCAAGTTGTGACATGCCTGGCAAGGGCCCTTCCCTCCTCCAGGCTCTACCCCCACCTCCCCACTCCTGTTACAGAAAGCCCCGGGATAAGTCTCAAGACTGCAAGCTCGAACAGAGGGGGTTAGCTTTTAACTCTGTGCACACACATTAACCTATTAGCTATTGTTCCCTAGCTTAGGTTAATTAACAACAGGAAAACCTTTTCTCTCTGAAAAGAGCCACTCCTCCCACAAATAGTTACTGATTTTCCTTGTTCAACTGACTGTGTCGACAGACATAACATGAATTACCTCATTTAAGTTTGTCCTTGTTTAAATATCAAACCAGTTTCCTGGGCGATACAGGATAGTTTATAGTTTAACGTGGGGTTTTTTTCTGTTTACTACATGAAGATTTTCTTTATGATGTTATATTGAGGAAATTTCACTGTGCAGCCAATTACGAAATTTGTACTAACGAATTAACCTTGAAAAAAAAAAAAAAAGCCCAGAAGTGAAATGGAGTGCTCTATATTTAACACCTCTCAAAACCAAAGCCGGGTTTATCCAAGTTCTTATGAAGCCACCTGCCCCCAGGGTGGAAAGCAGCAACTGTGGACAACTATTCCACCAAAGACTATCACAGAAGAGAAGAACTACGTGTCCAGGGGACTGCACAGCTGCCAGCAGTATCCCAGGATGAGATTTGATACTAACCACAAAAAAAGCCTCATGATGACCACACTAACACACTTGAGTAGTTCTATCCCATACAGGTTGTTCCACTGATCTTAATGAAAGTGACCATAGACATAATCATTTATATACATGTTCTACAAGAATGAGCCTTAAGTTGAAGTTTTAGAAGTGAAGAATTACATGTTAAGCTGTGTATCGATCACCATAAGACCTCTGCAGACCATAAAACCTTTTTCTCATAGTAAATTAACCTATACAGACACTTTGTGTCTTTTGGATCTTGATTCTGCAACTTAGCATGCATCCTCAAATTCATAGCTATCTGTTCTCCTAGAGAAGAATTTTTTTTCCCAGTGAACAAAGACAATTGTAACACGTAATTCATTTGTATTTTTCCCTACAAGTGCCATCGGAAGAGGAGTAACAATAAAAAAGGAATCTCAACATGCAGTGTAAACAGTTGTATCAGTGACTTAAACACAGGTAAATGAACAAAAAAACAGCTCCTTTTGATGCAAAACTACTTTTTTTAATACCTGTAGTGTGGAAAGGTGTGTCTGTCGGGATAACAGCGCTTTTTCTTGCTCTGAAGGATAAGCATTGTATCGATGCTCATACAGCCAGTCCCGAAGAATCTGCACGGATTCCTTGGGAAGGTTGCCACGTCTCCTCCGTTTGCCTGAGCCAGCAGATGAAGAAAGATCCAGTGGGACATCCATAGTGTCATCATCCTCTGTTTCACTGCCTGATATTGCAACTACACCTACAATTACAAGAAGACAAGAACAATCAGCCTCCTAAATCCATAAACTACTCAGCTCCAGCATTCTACAGCTTGCTTTTTATTACATTAACTGTCTTTACTATGAATCACAGTATGGCCTCCCATACAGGAGATGTGTCCTGTAGTGTTAACTTGTCAAGCTGTAGCTTTTCTGTCAGCTGAACAAGAAGTAGCATCAATGAACTGTTCCTAGGGTAATTCTTCTCCTCAAACCCTCCTTTACTTGTTCCCCTGGCAACCTTTTCTCTGATGCATGATACCAGATAGCTTCTATCTAATACCAATATTGTTAAAATTTGCCTTCTATTATATGCACCCAACACTCTTCTTGAAGGATAACTATCCAGTGGCAAGGATAACTAACTATCCAGTGGCTGGGCAAAAGCCAGCCACTGGTTAAGTTAAAAACACCCCAAGCAATGGGTTATTTACTTACATGCTGATGCACCCCTTCTGGGAAAGAGAGCTTGCAGATTTTATAAATTAAAAGCTCATTCTAGGCCTAGTAATAAGAATTAATGGACTAAGAAGAAAGGGGAAAAAATGTGTCTGCTCCCAACGTTGAGTAGATTTTTACTTAGGAAGCGAAAAAAAATTGCAAGAAGGGGAAAGAACCAGGTGTTTTAGTCATGTAAGAGTCCACCAGTTTATCAGGAGAGAGACTGCTATAATTTAATTACACTTCTGCATCAAAGAATCACAATCATTTCATGTTTGGTTAGGTTGGTTTGTTTGTTTTAAATGTGCTACTTTGCATCCTGATTATTTTTTTAAAATTATTTTCATCTCATATTCTAATCTGTGGAAATGTGTGTTTTGTGCTACAGCTACAACAAAGGTTCAAGATTTACAAGTTAACTGCATACCTTTTTCCTTCCATACGAAGGAAGGAGCAGATTTCAAAGTTTGATTATCCCCTCTTATATAAACACACACCACTCTACTAGTGACATGAAGATATGGGAAGCAAGTAGAACAAAAACAAGCATTCTATTGTTAGAAGACTACAAAATTGTACTTCTTTTGTAGAATATACAAGTCACTGAGGAAAAACAGTACTGTAAAGACAAAGAAAACCATGTTTTAAATACTTACCAGGTGTTAAGCTCACCAGAAATTTTAGCAATCTTACAAACTATGTATAAATTCCAGTAAGATACCACCCATTTTCAACTAGTAGTATTTAATTATTTTTTCCAGGAAAACTATACAGATTTTAAGAAGTATTTGCTATGAACTACAAAGGCAAAACAAGCCCTTAATTTATCTATGTTTTGAACTTAGATGCGGGGTGGTGGGAGCAGAAGCTTGCTCATTCCTAACATAAAATCTAAAAATCTCAACAGTAAAACCAAGTAAAATGTCAAACGTAAATTTTTTATGTGGGCAATCACCCAAAATTCAAAAATTCTGTTTAAGGAAACACAGTCAGCCCTAATATACAAGTATGCCCATGAAAGTACAGAACTATATAAAGCTATAGTTATATGCCTAAGTAAAGAAAGAATTAATGCCATTTGAAAACAAACAAACAAAAAACCAAAGACCCACAACACAGAAAGAAAAAAATGTGTGTGCAAGTTTTCCTTAATACTGGGGTAGGAGGTATCAGAGGAGGACCACACTTTCAAACTTCAGCCAAAGCTGACACAGTAAATTATTTTTGCCTTCTTCTATTTATGAATAGCTCAAACATCCTTACTTTAGTTTAAGCTGTCCAAATTTCAATGCCTATTTTTTATATGCAAGCATTCCCAGTAGGATGATCAATCTCCATTTTGTCTGGCATAGTTACTTCAGTAACTTACTTCGCATTGTTTTCATTCTCCCAAATGCTGATTTATGTAACCAACACACACCAAACTGACATATCAAACTTTTCCTGTGTTGATTAGCTACATAAATTATCCAGTCATAGAACAGGAACAATAGGAAAATATTTAAATAAAACAGGTTCTTAATTCATGCAGAAAGTATGTCAAGTTTGCTTTAAAATGATTCCGAGAAAACTGCTTTGTATTTATCAATGCTTCACGCAAAGTGCTGTCATGCTTGCAACCTAACCTGAGAACATGCCTTGCACAATGGGCTCCTGCAGCCACGAGGAGCACTTCTTGGAACAAAGATCCTGCACAGACAACATGATGGCTCTACAAAGCAGCTCACCCCTTTTAAACTTAATTTTAAAACTAGCTAAAACTAGCCCACGCTATTCAGACAATGTTTTCAAGTGAGCTGTTCTTGTTTGTCAAAAACCAGAAGTGTTGCAGCACTTCAGTGGGTTGGGTTTTTTTGTTTGTTTTTAAATATAATAGGCAACAAAACGGGACTTAAGAAAACAGGGAGAGGCAGTGAGGGCTGGAAACAAGAGGGAAGAGAAGCCAAAAAAAAACTACTCCTGTGAGAAAGTTGGGTGTCTAATGGTTTGCAATCCAGATTTACGTGGCATAACAAGAAATCCTCCAGACAAACACACCCCTCCTCCCCATCTGGAGTAACCTCTCCAACAACTAACACACAGCTAAAAGATTCCACAGGAGCCTCTCTTAACTTGAGAAAACTGATTGGAAGGAAAACTTCTAGAACTGTTGCACTTTTTCAAAAAAGTGACAAAATTCTGTCTGAAAGCCAGCAGCACAAAAGTGTTTCTCTATTTTGCAAACAAGTTATTTTGCTAAAGTAAAAGTTGCCATCTGACTAACCATAACCTACCTAGCAAGAAATGAGTCAACATCTGAGCCTGCCCTTTGACCCGCTCCCTTAGTGTGTCATATTAATTGACACAGTAAGTGACACAAAGCAGGTTTTGGTTAAGCAGGAAACCCAGCGTAGTACAACTTCTCCTCATCTAAATGAGCTCATTTAAATAGACGATCAGCCCTCTGAACTTGGGGAAGGGCTCTCCTTCACCCGCACAGAGCAAGCAGCAACAGGAAGTCAGGGCTAGAAATCTTGCACTACCCCAGCTGATATTTTTTTACTAGAGCAGGAGCCACGTTGTTGCTGTCAGGGCTCTGTTTTCATTAAAGCATTCCTGCTGATTACAACCCTGCTTTGTTTTTCCGTCTTGTTAGTAATCAGGCTATTCGCTGCTGGTTTCCTGTTTTAACAGGGCCCAACTGAAAAGGCTTCTGGCTAGGCTCCACGACTGGACCATTGGCTTACTGCTCTTTACACCCAGAATAAAGGCTTGTGGACGCGAGTAGCCCCAGCTGACCTACTAATTTATTTTGTCTTGGAAGCAGGATAGCGCCAGGTTATTTTATGTCTCCTCCTAAACAGTTTTAATCTAAACAGAAAAACAGTTTTACAGGACTGAATTAAAGCAGCCCAATTTCATCTGCAGAGAAGACTTGGGGAAAATAGTAATAATTTAAAAAAACAACAAACTCAGTTCTCCACTCCTTCCATCACCACTTAGATGAGCAGTCCACACACATAGTCACTGAAGAACTACATGATCAGCATCCTTTCTTTATAAATTTGTCCTCGTGGCTTCCCAGCTGAAGTCATGTACATGACTGAATGTACTGTTGCACAGCCCAGAAGACTTTACAAGTCCTCATGTAATCAGCTCAGGGAAGATTACACCTAGGATCTCGAGTCTAGGCTCAACACCCAACCATTAACAGCTTGAAACAACTCGAGTACAAGTACAGTGATGACTAAAGTCGATTTCAAAATTAACTACTCCTACTTAAGACAGCATGCTGAAATACTTTCAAGGGGAGGAGAAAGTATTTAGAGAGGCTGACACGAATTAAATGGAAGTTAAGCAAATGAAAAACTTAAACTGAGTCTCAAGAAAAAGAAAAAAGAAAAAAAAAAAGCAAACAAAAAAACCCCACACCAACAACCATCCCATTGTGTCGAGGAAAGGCTTCACAGAGGAAGTGGCAGAAGTGGCAATTGTTATTCAAAACAGGACAAAGTATACCACAAGGAACAATCTCTGCCCTCCAGAGAGGAGACAGACAAAAATCACCTTACAGAAAACCTCTCACCCCCTTAGGGTTCTCTGAATTTCTTAAGCTGGATTCTTTTTATGAGCACAGATAAACAGAACCAGTTCCCATCTACGGCCCCGATCCTGTTGTAACCAAGTTCAGTAAGATTCCTCACATGTATAAACTTGAGCACATGCCTGTGTCTTTGCGAGATTGTATTCTAAATCAGCTAATTAACAACCTGAATATGTTCAGTGTGATTGCTATCACCTTATTTTTTGTAAATGAAACTATCCACAGAGGAGTTCCTCGGGGGGTTAATGCACAGATTAAGCAAAAAAAAACCATACTCAAAAACACCCTACTGCCCTCCACCCCCAATCCAACACACAAAGAAACCTAACTTAAAGTTGACTTTAAAAAACAACAACAAAAATAAATAACTTTAAAATTATTAATAAGTCAACAAGAGCTACAAGAATGCAGAAGGGAATTTCCACAGTAAAACAGGACACTTTTTTCCTCAGAAAAAGTTTAATAATTGAGGAACTAGTTTGGTTGCCTCTGCATTTTACAGCTTGTGGTCTATCACTTCTAAAGCGACCAGACTTGGCTGTGCTATGCTTTTTTTTTTTTCTTAAAATTGTTTTTTTCTAGGAGTGCAAGAAATCTGTAAAAAAGTCACTCTTTGAGACTTCTTGAAGGAGCCTCAAATGCCGGAAGGTAACAAGTAACTACAAGCCCAACCTTTAATAAAACAAATGCACCCTAGCCTTAACATCCTTTTCTGAAGTTTCTCCCTTTGTCCCTGACACTTTTTAATTTCTGCCACGAAAACCCCAGGCCCATGGCCCCTCTCAAAGTTCTCCCTCCCGCCTGTCACCTTTCATTGTTTCCATTGTTTCAGCCCAGGACTTGCAATCCTCAAAGCAGATCTTTCCCCTTCCCTCACACATCTACACACAGAGACAAAGCCCTACACATGCATACCTAGAAACTACGTCAGCGTTCTTCACACGCATTTATTTCGGGGGTGGCAAGAACAACAGTTGAAAGTGCGGGGAGTTTGGTATTTCACCAACCAGCAGCTGCCCTCGGGGAGAGAAGTCTGAACAATGGAAGCAACAGCAGACAGGAAACCAGCTCACCACTGCTGTGCAAATAGGGAGCATAGGAATGTCCTAAAAATAACTGGGCTAAATTAATTCAGTGAAACCATGAAAAAGAAGAAAGGGGGAAAAAATCCAAACCAATAACTAACCAACCCTGCCTGCAATGAGGTTAAGAATCTCAACCTACCTAAGACGACCGAAACATTTTAAAGTCAATGCTGTCACTGTCTCTAGGCACAGATGGCCGAGCTTGGTATGCAGCACATGTTGTAATCTAAAAATCCGTGCAGTTCGCTCGCAGGCTGAAACGCGCCGCGTTCTCCTACGGGAACTCGAAATGCTTCCCTGCTAAACACCACCCGGCCCTTTCTTTAAACTTCGTCTTTGTGGTTTTATTCCCTTTGTGTGTTTGCTCTTCTTGGACGAGTTGAACGTCCCAAGCTCCTTGCGAGGGCTACAAACCATATTAGTACATGACGTTTCCAGCAGCCCAATGATTTCACGAACTACATATGCATTAATTGCTCCGAGGATATTAACAATGAACGAGGTTGCTCTACTAGAGCTGCAGGAATGTGTACTAGGGGAAAACCAGCACAACTCTGGAGTACTGAACATGCGCACTGCTCCCCACTAACCCTCCACTTTCAGCAATTTAATGGGTCTTTGAGTGCAAAACACCATCATCCACGCCACCGACTGCTGGTAAATCCCAAGTGAAAACATAATGCTTTGCTATAAAGTTCTTTTCAGCCTTCCTCCCTCAGATGTGTTAAACCTGAAAGCATGCTCCGCGTCTTTGTGGCCAAGCTCTAATTTAAAGGCACTTAAAAGCGCCACAAGCGCAAAGAGTAACAATCTTTTGACTAGAAAGTTTTTCCATTAACACAAAGAAAACTCAATGAATCTTATTTTTCAGTGAGGGAAAGAAAAAAAAAAGTCTTCCTCCTTTTAACCCTGTGTCGAAACTTTTCTACTTTCTGCCCCCCCCCCNCCCCCCGCGCCGCCGCGAACAAAGAGTCGCGACGCCCGGAGCTGCTGGCAGCCTCACTTCCCTGGCCCCAAGTTGGGGAGACGACCCGGACCCTAGCCCCCCCCCTGCCCCCGTTACCGGGACGGCGGGACTCCGTGCAGAAAAGCTAAAAACAAACAAAACAAAACAAAACAAGCTTTTTTAGCAGAGGTTGGGGGCAAGAGGGTTGGCGGAGGGAGAGAAAACAAAACTTCGCGGAGGCACAAAGCGGGTGGCTGGACGTTTTTGACAGAGAGCCAGCGGCGTGAAGAGGCAGCCGCCTCCAAACAACAAACCCGCATGTTTTGTCTGGGAGAGGAGCATCCACTGCCATCTTCAGCGAGAGCTCGGCCGGGGGGGGCAGTAAGGAGAAAGCGGCTGAGAAGGAAAACAGTCTCTGGCTTAACAAAAGCACACCCCCACTCCCCGTAACCCCTCCAACCATTCCCCTGGGGAGAGGAGCAGCACAGGGCACCCCGCTTTCTCCCAACACTGAGCACGTCCCATTACAACTACCTTTTTTACTTTTCATCTTGATCGCCAGCACCGAGGCGCCACTGCCGCCGGACACCCCCGCACACAGACCCAAGTTTCTCTCCCTTTGCCGGAGACGCTGCTCCCCCTTGAAACTCGACGAGGAGGAGAAGGGAGGCGACGACGAAGTAGAAACACCGCCGTGGAGCCAGGGACCTAGTCCAGTGCCGCGGTGCTGTCAGCGTGAGCCGCAACGCTCTGTGTCCCGGAGTAGGGGGGGGTTCTGGTACGGCCGCTGCCGGGGTGGGTTTCCCTCCCCCCTTCTCTTTGTTCCTTTCTGCCGGCGATTGGCCCTGGCTTGCTAAAGTGAGGAAAGGCACGGGAGGAAAAGGTACACAGCGCCCACCCTCCCCCTCCTCCCCGCAGTGAGTACGGGAAAGTAACCGAGCGCTGCTCTGGCACTCGCGGCTGCCGCACTGCCTCCTCCTCCTCCTCCTCTCTCCTCCCCTCCCGGGCTGCTCTGGCTCTGTCAGACAGAAGGGGTGGGACGGGCCAGAGCCGGGCGGGGGGGGGTGTCGGCCCGTATCCACTCGCTCATGCACACACCACGGCGGTGGCGGGGGGAGCCTTCCGTGTCCCCCGCTCCCTCGCCTTTCTTTTAGGCAGACGTTTGATCATTAAACTGGAAGAAGAAGGGGACTGGGGAGGGGGGAAAAGATTTTGACAGCTGTCCTTGACTAGCCTCCTCCTGTTGCTGCCGGATGAACCTCCCACTCCTTCGTGTGAATAGAGAGGAAAAGAAAGGAGAGTACGTACAGCAGGAGAAGTAGCCCTCCAAAGAGCAGTAGGCCGGGTCTCGGCTCCCCTGGAGGCCCCCCCCTCCTCCCCCGGTGAGGGCTGATTTGCCTTCTGCTCTCCCCTCCCAGCCTTTCCCGGTGGCAGCGAAAGAGCCCCGTCTGCCGACGCTAGCCAGCCTCGCCCGCGGGAGAAGGCGAGCCCCGTTTCTGGGCTTATTTTTACATGAGTTCGTAAAGGTTGTTTTCCTTCCCCCAGCCCGGTGTACTTGGCTGCAACACATGCTTATAGCTGTAAAAGAGAAGTCTCACAGTTTGACTCATCCCTCTTAGACGACCACGTGGTGCAGCAACAGTTTATTTTCCTCCAGGATGAGAAACGCGGGACTGGGAAGCCGACCCTTGGCTGGGGGGTTCGGCCCAGCTTCCCACCGTGAGGCGGGGAAAGTCCCCCTGGAATGGGAGGGCAGCCGCCAGGTCCCGGCTCTTCCTCCTCCCCCGTTCTCCGGTCCCTGCTAAAGCCCGGTGGCCCCCGGCGCCGGGTGTTTACTTCACAGTCCTCAACGCTGAGCTGCGGGCTGAGATTTCACGCGTCAAGGCTATGGCGTGGAGAGTTAAAATGAGGCGCCTTGCCTCGAAACACACACGAGGATGCGGTGTGTTTTGTTTTTTTTTTTCTTACGCACGGGAGCGTGTGTATTGATAGTACTGCACCACCACATGCTGGGCTGTTTGTGGACGAGGAAGGCGCGGGGGCAAGCGCCGGAGGTTGAGAAGCAAACGCTTTAAACGGCTGATGAAATAATGAATTCCTCCGGCTCCTTCCTTCCCCCACCTTCCTGCTCGGCGGCGCGGACATTCACACAAACGCGCATTCACAGCCGAAGGGAAAGCACCAGCGCTTTAACAGCAAATCCTCCCCAAGTACCTTGTAACTATTTTTATGTGGCGTAATTACAGCGACCTTGCTGGAGATAAAACAGCTGTTACATCCTGAAGGGGGGGAGCCGTCTGCTGGGGGGCTGGGGAGGGCGGCTGGTGACTCATGTCAGTTAACAAAGCCCTGGTGTTGGCTGTTTAGGTCGGTGGCTGGTCCCGGCGTGTCCAGCTGTAGGGCAGGGGGCCGGGCCGAACCGGACGCAGTGACTCATGGCACCGCAGTGAGGCCAGGGCCGAAGCCAGGCGGGCGGTTGTGCCGCGCAGCGCTGACTGAGCGCCCGCCGGCGGCGGCGCGAGCCGGGTCCGTTACCCGCCGGCCNGGGGGAGGGTGGGGTGTGCACGCACGCCGTCGTTTGTTTGTTTTTTTTTTTTTCTGTGGGGTTGCTGCTGTTTTTCTGTTTTGTTTCTGTTGTTGAAAGCCCTGCTTGCCAGCTGTGACTCTTCATACTCGTGTTTTGAGCGTCCAGGGATGGGTCATGCCAAAAAAAGTAATTACGGGAAGTTAACAAAGGACATGTCAAGGATTTGAAGAGGTTTCCCTTTCTCCACACCGCCCAAGACGCCCCACGCTTGCTTATTGTCCTTGAGACTGCTGGCAAATTTGTGAAAACAATTTTTTTTTTTTTTTTAGGTTTGTTTGGCTTGGTTGGTTGGTGGGTTTTTTTGGTTTTTTTTTCTTTTGTTTGCATGCTTGGTTTTCGATGATTCTTTAGCAAAGTAATGTACGAGGGGGAAAAGTTTTATTTTCACACTGAGTTCAGGCTCACTTTTAAGATTGTTAGAAACAGCCTTTTAAACTCTGCTGGACCCTGGGTTCCTAGGAATTTTCTCAAATGATGGTAGCAGAAGATTAGTTTTTAATTTCATGTGACAGCTCTAATGCTAGGAGGACCAGACAGTGGACCAGTGGGTGCTCATTCCTAGCTCCCTGGGTACAAAATGCACAGAGGGGCTTTTTTTTTTTTTAACTATGTTACTCTGTGGATGTATGGAGTAAAACCTCCACATTCCTGAAATAAGGTTGTCTCCTAATAGAGGGCAGGGGATTTTTCTCACCTGTCTTGAGCTCAAATTAAGGAAGAGAACAACTTGATTTCACAAATTGTGCCGTAACCTAGTGACCTATAAGCTGATGATGGGTGATGGTATTGGCTGCCACTTGCAGGCAGAAGTAGGTGGTATGGAAGGTAATCTGTAACTTTCCACAGTTTTTCTTTACCCTTTGCATGTTGGCAATGCTGTGGTTTTTACTATTACTTAATCTGCTGCAGCTGCATCAGCACTAATAACCCTTGTCTCACAAGCAGTTCATACTGCTCACTGGGCAACTTTGGCAACTTTGCAGCTCCTTGGGTAAGTAGTGGCTTACATGTGCATCAAGATACATCTGTGCCAACAGGTTTGAACAGCTTGCTTTAGTCAGAGCAAGTTCAGCTCTGTCAGGGCACATCTGCATAGACATGCTGTAAGTATTTGTAAAGCTGGATTCCAAGAAGGGAGAAAACTGGAGGGGCTTGATTTTTAATTGCTCAGTGATTGTCATAGGGTTATCAATGTTCATGGGTTCTGTTCTGTCACACTGCCCCGTGTGATGTCTTGCAGGACAAATCATACATTTCTTGCTTTACAAGTGCACTTTGCTTTGAGATGCTGGGACTGTTTGCCAAACTGCTTCTAGAGTATCCAAGGCCATGCTTTGGGCACAGAAGAAATGCCTAAAGGAAGTACTCAGGTAAATCAGGACCTAGGCATCTCAGACTTGTGGATGTTTGTTGTCTTAGGCTGTTTGTTCCAGTTTCCTATTAAACTGGAGAGTGTATTTTTGCCCCACTTCATAAAATGTTGCAAAAATAAACCCATTGATCCTTCTGGAATGCTCAGATGTCATTGAAATGTTTGCGAGAAAATTTATTCCTTTATCTTCAGAACAGAATTGAGTAGCACACAGTAAGCTAAACAGGACATACCTCCAGCAATGAGAACAAAGCAATGTAACAACTATTCTTTCAGTTAATAAATGTGTCCTATGCATGGAAGAACAGGAATCACTACTGAGATCACACCCATTCTTCACCTTTTTCTTCACCTTTTCAAGGTGTTGACTAGTCTCAGTTGTATCAGAGGAAAAGAGGAGCCTACAGAAGGCAAATGCAAGGTAATATTTTCCCACAAATGTAAAAAAAACCTTTAGCAGTTTGCAAGCAATAGTTGAATATGACAACAACTTCTGTTATTGAGATATCTTAATGGTCTTTATACTGTTATAAAACATAAATATCTCAATAGTATGAAAACTCTGTGATGGCAGTCAGTAGCAGACTGGCATGTTGAGTTGTGAATTACATAAAAAACACATTTCTTTTTATATTTTCCTTACCTATTTCATTGAAAATCATCTTGTCCTTTGAGGCAATAAAAACAAAAATTCCTGGTTTTTACCTTCTTTGTACCCTTCATTATTTAAATACTTTCATGGTGTTTGCTTTCTCAGATTTTTTTTTTTTCACTCAATCTCTTTTACTCCCAGCTTTTGATCATTGTCTGTGTTCTTTCCCAAGTGTTTTTAGTCCTACAATATTCCATCTTTTCAGTAAAGGTGACTTATGCTGCATACAGTATTATAAGCAAGGTTGTGCCTCTGATTACAATATATATGTATTTTATATTACTTCCTGACCTATTTCTTATGGAATCCAGCATGTTAGGCTTTATATCTGGCTGCTGCTACGTACTGAGCATGGGGCTCTATCAACTTAAGAGGCTATGTAGCTTGTTTGAAATTTCAAATTTCATATTGTTCACAGTGCTGAATTTCTTTTGTCATTGCATTGTTCATTCATGTAACAGATGTCACACTGCTGGTACTCAAAATTCTCCCTTTTCCCAAATGTATCGGTCATAACTGCGGACTCTAGCACCTCAGCTGTCTCTATTTCTCCATCTCCCACTGGTCTGAGTTTAATATATTAAAGAACACCAAAGTGAGCATGGAACCCAGAAGGACCTTGCTGTTTACCTTTTGTCATAATAAAACCCAACCATTTAATCTAACACTTTGATTCCTGTGCTGCACCTGATATTAATTCATGATAATATTTGCTTTTTTTCCCTTAGCATCTTAGTTTCTCCAGTAGCTCCTTGTGGAACCTTGTCAGAAACCTTTCTGGAAATCTAAATAAATTATGCCAACCAGCTGTGCTTCTATAATTAGAGCTCACTTTAACTCCTTTGTGCAAGGCCAAAAAGGGTATATCAAAGTTGTGAAAAGGATCTTAAGACTTCAGAACTTCTGCATAATAGATTCTGCAACTTGATAATGCTTTTCACTTTTTTATGTGGGCATTCTTGTGGTTATCAAAGATCAAATGAGAACAAAAGCCCCAGGAATTCCCTATGGTAGAATCACACTGACTTCTGACTGGTTCAGCATTGGCTTGTAAGCTTTTGGTTCTCATCATGGACTTCAGTACAGGCTCAAGGTAATAGGCAGTAGTTTGAACTGGTGAATGAGGATCAGCCATGGCAGTGATTTGTGCTTGCCACTGGGGGTTCCACATATTTACTGGTGAAGGGGAGCAATGGCTGCCTTAAGCAGATTCTAGCACTGAGTCTCTCTGGGGCCTCCTTCAGCTCTTCCCTTGCTTCCTCACTTCTACATGATTATTCCCTGGGTCTGTGCCTCAGTACATAAGCATATGGGAAAAGAATGTTATGATTACTGTAGGGGCAACTTAATTATATGCTATAATGTTAGTTATGATTATAAGACAATGAAAAACTTCATAAGTGGGGTAATCACATGCTCTGAGACTAAAAGCTGTGCAGATACTCTGAAGAGCGGTTTATGAAACATGCATTAACGTAAAAGCAATTTCTTGTCTATGGTTTGAAGTCAGACCACTGTGTAAAGTTAAAAAATTTTTATAAGTGAATTATAGGTTTAATCTTGCTTGGAGTACTTATGTTCACTTTCAGGTTTTAACCTTAAATAAAAGTAAAAGTTTGACAAGTAACAGACCTCATGTATGCCATCCAGTTAAGCAGAAATTATATTTTTTGTACACCACAGGTGCATCTTGTGATTGCTTTACCCTGCTGTGGTGCTCTAGCCCTGTTGTTTGGGTATTTTTTTTTTTTTTTTTTTTTGGCACATAGGTGAACGTATCAAAATCAGCATGATAAATGACATAATCTTTGATAACCTGTTCTTATCTCAAGAGGCACAGAATTGTTGAGGCTGGAAAAGAGCTCTGAGACCATCAAGTCCAGCCTATGACTTACCACCACCACATTGTCTAGACCATAGCACTAAGTGCCACATCCACCCCCAGGAACAGCGACTCCACCCTTCCCTGGGCAGTGGTGTTCCAATGTCTGATCACCCTCTCTGAGAGGAAGTGCTTTCTGATATCCAACCTAAACTTCCCCTGGCACAGCTTCAGGCCGTGTACTCTCATCCTGTGACTAATTGCCTGTGAGAAGAGTCCAACCCCCACCTGACTACCTTCAGGTAGTTGTAGAGAGTGATAAGGTCTCCCTTGAGTCTCCTCTTCAACTTGGGGCATGCAAGGAAAGAGATCCCCTTTTCCTGAAATGTGAAACTATGGGGGCAGTTTTGCAATTTATGTAATCAGTTTTTGCTTATCTGTAAGAAGTTAAGCAAGTAAAGCAGGTATAGCTGACAAAAAAAATAAATAAATGTGGGTTGAGGGGGGGTTGTTCTGTTTTAGTTGTAGGGTGACTAAATTGCTTTTACCACATCCAGGTTAGCCTGAAGATGAGGCAGGAGGCTTACTGTGAGGTGGTCAGAGCAAGAGTGACCTTGCTTAGCTGACCTTGTCTGTCTAAATACTGGAATGTCTATCTCTAGTAAAGGTTTTGCATAAGCAAAGTGTATCTACTTGTACAAAAATCACCCTGTAAAGCAACAAAAACAAAACCTAAGAGATGTCTACACCTGATAGCTGATATTTTTTTTCAGGGCAGAATGTTAATTTAAAATGAAGTAACTCTGTCTTAACGCTTAACACTTATTCTGTTTAGTGTAGTATACTCAAAATAAAGTAATGGTCATACAAGTGTTTGTGTGGTTGAGTCTACACTTAGAGTATGTTTTGTTTTTTAAGAATTATATTTCAGGAACAGTCTCAAGTTATTTTTGTACAAGACAAGGTTATGTTTCACTTGCAGAAGGATAAAGAAATTCAGTCATAATGAATGTAATGTATTATTATAATACTAAATATTATTTGGTCTAACAATAAAAGTTAGTTTTCTTTAAAACAAAAACCTAACTTGGAATTCTAGTTAGGACTTGTGAACTAAGGAAGTGGTGGTAGCACAAACCAATAAAAGCAAAGACAAGTATTAGGGATGAAAGGTTGACTCCTTGCAAGCTTGCTTAATATTCTGGGGAAAAGAAGGTTCTTGCTGAAGATAAACTGTTGCCATTCCCTTTATTTAGGATGGAAGACTTCGAAAATAAGAATGTCTTCAGGGACTGAAAATTTTTCATGTATTTTTATAAATGTGGATATTATTTGTTAGGTATAATAGTATAGAAAACACTATTCAGATAATAACCTTGTGTTCAACAAAGACTGAAAAGGGTGCAGGCTCATTTTAAAAATAGTGAGAGTTTATGACAGGCCGCAATTAAATATTGCATATTGAATTTAGAAAAGCTTTCACTGCTGTCTGTGCTGTACCTGCTCTGAATATATGTTGGGAGCTTTATTTTAAGTTGTCAACTTCATACTTTTATAGGTATTGCATCCACTTAATTATTTTTGCTGCTGTGATTGTTTTGTTAATCTCCCATTTTACCAGTGAGCTGTTCTTTTCATCTGGGTGTAGCCATGAAAAATGTTTGACTGAAAAAAAGTGTTAAGTTTTCACTGTTGTAAAAGATGTGTAAGGTTTTTAAAGAGACAGGTGATGGGTGTTGGCTACCTTTCTATAAAAATCACAGATACAGCCTGAGGCCTTCATCTTCAGAAGGCAATTGCATGCTGTGGTGATTTGGGACTGGGCCTGTATACAGTTATGATTTAGGGGGCCGAGGGCACCTGTGATTTTAGGTCACTAATCCTGCATGTGGCCCATCTGAGGGTGAATACCAGGAGGCAACCACAGTTTTGTTGATTTTTTGGGGAAGGATCACAGCAATTAGGTGAGGGCTTCCACTCTTTCTACTCAGCCTCAGTACTTTTGTACTAGGGAAAATAGGTCAGATGTCTGTGCCTGATTTTAAAACCCAAATCCTAAAGGTCTGCAGATAAAGGAGGGTAAGTTAGGGGAGAGAAAGAGGAGTACATACTCTCTATGTTTTGGTAATGCTGAGGTTTCTGCATGAGGCTTTCTGCTCTCTATATAGCATGCTCTTTCTACACAAGGTCTTCAAGCCCATAATTTGGACAGACTTTGGATGGTTTTAGCCTGATGTAGGGAAATAGCTACTGCTCACTGAAAAAAAGGATCCAGTTTAGCCAACAAAAAGGAAAAAAAATAGAACCAAAAGAACCTATGCATCATGAGAAAAATGAGCTTTTTATATAAATATTTTGTTTACATCAGCCTATGCTTTGGGAATGCTGAAGCAGGATGCTGCAGCCCTGCATAACTGTAATTTTCAGTTTGTTTGCCTTTCAAACTAGGATTTGTTGGTGAAGTGTAAATTATAACCTAGGAGTACCTCCAGAACTGGGTTTTTGGAACTTGGCACTTAGAGATACTAGTATTCCAGGCAGTCCATGAACATCTTGAGAACACCAGCTTGTTTTGTAAAGGCCTTCTGTCACCAAGTAGTTACTTGCTTAGTGTCATAAAATAATCTTTCAGAATGTCAGAAAATGAACTTGAGGCCTCGTGGATCTCAAAATGCAGTGACTCCGTGGGTATCCATCTTGGGGAGAGTATGGGAAGTGTGACAACACTGCTGTTTAAATAGTGTGAGAAACCTGAACTTTTGTAAAGTGAATGACATTATGAGTGGTGCATATGCCACACAAAATTCTATGCATTTGCTTTTGTAAAATGTGGGCATTTCAATGGTTTTTTGAGTAAATGTTCAAACCATCCTTCACGGAAATATTTTTGTGGTAGTCTTTATGATCCTGCTCTTCTTCCTGAGTCTTTAGACATAGTCTAACTGCCAGAAATCTTGGGGGCATTGTCAGTACTTCATGGGTGCTCTGCGGCCTACGTGATTAGCTAGACTCTTGTCACCTAGCTAATTGTTCTTTGTCCTGAATTAGGCAGAGCCCATTGTTCTTTGGGAGAAGTGAGGGATGGCTGCCCTGGGAGGGATCAGGGCTCATGTAGTATCCCTGCTCAGGGATATTATAGTAATGTATTACAAGGCATTGAAGTAGTTTTGCCTGGATCTTCAGTGTAAAGTGGGTGCATTCTCAGTCTAACTGAAAGCAACCTTGGATTGGATACTAAAATTATGGAGTGGAGATTTTATATTTTTATAAAAAAGCATCTCAGGACACTTCATGAGCAAGTGAAGCTAAAGGAACAAGCTATCCTTATGGAGGAAATGCAAAGCTTTACACAGTGGTTGTGTTGTCAACATATATTGATCAGTTAACTATTAAAATGCTAAAATTTATGTCTGTCTTCCCCTTGCAGTTAAGAGGCATAGTAAGAGCTACACATTCTAATACCAGAAAACACCATAATGTCTTATGCCTACCTCACCTTTGTACCTTTTATGAGGCATAACAAAACCTGACAAGCCTGAGTAGGGTCATTAGTCTCCTGAGGAGCTGAAATTGAATCACCTGGATGCTAACAGCCTGATGTAGTATCTTCAAATGGCTGAGGATCTGAAATCAGCTGTTCAGAGATGAAACCTCAGGTGTGGAGCATTTTGATTAACTGGTTAGTCCTGAAAAGTGTAACAGAAGCCTACACCAAGTTCGAATTACTTTCAGTCTTTGTTTTGAGTTTTTTTACAACTTTACAAGGTGCTAATTGTCTGTTTTACCTGTGTGCTGTTAAGGCAGATGATTGACATTTGTTTCAATCTCTTGCAAGTGTGCCAGCAGTGACAAAATCTCAGCAAGCTGCGTCTAGTTAGGTCCTGGCTTGCATTTCTGTTCTGAAATCATGTCAGTTTAAGACTGAGTAACTTCCCCTTAGAAGACAACGTTTTAGCCTTAAATGTGAAACAAAACCGTTGAAGGTTGCAAAGATCCCATATTTATTTTTCACGTGTTAACTGAAAGCTAATGTTAACAAAGCAATGAATGCATTCTCACTCATTTCTCTGAAAAGGGGATTTTGCTTTTCTTAATACTAGATAGATAATGTCTACATGGAGTAAACTGTAGCAGACACAAAGGGCTATATAACTCTATACCATCAAATTTTTAACATTTACTTGTTCATGGTTAACATGCCTAACTCCTACTAAAATAGAGAAATGCCCAGCTGTGTGTGATTGTCTCATGTGGTTAGCAGAAACCAAGTTGCCATGAGCAGTGCTGGTCAGGAGGGCAGAAGAGCAATAGCTGCTTCTGCTGAATCTTGTTTCTCATTCTAGAATAGCGAGCCTTTTAGCCAACAGTGATAATAGAGTACACACTACATTGTAAACGATGTACAACACTGAAATGGATATGAAATGTGGGCAAAGTGGCCAAAGTGGCATTAAATACTTAACCCTCACTGTGAGTTTGGAAAATTTTTTGGGAAAAGGGAAGGTTTCTGCAATGCATAGGCTTACGGTCTGTGTTCCACTTACAGAAGTTGGAAATGCTGAAATAAATTTAGCCCCTCTCCTCCTTTTTTATTGTTTAATTTTTTTCCTTTACATGAGTTTTTATCTGATTCTTTAACACACACACACTGAAACACATCTTTGAGACACAGAGATAAGGATGATGTAAGAGATGGTCCTCATTGCCTGCTTATGAATTTGGTGGTAGTAAACATTATCTTCCAAAATGTGTTTTCTCAAATTGTTTGGTTTTCAGAAATGGCATAGCATGAAATTTTATAACAGTTAAACCTCTGATAGCTATTCACCATTCCCAATATGGGTGTTAAATTACATTGTATTGCACAGTATTTTGTCAAATGCAAAAGTTTAAATAAAGCTTGTTCTTTGTTATGGAGATAAAACACTGAATGCATGCCATTGCTTTCATACAGTTCTCTACTATTTCTTGCTTTATTTCTTAATAGTACAGTTAGTTAATATATACAATCTGGGTATGAACAAATGCACGTTGCTAATAAAATCTAATGCCATGGGTATATTCTATTAGTCTAAGAGAAAAAGAATAATAACACAAAGTGTATTTATCTGATTTCTTTTTCTGCCTCATATTACAGAGCACTTCAGGCTGATGTTCTGTTCCATACGTAAGGATTTGTCCTGGGCTTACGAATATGTCCTTACAAACATGTATACATTATGGTAACCTGTCCTGACCTTTACTGTTGGTGTAAGTCTTAGAAGACAACACAAAGCAGAGAACATTAAGCACTCTTTGAATACATCTGTATATCTGTGTGTTTGTAAATATGCACACAATGTTGTTAGTTATATAGCTGACTCTTGACAATAGCATTTTATCCATGTTCCTTGTCTTAGCACACTAATAATAACAATATAATAATATAGTAATAATACATGTGCAGATGGAAGATACTATTTTGCAAATTTGGTAACAATATTATTTTTTGTAGGCTTAGTGAATGAAATGCCTAGCAGAAATGATCACGGTTGTGTGCATGTTGTGCCAACATCTGTTGAGAAATGAGACGCCTCTGTAAAAGTTCTCTGTAGACTGGCCAAAATTTAAGTCCTGTCCAAGTGACATGTGTCATGCTAAATTACTTCTGAGCACTGGTAGCAGTATGATCTTGTCATTGTGGCATTCCTGCTTCACTGATTAGCTGAGATGCAAGGCTTAGTGTTGATGAAACATCAGACTGGTATAGCCACACTGCATTTCACTCTCAAAGCCAACTTCAGACTTTCATGTCCACATAACACAGTGTTATTCATGAGAACTGTTAAGAAAGCCATGCTGGTGATTATTTTCAGCAATGCACTTCTGAAATATCCTAGCAGCTTGTTAACTGCTGTTGCAGAAATAAAAACAACCCTGTAAGAAATGCCCATTAATACTTCAAAAGTGTAAAATACAGGCTAACCAAGATAAGGCTTCTTTGTGGCCTAATGCCATAAGTAGCTTAAGGCAGGTATTGGTGCAGACAGGTAAACACAAGAACACATGAGTCTGCAGACTGCATGGACAAGTGAGCTGCTTTGAATCGGGGGCTGAGCATTACTCAAGCAGCCACAATTAGTGCTTAGACGGTCTCTGGAAGTGAGACTTTGGCCTACTTCAAATTTATGGAAAAACTTCCATGGGCTTCAGTTCTGCTAGCATTCAAAGATGCCGCACTTCTCATTAATTTCTGCAATATGAGTGGAGCTGATTAGAAAATTAATAAAGTGTAAGTTACCTTGACAGATCCAGAGAGAGAGAGAAAAGAGAGATACAGGAAACAGGGGGATGAGACGTGCTGCAGAAGAAACAGTGAGGCTGCCCATGGATGCCTGGTGTTGGCATATTGAGCTTTGCTGTCAGACTGTTGACTCACATACACTATGAAGAGCTCTCGGGGGAGCCCGTTATACGAGGAGTCACTTCTTGATGTGTTGTAAATCATCACAACAGTACTTTTTTTTTTTTTTTTTTTTTTTTTGATGGGCCTTGAGTGTGTCTAATGCTGTTTTGAAACATTATCTAATGCTGTTGGAACTCGGGGATTTCAATAAAAGTGGGGCAGAGGGATAGGAAAAAAGCTCTCACAGATGCGATCAGTCAGAGCTGCTTCTGGGTTGGCTGCATGTCTGTTCCTTAATATCATATACTGCTCCTGTTCAAAGCTAGGAAAGAAGCAGGATCCATGAGCTACTCGGAAGCTGAATGGGGATGAAACCAAAAGCCTGTGTCAGGAAGCTTTGCTTCTAAGACTTAGAAAGCAGGACAGGCTTCAGAGGATCAGGAAGGGGTTTGGTGCTGACAGGTGCTGCTTTGGCATGAGGATTCCTCTTGGGAACAAATGAATGCTTCTCTTCAGGGGAGCAAGCAGTGCAGGGCACCCAGTGGAACTGAATGGGTTCCTCAGGAATTTTAGAAGTTGTAGGCTGGTTTCACGTAAATTTTATGGAATACAAAAGTCTTAAAGATGCTTTATTCTTGATGAAAATGACTGGGTGGGTGAAGACTTGAATCTCTCTACAGAAGGCAAATCTTTGACAGGAGTTCAGTTATGTTCTTAGTCATAAACCCAGAAGGGGGCAAATTTGCATGTTCCAAGCACAAGAGAAAAAGTGGTGAGAGTTTGTATCTTAGTTGAAATGGGATAACACAAACATGAGACACAAGGTTGTAGGTAGACTTGAAGAGCATTTCACTCCCTGTAGAACTGCTTGGGCCTTTTAAAGATTTAATGAATCGTTTATGTTCATAAAGCCAGAGCTGAGTTGCTTACAGTTACAGACCCACAAGCGTAACTACACTGATTGCACAGATCAAATGATGGGTAAGTAACAGCAAATCTGATATCTACTTGATTTTTCTTCACAAAATAAACCCCAAAGCAAACCAACCAACAAAAGTAATTCCACCACACCAAAAGAAATGTTTGTCTAGATGAAGCTGTTTTTGTACAAAGATGTTAAATCAATGGCTTGGCTTGTCTGTCCCTAGGCAGAGTGCAATTCCTAGGGTCCAGAATAAAGACTTCAGTAGTATCTTAGTTGCCGTCTTCTTTTTAATTACACTAGATCACAAGGGGAATCTAAACAATGGGTAACTGATGACAAGGCTTTATTTAATTTGCTGATAAGAGAATGATGCCTTCAACTATGTTGTTGGAAGTATTTTCTTTTAATTTTGACTAAGTAATGGAAATTGGTTCTCTTTCAAACTAGTTGAAGCGGTGGCTATGCCTATAAATTCAAAGCACAGACCTGTCTGTGTAAAGACTTGCAGATCAAAGAGGGTATGGTTATGAAACATTAAAGTAAACTGTAATGTCCAAGTCAGAGATTATCTGTGAACCTCTGGTGCTGGCAATTCAGGAGCTGCCAGAGCTGTGTGGGTTTGCTTCTTGCTTTGGAGCTGAGAATGGAGAAAGTTGTCGTTCTCTTGAGAGTGCCATGGAGATGATTTTGATATGTTTTAAAATTAACATGAGTGAATATTTGGAAGGAAGTTAGGCTTTTCATTTCTCATATTGCTTCACAACACCTAGGAGGATTATTTTAGATGTCCTTACTTAATTCAGTGATGTCACAATTTCCATATACTTACTCTCGGAGGAGAGAACAGGTTCTGATCTCCGAATCTCCAGTTACTAACTTGTACGTGCATGGCTATCAGAGCTCGCGGAGTTGATCCAGTTATGTCAATAGCAATGATCACAGCAGTTACCACTTGAAAAAAGAATTACCTTCAGTCATGAAGACGTGACATAACCACTAGACTTCGGATTTTAACCTTTTTTAGGCTTTGTCTGGTATTTTCAGTGTCAAACTGCAATATTTGCACTTGGTAATTTACAAAACACTTGAAATACACCTCAAATAGGTGGATAGCTGTCATTAGAACAGGGAAATTAAGAGAAAAGGGGCCTGACTTTTGTCTTGATACTGAAGGTTTTGACTTGGGAAACCAGCAATGGTCTTACCATACCTGAAAAAGCAGAACAGCTCTTAGTGCTGGGGTAACAGCTCTTAGTGGGCAGGTATTGAGGAAAATGTTCTCTGCAGTTAATATGGTGCCATTTGCATTGCTCCAAATATGTCCAAGCTCACATGAGTACTTTGTGCTGGTTTGGTATGCGTCCTTTTGCATTCATGTAAACTTACTATAAATGCTCAATATTTTCTGGGCATTTCAGTCTGGTAGGATGGCAGCTCAGCCATCCGTGCAGCTCTGAAGTGTCACTGTAGCAATGGAATGGTGCTCAGGGTGTTCCCTGCAGACATACAAGTAGTTATGGAGGGTCACATAAGAAATCGCCTCCTCGGGTAGAGAGCATGCCTGCTTGCCAGCTGGCTGTTCATGTTGACAATGAAGGACTAGAGGCTGAAACTGTGAACTACCCAGCATCAGGAATAAAGGGAGACAGTGTGCAGAAGGTCCTTAAGACAGGGGCAAGGAGTAATGAGAATCCTTGGCTTCAAGCTGTGTGGTTTGCAGACTGGCTACAAAGAAAAGTATATCAGAGGGCAAAATACATCTGAATGCCTCAGAGAGTTTGTGGGTACAGGTTGTGTTTGCCCTAGGAAATGAACTTGGGAGAGATTACTTTGGATGGTCAGATAATGTGGGTGTGCATCTGATTCCGACCTATTGTCAGTTGTAAGTCAGTGATCTCTCTGCTGGTTTACCTTCACAAATGTGGCTAAGTTATAATTTACTCAAAAGGTTTTGCAGGTAGCAGTAAATGCAGAACCTGCTGCAGAGACAAGACTAGAACTTTTTTTTATGATTGTGCTATCTAGTCCTCTGGTGAGTCAGATATGGATGTGCTAGCCAAAACAGAAAAAAAGCCTATCCTTATCTGGGCTGTGGTTTCCCTCATTAGTATATCAGGGGAGCTGAGCTAGTAATGAATTACATATCTGAATTCTAGCAGGGCAGGTGCTGTCTGCTGAATGCCAAAAGCCCCAGTGTCAACACTGAGAGTGAATGATGTAATGTCACCTGATAGCCAGAACCATCCTGAGATCATGAGCTCATTTAATATTAAATAATGATTAGTTGAAAGCAGTTCTTTGTAATTACTAATCTGCCAACAGATTTACTAGTTAATTTTGTCTTGAACATGGCAAGAAGACTGAGGCAGCTCTTGCTGGGAAAACCTTTGTTTGGCCAAAACCACCGAATCAGGTGTTTTGATCATGCTGCTGCCAGTATCTAATCTAAAAGTAATTTTTAACTGTTTGTAGAATGATCATCTAAAAACCCTGTGCAGATGTGAAGATTGCAGCAGGAGAAAGGAGTGGGAGGCAGTAAGCTGATTTTGGCGAGGATTCCATGTGCTACTTAAATCTTTAGCTGTATTTTCCAAGCTCTTCTAGCTGTTACAGTAAACGATAGGCTTGGGAGAATTCTCTAGCCTTTCATGAGGCACTTGGGTAATTCTTCTTTTAGGAAATGTTACCCTATTTTAAAGTAGTAAAATTCTGCAGAGATGCATGTAAGTGGCCCCATAAAGATAATTGTGGTAGATTTTATGGATTCAGGAAAGAAATTGCCTCTCCCAGCTCCATATATATACAGGTCAGTAGGTCTCTAAGTTAGTGATAGGGTGTAAAAATAATTTTTCCTCTTTTCCCCTGTTGCTACCATTCCCCCTCTCTCACCCATTTTCCTTCCTGCTTTTATTTATTTGAAGACCATCTGTGTTACAAGAAACATAGTTGTTACTGCTATTATTACTGTAACATGAAAAGAATTAGAGTGTAAAGTAATATATTTCACAGTTTGGGTGTTGTTGTTTTCTTGTTTTGTTTTTAAGTATCAGGTTATTTATCAGAGGCATGGAGGCTTCTTCTAACCCAAGTACATGTTTTTTCTCTACTACTGAAATACCAGTGCTAAGTAATTGCTGAAATATTTTCCATTTTTCTTTTTATCTCCACTTGGCCTTCAATGACTTTGAAGTTTGGTTCAGGTCAAATTCTACATTCACGTTTTAAAGCATCTGAAGTGATAATCTCAGTTTATCCTTTAGAGACTGAAAGCTTACATTTCTGTTCAACTTTAATTCAGCTTCTGATGGTCTGTACTAAAATTATTAGAGGTGATAGGTGATTTATTTTGAACGAAAAATAAGAGGCACTCATCAGGCATTTCACAGACTGTACAAGAATGTATCAGGAACAAAACTTGGATTTTTGCTGCAATTGTCAATGGTCAATTTTCTTTCTGATTTATGGAGATAACCTAATTTATCAACATGCAACCAGGATCCTTGAAAGCTGCCTGTCTACTGAGAACAATTAATTGATTAGCATTTCTTATTTCATTATTATGAGCAGTCTAAACTTGTCCCCAGAGAGTCTAATCTGTATAACAACATGTTTGTGTCTCCAAATACGGTTGTGTGCATTGGGGTCCAGAAGTGTCATAGTTACTTTATAAAATTATCTTTATGTACTTAAAAAAGTTACATTATATTTTATACATCAGCATCATAATCTGTCTGGCAGATTTCTGTCATAATTCTGCTGAAGAATTTTGCACTTTCCAAAATAGAGACCACATTATTAGGGCATCCATTTTTAGTTAGGAACTGTCTTCCCAGAAAAAATGTATAGACATCTTAGACATAAACCCATAGTAGGACAATTTTTGGTTCAGTCTCAGGTCTTGGCCCTTGGTCTAGGCCCTTGAAATGGAGGGCTCTGGATTTGTTTGGGGTTTTATTTTTTATTTTTTGCTTTTTTTTACAGAAGGCAACCGGCATGGCTGATAGACCTGCTGCTTGTCAGCAGGAGCACATAGCAAACCAAGTGAGAGCCTGCTTGGCCAAAGAGACAGGTAGGAGGCAGACCTGGATTCTCCAGGAGCAGGGGAGCTCAGAGAGAGAGGAAACAGGAAAAACTTTGTCTTGAAACATTGGCACAACTTGGGCTACCGTGGAGGCAAGGCCAAACTTTACAGAATTCTGGAACTGTGCAGCACTTCTTAATAAAGCAACTGGTTGAGAAATTCCTTTGCTGAGCCTAAGTACCATGTGGTTTGGGTTGGAGGTTTTTTTGTGAGAGAGAGTGCCTGGAGGTGTCAAACTAGAATTACAACATTGAGGAGGAGTTCTGAGAAAATTTAAGATTAGTGAATGTGAAAGGGGAGCCTTGGATAGATAAAGCTGCAGTTCAGAGCTCTCGGACATCTGGATCATGAAGCAGTGTGGCTCAGGAAAGGGTTTACACAAGGAATCTGGGCCTAGGTGAGAGAAATGCTGATCCAGAGCTAGAAAGAATAACCAAATCTATGTAAGATAGCTTTGAATTCAGCTGACTCTTCTGGCAGGTTAGCTGTTATCCCCGCCCTGGGGGCTCAGCCTTAGATTTCAGTGAAGAGTTATAGCAATCTTTGATCCTGTAGCTCTTAATGCCATGAATAATCTTGATTTTCAGAAGAGGAAAAGTTGCAGAAACTGCTGCTTTTGTCTTCTATGGAAACTTTTGGGGACTTCTAGCCTGGCTGCATTCCTTGAATGAGAACAGTGTGATGCTGTGGTTCTTTTCAAGTCCTCATTTCCTTGTTATTGTGGGTAAGTCATGATCCCTATTTAAGAATGGAAGATGGAGATGCTTATGGAGGAGTTAGCTCCAAATGTTAATGTTACAGTGCCTGTATTTAGGTACTGTATGTTCTTACTTAGTGCCTTACTAAGAGATGACATATGTATCCTGCATAATGAGCACTGCAAACACATTGGACCTGTTCCCAATCTGGTAGTATTTTGATGTGAGTTTAACTTTTATATCAGTGAAATTATTACACACAAATTTGCCCTTCAAATCAGAAGAATTAGGTTCTTGCATTTTCTCTGTGGGCAGATCTTGACACTGGTTGTAGTCTTCCTTTGTTCTGTGTAGCTTCATGTCTCAGTGAAAATACTGAGATTCTTTTGGAACTTCATTAAAACATAGCTTTTTCAGTAAGTGCTACAAAGGTAGTGGACTAGCTGCCAAAATTCAGGTTTGTTAAGAACCACTCCCTTTTTCTGTAGTTAACAAAATGCTTTAACAAGGCACAGACAGACATATATACACTCAGTACTAAAGTATTACAATAAGACTACTATGATCATGTACCAGTTTGCAACAGATTAGTATTAGTATTTCCTTCAAAAACTTGTTTCACCATTAAAAAAAAAAAAAAAAAAAAAAAAAAAAAAGAGGCAGGAGGAGAGGATAAAAAGGGAAAATTTTTACTGAAAATAATTAATTAGGTTTTTCTGAGGAGTATTCTGTGTAAGCAGCCAGGAATTTGGAGATCTGGGTACAAGTGACACATTTGAATTTCTCTGCCAAGTTGCTTTGTGTGAACTGTGTTGTGGTTACTGCCACTGTATAAGTGCCCCTAGGCTATAGGAAGCCTAAGGTAAAATGTGTTAGCATGAACTTCCAGGAAAAATGTGTAAACTGTCTCTTTTTGATAGACAAAAAGCAGCCACATACTGTGTTCCTTCAGTAGCCTGCAAAGTGTCATAATTCAGCCACTGGTCAAGATCCTGAGGTGGAACTCCCCTGCTACAGTAATTAAAACTTGGACCTGTGATGTTTCTTCTTTGGTGCCAGCATCATTTGTTTTCAAAACAGTGGATTAAATGGGGAAGGTTTCAGTTAGATCTAGTTATTTTGTTAAAATGATTGATTATGCAATTTTAAAAGTATTTTGGGACCAGTGACCTGAGTTCTTAGTGCTGGACATCCCCACATTCACTGAAGTGCAAAGTCTAGCTTTGTAAATGGCATTTGTTTGACTGGGCAGTCAGCCCTGGCTTAATCCCTAATACTGACTTTGTCCAAGGAAGGCTTGGGGCAAATTTACTTTAAGGAATGAATGCACACAATTATATGCTTGCACTCTATGTCCTGTTCTTTCATTCATAGCAAGTGGGAAACCAGAAAGTGTGCACAGCAGCCCTTTCCTGGCTGTCACATAAGGAAGGAACAGCATAGGGAATGCTGAGTCATGTCAGATCTCACTCTGGTGGTTCACACATTCCATGTAATGTTGCTAGAATGGTTTACTCCTTTACAACCCCATTAAAAATACATCTAAACTGATTTTTATTATTGCCACTTACCCCTCATATTTATTTGTGTCTGCATGTGCTTGTTTACAGAAAGCTATTTACATTGTGCTTAGAACCATTTGGGTGCCTTATGATCCGCTCTCACCCACAGGTCATTTGATTAAAATCAGTGATCCAGAGGTCTGGGTCAGACATGCCTTTGTGCAGGACTTAATTTGCTCCTTGATCTGTGACCTAGAGATCACACTGAAAAGGCCATGATTTAGAAGAACTAAAATTGCATGAGATTGGTTTTGATATTTTCCAGAGGAAGAATTCACTGTTTCAAGAGTTTGTAGCCAACACGTCAAGACAGGAAGGATAAAAAAGGTGGTGTTTAGAAAATGTTCTGTTTTCTGACCATCTTACTCGTTTCCTCTGCTTGAGTTTAAACACTATGAGATTCTAAGGAGTTTGATTTTTTAAGTTTCCCCCTCCCCAACACTTAGTTAAGTCTTTGTCAAGGATTCAGTTTCACACGTTTGTCTTGGTGACTGTTAAGAGACGTGTTCCTTGCCTTCAGTATACTACACATTTTTTCAGTTTCAGTTCACACCTTTGGGTCACTCCAACTATGAGTAGTTAGCTATTCTTGTCCTTGCATTTGAAACCTCTTTGGGAAGGATTCCTGTTTTTCCAAGTCACCATATTCAGCTGCCTGTGTGCAAACAGAAGAGTGAACCGGAATAGCTGTGATTTCTATTATCACAAGGAAAGTTCAAATCCTCCGTAGGCCTAAGGCTGCAATTTTTCTCTTGCTGTCATCATCCTCTTCTGGAGCTGTTTTCCCACCACACTGTGGAAACTTTTTTTTTTTTCTTAAAGCCCTGATCTTTAAATCTGGCAAGTCATTAAAAGGTAATGCCAGTCATTAGCTAGAACAAGCATATGCTGCTTAGTCATGAAGTGACACACATCCCAAGGGAATGTTCCGGCTCCCAGATTCCTTCATGCTCTGTAAGATATCTCTTCCAGTCTCTTGTAACTAAATATTTATCAAGTCAGAGTGAGAGAATTACTTCCTCTCTCACTCAGCTGCATTGTGACTGTGTGGTTTATATCTTCATTTTAATGGATGTGTAGTTATTTATACAAAGCTATATAAAGTTATTTAAGTAGCTTACCTAATAGAGGCTTACCCAAGAACGGCCTGTGTTACATAGCATTGCAGACCCCTGGGTTAAAGTCCAGTTTAAAGGCCTGAAAGAAGATCTTACATGGTAGCTGTGAATACTTTAACCACTAACCTCATGTGAGAAGTGTTAAATCTACACAGAATAAAAAAAAAATAAAAAAAATTAAAAGTCTTGTTCTAAGTTTTGTGAGTACTATGTATAGTTTAAGGATGTTCAGAGCTGACCTACAGGCTCAACCTACAGTTGCCCTGGTGAACACACTGGAGGAAGAGTCTGGTTGAAGGCTTCTGCTTTGAGACTTCAGGGGCTGCCTTCAGTCAGTGACATACCTATTGAATGATGCTAGGATGGGTCTGAGGTCATGAAAGTCATGAAAAGGTAGCTACTTGCAGGGTTAGAAAGCAGCTTTTTCAGGAAATTGATAGTGCTTATAGTGGCCTTAGTCATCTAGTAGCACTTGATATTGGAGCTTTTCTTCTGCTTTGGAGCTATTTAGGTTGGAATTACTGATACAGGAAGGGATTAGTTACGTGTGGCCCAATATTTCAATTTTAGATGAAAACCAAAGAAGGTCAAATGGTCATTGAAGCAAGCATCTCACTTTCATAGGTAATAAACAGATCTAATTAACTAGTTGTAGATTTTTAGATTGTTTCCAAGAAAGAAACATTTATTCTTGTTCTTGAATGTTTCTTGACCCATTTGAAAACGTAACTTGAAGAAAGACCAAGGTGACTGAATTTTGACTAAAGACATAATACACCGTAAGCTTGAGGGAACACCATCCATCCTTCCCCTCCAAAAGGAAGCATTTAACAGTCAGTGTTCTTGTTCTCAGGAGCATTTTCATAGACTCTGGTAGCCAGGAAAACATATATGCTTTGCAGCATGAAGATCAGTAAAACAATTGTTTTATTTTAGTAGGCAGTGGGAAGCTGAGCAACCTTTTTGGAGAAAACCACCAGGCTGCATTCGCTTGCTGCATAGAGCAGTATAACCTGGTAGGTCTAAGGGCTGCATGGTGCTCTTTAGAGCAAAATCCACTGCTTACATTATTCAGTCTGCTACTAAATAAGTAACCCATGCAGATTCAGAGCACAAAGCTTTGATGTCTGTGAAAACTACATTCCTATAACTAAGGACCTCCCCAGCTCTGCAGTGGTTTCAGTGTCTGGATAAGCTAAAATTTAATGCGAAGGAAAGAAGAACAGTTTTGAGGATGATGCTTTCATCCGTGCTAGTAAGCCTAACTGTTAATTAAACATCAAGTTTAATTTCATTCCAGGTCTTCATTTGCTCAGTTATCTGGGGTAAATACAAGTGGATTTAGTGGTATTGTAACAGACTTGTGCTGAATTAAATCAGGATGTGAAATCAGGATGTGGCCTAAACCATTGCAAGTACAACATATTTTTTTCCACAGTTCTCTTTTCAGTGTTTTTTTTCATTTTATGCTGACAAATATTGCATGCTTTTTCTACTTGTCATTTTTTGCACAGTTGCTTTGAAAAGAAGTATTGTTGATGTTTATACCTGTGTTAATGATTTGAGTTTGAGGGTATTTTTTCTTGTCTCAGCAACAACAGAATGGAGTAAGGGCAAGAATATTATCCATAATTACATGTAAAAATAAAGCCAGTCATTTTTCTGGGGAGGCATTGGATGCTGCTCCTTGATACTTATATGAGTATAAATTTATCACAGTTTCTAACATGAAGGCTTGCAAGCAGTCTCCACATCCATGCCTTCCTTCTGATGGCAGCCTTGAGCAGCGGGACTGTACAGCCAAGCTGCCGTGGTACATCAGTTGTCTCAGTTGCAAGACAAAGCCTACACATCTTTTAGTGAAACCTTCCAAGAGCCTTACAGCACCCCCAGTTTGTGCTTGGTGCAGGTAGGGGTCATGTCTGCGGTTGCCGTTTTTGGGAATGGTCTCAGTACTGCTGCTGCAGTTTTCCTGGAGGTAGGCAGCAAGGTTTCGTGTTTCTGTGGAAGTTGTTTAAGGAACAGGATCTGAACCTGTCACAGAGTAACACCGTGCCTTTAGCATACAAGACAAAACTTTACAAGCAGTGTGCCCCTCCTGAGTGGCAGAACTTGTGAGGGGTCTGTGGCTCATCTAGGGTGAGGACAACTATGTGGGAACACTTCTCACACGGCCTGGCTGAAGGAGGGTCTGTACCTACTGGTGCAGGGAGCAGGTCTGGGAGAAACCTGCTCAGGCAGGGCTTCCCCTTCATCTGGCACACTCAGCTCTCTTCCACCAGAAGTAGCGGTCTTGTCAGTGGTTCCTCCTCTGTGAGAAAGGCCAAGCACAGAGGCATCTGTCTCAGGGAGAATTTTCTTCACCTGCCAGAGGGGAGAGAAAATAAGAGGCCCAAACTGTTGAATCTGTGTGAGCAAGACAGGTTTTACAGGCATGTTTTACAGACCTACATTGAGTGTTTGCGTGGGTGAGCATGAAAGGTCTTGCCTTCCCTGGTGGGACACTTTTGCCTGCAGTGGTGATGTAGGAGGTTCTACCAGAGCAGCCAAAACAACAATTCCAACAGCACCCTGTTTGAGATGTGTGTCCCCTTCACCCAGTACACCCAGCTCCACCAGTGAAAGCTACCTTGTCAGTACTTCATTTTGAGAGACGAGTTCAGTCCCTGTGGCATTGCAACAGATTGAGGACTTTGGTTCCCTTTAGTTCCCTGTTCTGTACTTGGGTCTTCCCCATGACAGTCATCCTCCTTAGGGCAGCAACTTTCAGAGTACAAGGAGCTTGTGACCACCGTGCCTCACCTGACTGTGGAAGGGAGGGTTTTTTGGCACTGTGACACCTGTGCCAGCAGGGTCTGTGAGGCAGCACCAAAGGAGAGCTCAGACCCCACACAGAAGATGACTTCTGATTTAGTATGTGCTGATGTAGGGGGTGCAGGGCATCCACAGCTGACATTTGGCACTCAGAAAATACAGATCCCAGTTGAACCAAATGTGCTTCCTGAGTTTCCAGAATTTATGTGGCTCTGGTAGTGTTCAGTTATATGGGAAGAACTTTGATTTTATTAGAGAATCCTTGTCTGCTTAAAAATTAAATAGCTGCCCATCACCAGGAGGATTTTGGTGGAAAACTTTTAAGTAAAGTGGAAGAAGTGTTTGCCCAGGTTCTGAATGCCAGCTTAGCAGAATGGCAGTGTAATATATGAAAGAAATTTTGCTCAGGAATGCTGGATGCATTAAAGACTACCTTGGTACTCTTAAGTTGTTAAACTAGGTTTCTGTGGAAAGAAAAGCAAATTCTGTATTCAGTGCCTTGGTCTTTGCTGTACAATGGATCCAGCAACATTAAAAATTACATTGTGAATTGTTTTCTCTAGTTTGGAAATGCAAATATATACTCATAACTATAAGAGCATGTTAATTTTATCAGGAGATCCTGTTTGCCAAATCTTGCAATTGGTCATGACAAAGAGGAAATTTTGGCTATGCCATGAAATAGGACCCCAGTGAGATTGGTCAAACATGTAATAGAAGAGGCCCTGAACTGAAGAGACTTAGTGAGTCAGAGTGATTTGGTAAATGATGTATTTTTCATGGTGCCTGCATCAGAGAATGACTGCGAAACTCAAACCCCGGTATGAGTATGCAAATAGAAAAGGAAAAATCCTGACCAAATGGGAACAATCCAGGCCCATTATTTGAATCTTCATTTTTCCAGTCCTTTTTGTAATGTTCAGAGATCTGCACAAAAACAAGTGGTATTCTATGGTTCTGTTCCAGACTATCATCCACAACATCCACAAATTAAAGAATAGCAGGAATACTGACAGAAACAAAATACTTCCAGTCTGAGATTAAAATAATTTTTGAACAAAAATAGGAAAAATATTTATCCCTTGGACTGACAAATGGGACATCCCAAGTACATGAAGTTAGAGTTTAAAATAGAGATCTGCAAATAATTTTAGCTATATGGTTTTTCCTGCATGCTCTCTAACAGAGTGCTTGCTGCAGCAGTTGTGCTGTGCAATAATTACTTGCAAAAATAACTTCTCTCTCTCTGTTCATCATTCATCAGTCATCATTAAAGAGCTCCTGTAACATTAAATGCAAGTCTGCTGTTAACGTGATTGTTGTAAGGAGAAAAGGAAAAGATACTGGTTTAACATCTGAATAAACAGGAGATGATTCATGAGTGATCAAGATTATTTTCACCCACCATTGTTCTAATATGCAAGTCAAAAGTTTTCTTAGTAAAGAGAGAGCAGCTTTGGGAGATGACTGATCTTGTAGTGAAATGTCATTTTAATATTTGGCTAAACAGCAAAGCTTTATTTTAAGTTGGGGGTTGGGGGGGGATAGTTTAAACAGCAAACTGTTTTGCTGCTACTGTTCCACACAGGCAAACTTTCAAAGCATAATCAGAACCATATCCATCATATAGTGTGTATTTTCCCTGTTCTTGCCAGAAATATTTCTATGTAAATCAAATGTTTTTGCCTTCTAATCAGAAAGAATGCTACAGCCTCCAGAGGGCACCCAGCCAGAAACTCTTCAGTTTTAATCCGGGCTTTAATATGGCTTTTTAGCTTGCTTCCCGTGTCTGAAGGGCAGCAATAGCTGCCTACATCTCATCTCTCAGGATGAATCCTCCTCCTTGTCTGGAATGTGGGAGGGCACTCCCTTCCACTCAGCCAGTGGAGCCCATTGGGTCCAATATTTGGTCAGGCAAAGAGGAGGGAGGAGGAGCTGTTCTGTTGAAGCCCCACTGGGTCAGGTCTTCTGCACATGAATGTTGGTAGGCAGTACCTGGTTCAGATCTCAGTGCAACCTCAGCAGTACTGTTTTCTGGATTTTGTTATATATTTTGTGAATATGGGAAGATTCTTTGCCTTCCTGTCTCCGTGGGGTCTACTCACCATCTAGGTCTTCAACCACCTTTAGTATTTTCTTCCTTGATAGTAGTGTTTGTTCTCTCCTGAGCCGTGCTAGTTTACTCAATAGCTATATACAACCACCTGCTGTAGAACCTACAGGTGTCTCTGCCACTGAAAGCCCATGCAGGGTAGTAAAACTGTCCTAACCAGCCCAAAGTCCTGGTCTTAGTCACATAATGATGTTGCAATACAGCCTTTGACAAAAAAACCTATACACAGGAAACTGTTTTGTGTAAGCAAATGTTTGCCCTGCATATTACTTTTAGGACACAATTTTACCTTGAAATGCTCTCTATGACACATCGGTGCCTGTACAGTTAACATCTGAGTTGAAACATGTAGAGTCACTTCCAGGGTAAGAATGAATCTGCATGAGTAAGGATGACAAACAGCTTAAAAAATTTTCAAGAGGCAAAGCAAGAGAAAATTAGAAACAGGGCAGTTCAGTCCCTGCCAGGTAAGTCGGTCTCTGTCTCTCAAACCAGCTGCAGGAGTTTGTGCCTGCGTCTCAACCTGCCTGCCTTGACTACAGCCCATGTTCTGTGCTTCCCTGGTCCCTCCCCAGAACCTGTGCAACACAGCTGATCACAGCTGTTGCCTCTTCCAGTGCCAGGCTGTAGCTCCATAGGCTGATCTTCCATCCATCTCTCTCTCTCATCTGCTGGCAGCCTTTAGTTGAAAGCATCCCTTTCCCCCACAAAACTTGCCTTTATTTTTCCCAGCCCAGGGGCAGCACACACAGGACAGTGGTCATTAGAGGGGAAGGAGGAGGCTTGATCTAGACACCCATTTTCCTGGTAAAAAAAAAAAAATTGGGGGGCATAGAAAGTAATACAATTTTAACTCTATGCTGTCACTTTATTTTTATGCATGTCAGTTGTATATGCATCTGAATGGAATGTGCCAGCCATATGGATAGCAAAACAACTGGTTTCCAGGAAGTTTCCTACTTTTGCTTTAAGGTGGCTGTCAGAGTTCTGGGGTTACATGGTTAAAACTGACCACAGTGGACTGGAATAAATGCAAACTTTTGATTTCCACATGAAATATTAAGTAACCTCCTCAATTAAACAAATTGGCACAACTGACATGTGGTTCAATCTGAATTTGTACTTGTGGTTTCTTTTGTCTCAGTCTGTTTCTGTTCCATATGGTCAGTTTTGTTCTTGCCCTTTCTGGAAGTGATTTTCTTGCTTACCTCCCAAAACTTCTCCTGGGTTCACCTACCCAATGCTCCTTTGTTCTGTGTGTTTTTCCATCATCTCACCACTCAGAAAATGACCAGTGTATTTCTGAATAGTACATTCCTATTTCAGACAGATTTCAACCATCTTGCTTGCTTGCTTCCATCCCTTGCTAACCTTTTCCCGTTAGCCATTATAATATGAGCAGTTATGTTTGGCCTATTGTTATATATCCCCTCTCAAGACCAGGAAGTTTCTCTATGCCTCAAGTTACCACAGAACAAAGTAATTTGGGATTCTCAAATAGGAAAGACAAAGATAATCACTTTCCTCATCAATCAGATACACTCATGCCACACTATTCCACAGTGCTCTCAGCAGCACACTGATTTCTGCCATTCAATGCTATCGGAGGACACTAATAATCCTGGTTCCCCTTTCAGTACCAGTAACTTTCATCTCTCTATTCAGCTTCCCCATTTGGTCTTTTTCCTGAGCGACATGCAAAGAATTTTGATCTTTGTAGTAATGTAAATTCACTCCTTTCTTCAACCCATCCCCCTCCCCAATTTCTACTACTACTGGTTTGCCACCTTCTGACTCATATCACTAGACTCTTAAGCCTTTCTAACCCTTAAGAAACCCCATGTAACATTTCATCTGGGCTCTCTGTCCTCACTATTATTTGCCCATCACAAAGATTTCCTGAGCTTGCTCTGCAGTGGGAGCCCCTTTGCACTCTCTTCTGATCAATTGCTCCTTTCATGTTGACAGTCCATCTGCTTCTTGTTGAATCTCAAAAACTCCCTTTTCAGCAGGCGAATCATGAATGCACTTTTGTTCCATCTTTCTAGCTTTTTCACCAAATACAGTAAAAACTAATTTTAACTTTTATTAATCTTTTGCAGTAGGTAATTAATTACAGTATCACTAATGCTTTCCTTTCTATTAATAGAGTTTTTATGTATTCTTGAATTTGATAGCACCTTGTGCACTAATTATCACTCATACACTAGTTATGCAAGCATCTTCCCCTTCAGGATACCTGTTTCCCATAGTCAACAGTGATTTTCTTTTTGTACCAGGACTTGTCTTCTACAGCAGCCCAGAAAAGTCATTGAATCAGATTTTTTGTGATGTTTGGTCCTAACTTTTTCTCATCTGCTATGATGTCAGCTTCCACCAAAATGTATTTCAGTTAGGTATATTCTGACTGCTTGGACTGGATCAGGAGCTGTGAACAGATTATCTTGTGCCATTCTGTGCGCTCACAGAGCTTAGACAGGAACTGGGACTAGAAAGGCATGGAATGTGGTGCAAGCTGATAGAGCTGAAATTGGTTTAGAAAGCTGAGGAGAGGCAGAACTGTACAGAGATGTGCCAGGAGAAGGGGAATGTGCTGACTTGCATAGCCTCAAAGCTAAGAGCAGAGTGTCTTGGGACACAGCAGATCTGTGAAGGGCTGACTGGGTCAGACAGCTGAAAATGGACCTATCTGGAGTGTGGAATAGCCCCAGAGTTCTGATTCCAGACAATTTAAAAGAAGGAGAGTTGCAAACAAGCAGGCTTGTTGCATAACTTACACACATCAGAGAAAGAGCCACTGGATCAATGCCTTGCCACCAGTGGAACCACAGATGTGGAGCCAGAACTGCTTCACTTTCATGACTTGCCATACCCATGCTACTTCTGCCAGGATCTGGGTTAGGGACAGACTAATTCTCCCACGGTACGCTGTGAAAACATTGTCAGAGCTATATGACTTACTGCAATGTTACAAACCCCAAGCACCACATCTGGGAAAAAAAAAAAACCCAACCCCCCCCCAAAAAACCCCAAACCAAACCAAACGAACAACAACAACAAAAAACAAAACAAAACAAAAAAACCACCCAAAAAACAAACAAAAAAACCAAAAAAACCCCAGGGTAAACGCTTGTCTTCACTCATGGAGGCACTTGTACACACCCTTCCCCTTCCAACTAGTGCTTGCCCTTTTTTCCTGTTGTTTCATTCTCTGTTATGGTAAGTTAATACAATGGGAGTGTATTGAAAATCCCTCTCTCAAAATGTATCCTGTACTGGAGAGGTGCTCTGGCTGGGGAGCTGAGGGCAGGGAAAATCCATGCGTGGAAATGCAGTATGATTTAAAGGCATGGAGTCATGTGTGTTGGCATGTTTGGGCTGTGGCATAATACCTCTGCTGAGAGGGAGCTAAAAGTTGGCAAGACTCATGTCTGAGGGTGGAGTTGGGCAGGAACCTGAGCAAAAACAAGCATAACATGCTGCACAGACTTGGTATGCCTCTATGAACCCCCACCCCTCACCCCCACCATCTTTTGAAGTTATTTAGGCTTGACAAATGCTAATCCTTTAAACTGGGCTTCAAGCTTGAAACATTGCTTCAGGTGCTTTGGCACTGAGGACCATCCTATGAGTCTGAGGGGCTCTTCCACAGTTTTCCATTTGTTCTAAGCCTAGGCTCTACCTGCTGTGTAGGGCTTTGGCCATCCTTCTGTTGAACATGTGAGGGTTGCTTGAAGAGGGATTGGGTCAAGAGGAAGAAAGATGTGTACGATCTGTGTGTTACAGTTGCTCTCCCAGGTCCAGATTTGCCCTGTGACCTTTCTCCAGCTGGGGAAATTTTTGTTGCTTCCTGAGTTATACAGAGTGAAGGAGAAATCCACTGACTAGAAACTAGACCCAGCTGGAAGTGGAGAGTGTAGACAGCTTCTTTCTCTTACTTGTGTCCTTGCAGAACACAGTATCCAAAACTAATCAATAGAAAATCAAGAAACCAGTACCTCAACTCTGCATTTCCATTAAATCCAGATAAAATATTTCCCTATTTAAAAAAAAGAAAAAGGTCTTTGTGCCTGGGATAATTTGATATTTACATGTGAAGTTTTCTGTTCCCATCCACGCTTCTGTAGGTAGGCTCATTTAACTGGGGCTTATTTTCAATGACCTCTGGATATCCAGAGATCATGCTGCCACCTGGAGATTTATTTTTTAAGAAGAGGACCTGTTAAGGGTTCCCTTCCATTTATATATATTTTTTTTTGTCCACAGGGTTATAACATCTATTTGTACACCAGGTTCACGCAAATGAGGATATTGTATTCCTTGAAGTAGGAAAATTAATCCTTTATAACTCAAACCCTATGTTGGGATTGCCATAATGACTAAATGTAGCATATGAAGTCCCATCACCCAGTTTACATCTGCAGTTCACCAGTAATATATCCAATAAAAAGGTAACACTTTATATGTAAAAATGAGACTAATGTCAACCATCATACTAGGAGGGAAACCTCTTAATTGGGCAAGCAGAAAAGCCAATGGTAAGCGTATGTATGAGGTAGAAAGGAGGTAGAAAGAAGAAAGTAATTCCTAACCTGTTTTACAGTTCAATAAGAAGAAGTCTTCCTAGGAGAGAAGGCAGAGCTGGCTTTTGAGAAATTCTTTGTGTTAGACAAAAGACATGATGTGTGTTGGGGCTCCCTCTGAAGAAGCCCAATATCAATTTCTTCAGGAACTTCTGAATTACAGAGCCAGGCACATACACTATTTGACTTTTCATGTCCATGAATTTGACCCTCCTTTAAAATTTTGTCTGTCTTCAACAAGAAGAAGAGAAAAAGGTCTCATTCTAGAATAGCTGCTGATATAGAATCACAGAATCACAGAACTAGCCAGGTTGGAAAGGACCTCTGAGATCATCAAGTCCAACCCTTAATCCACAACCACTGTGGTTACCAGACCATGGCACTGAGTGCCACATCCAGTCAAATAAGAGCCTTGAGCCTTTTCAAGGTCAGAAGGAAATTGCACTCAAGTCTCTAGTTGCCATGGGTAAGCTCTACATACTAAACTAGATTGCAAAAGGCATGAATCTCATCAGTTGTGATTTTGCAGGAGATGTCCCCACATTTGTGCTTAACTCTGCTGTCCATCCTTGCTAGACACATGCCGAGTATGGCTGTTGGGTTCAGCCCCATGAAACAGCAGGACACAATTTAGGCCTAAAGACACCATCACATTGCACTCTGCATGTAGCTTTAGGTTGAAAATAACAATGAAGCTGTTCAGCTCAGCCAAGGCCATTAGATATGTTATGAGTCTTCTAGAAACAAGTTTAAAGGGGCACTCCAGACAATCAGGCATGCAAGCAATTAGGTTAGGAAAAGTACAATTCACTCTGTTAAGAGTTCAAAACCAAAGTTGAGTATGAATTGAAACCTGGAAGTCTTAAACTCTTTTGCAAAACCTGTGTGTGCCCATGCTTATGGGACATCGGTAGATGATTAAGTCATTTGTTACCTTAGCTATGTTTTCAAAAACAGAAGTTCCTTTCAAGCAGCATAGGTTGGAAACAGAGCTTTGCTTGTTAAAAAGTGAGTTGTGGGCACAGAGCCAAAATTTGCCTGTCAAACTTGAATGGCTACTGGATTTACTTGTCTGGTCATAGACTAGGATTTGGTGTACACAGCTTGTCCCAGTGTTTTAAATGGCAATAACATACTGTCCTCTGGCTAGCGGTTAGTGGGAGGATTTAGGGTATCTTGACAGTAAGGTCAATAAAATGTAGTTGAACTCAGTCCCTAGGCTTATGAAACCAGTCTTGCTGAGGCTTCAGCCCTACTTTCACCTGTGTGATTCATGGTTAACACCCACAGCATGGCCACCTGAAGCTCTAATTACTTGGGTCAGGTGTGAGGCTCTCAGGGAACCTCTCTGAGGGCTTCTTAGGAGCTCACTAATTTGTGCTACTCTAAGAATTGATTCAGACCTCATTTCCTCCTTCTCTGAGTGGAAGGTATTACCCTGCTGACACCCAGTATTACCCAGTCACCTCCAGCTACATGGAACCCACTGGTTCTGTCCATTCAAGCATGGTGCCAAAGACCCCAAGCGATATAGAAAGGACTAATTTTTTAAGACATGAAAGATACACGAGTTGAGGCTATCTTGTTTAAGCCATAGTTTCTCATCTGAATACAAGATGAGTTCTCTAATTAATGCTGCAGATACACCAGGGTGCAGGTATGTGTGGTTGTGCAGGGCAGCTGATGCTAAACAGCTAAAGTTACTTATTCATCTGTGTCTGAAAGGGCCAGCAGAAAGTTCAGCACTTCCAGAAGGAAACAAAATTGTTCTGGTACTTTGGAAGAGGGTTTCCCTGGTTCTCTTCACAACAGGCTTCACAACTGCTGCTAAAGCAGATAGCTACCGAGGCTGGAAGGCAGCTCTCTTACCTGCCTGTTTCAAGGGCTGTGGTCAGAAGCACAGAGACCATCTGGGGCCCTGATGGTGTTTAATAGCATTTATTTGGCAGCCTGGAGATCTGACATTCCAATGGTTGGCAAAAGGAACAACTTCTCTCCAAACAAGTTATCAACAGGTGCCAGCGCTCGCGTTTTTTCTTTTGTGATGCCATCCCTCTGTAATGCTGCCAAGAGCTGCATGGAGGAGCCGTGCAGACAGTGTCACAGAATGATGATTAGCAACTTGATGACAACATAAGCCAAAACACAAGATAAAGCACAGCATGTAGTTAGCAAACAAGGTACAATTGTCTCCTTTTGTCATTAGGGTATGGGATAAGAAAGGATGAGGCAGCCTTGGAACATTTTGGTTGCCACTTGTTATCTGGAGCACTGGTAACAGAAAGCTGTTAAATCAGCCTAGCCCAAGCCAGAAGTAGAAACCAAGTTCTGCTGACTTACAGAGGGCCTGGTGGAAGCTGTTCAAGCACAGCTTTTGTCACCACTACTGAAAAATTTCTTCCTACTTTTATCATAGAAATGCTGGAAGACATTGTATTTGCAACCCCTCCCCCTGTTTTGCCAGACACTGTACAAACACAGAGGGAGAATTACTCACCTGTCAGGAGTTCTGAGACCATTGTGAGAACTGGCACTGAAGCTGCTCCTCAGCCAGCTTTTTTTCAGTGTAGTAAGAGGAAACAAGCTCAACCTAAGAGGAAAATATCTACTGAAGTCACTTCAGGAATCTGTCTCTCTCACAATAAAGACGTAGCCTATTTTAGAAGTACAAACTACTTTTGACTATGGATTACAGGACAGGGTAGCTTTGCCCAAAGTTTCTATCTTCATTCTGCTCTTATTTATTACTAGGTAATAGCGTGTTGTATAAGATTATATAAACTAAGATTGTACTGTGCAAAGCGCCCCAATTTATTTGGTCAATATTTCTCATGGTGTTTGGATGATTACATACAGAATGCCAGGGGCAAAAAAGCAATAAAAGCAACAAGACACTAGAAGTATTGTTCAGATAACTATGTAATAATCCTAAGCAATTTAATTTTCAGTGTTGAAAGTTAATTACTTACTTTAGGGAAAGACCAATTTAATATCTTCAGTCAGCTAAGTGGCTAAGATTCATTAAAAGTAACCCATGTTACAAATGCTTTCATGCCACATTGCTTTTATTTCCAGGGATAAAACTTCTTGTCCCCTACCCCCAACCAACTTCTGTTCTAAACAGATTTTATATAGTCATTTTCTTCATAGGTTCTAGAAACAAAAGCTTGAAACAAACCTTTGAGGACCATGTAAGAACATGCTCAGATATCACAGGTGTCTGACATCAGCTGCATGTAGCAGAAAAATGTGAGGAGATTCAACAAACAAAAATTTCAACTGCCACAGAGATAAAATTGGGCAAACAGTATAGGAAAGTCACTAATGTAATATTGTTTAGAGTCAGAAACTCAATCAAACCATGCCTTTTTAAAAAAATATTTTTAAAAAATATACCTAAAACCAGCAGAGTCAGGAAGCCAGAATTATGTATTAGTGTAAAGATTAATATTGGAAAAATCACGTAATATTGCTGAAAATGCCTTTTTAGCTGAACCTTCCTCAATTCAGTATAACCTTGCTGTAGAAGAAAAGCCTGTGGATAGGCTTAAGGGAGGTATGGGGGGTTTGCAAGGAGAAGAAATAACTAAAATAAACACACCCTAACCTGTTCATAATAACAGCATCTCCCAAATGCTTTCCTTGCTTTTATAGTCACTTTAAAACCCACCAGTAGGTAACAAAAAAACATTCCTGCAAAGGGTGTGTGCAAGCACTAAATCTGTCATAGGTAAGAATAATCCAGAATCAGTCACATAGGTGTAAAGTACCCTTTAAGTCTAGAAAATGGTTGTGAAAATAAGCAGACAAGCACCCCTTTGTTACATGTTAGGTTTTTATTTTTTTTAGCAATCCTTGATATCTGAGGTGGAAGAGGCATAATTACCAGCCCTGAACATCTGGCATAGGGTAAGATCTTCCAGGTATCACTAGTAAGAACACCAGCCCAAACAGTCTCCTGTTTTCCTTGCACACTTACCTACTGCCCTCACATGACAGCTTTGTCATGTGTTGCCCCGTTGCTGTGCATCCAGAGATGTGCACAAGAATCTGATTTGGTTGTTCAGCCAAGAGCCTGGAATGTCTGAGGTACTGACATCTCAGTTAGATACTGCCAGCATTTTCCAAGCTGCCACTGAACTGCTCCTGGAGGTGCTTGAATTTTTACTCACCAAATTTGCAAAGCCTGCCTTATGTACACCTTATTACCTGCCTCAAATCTTATCTTGAGCTGAGGCCCAAGGTGCAGTTCATAAAGTTGGGAGGGGAACGCCTTTCTTGCTTGAGGGCCTCAACCCTTAGGCATGTGTAAAGCTCGTAGCATAAGGGATGGATGCAGGCCTCATCACATGTGGAAGACATTTAAGTATTTGCGTAAAGGAGAGGAGGAGATGGGGAGAGAGGGGGTGAAACATCAAATATGAAACAGAGCCCTAGAAGAGCTCCTGGGTTGCTAAAGCAAGGGTCTGTCTGAAGAGCTGACTAGGCATTGGTGTCCAGCTTCTGGAGAAGATTGATCTGAACTAGAACTCAGCTGGGATCTCAACTAGAGAGAGTCATCCCTCTGATCAGCTGCATCAGGAAATACTTCAGTGTTTCAGCCTTTTCTCATCTTTCTGGTATTTTAATCGTCTTAAGTTTAGGTGGCTACTCAGTTACCCAAATTCTGTATCCAGAGCTTGAGGCAGAAAATTTGAGGGCCAGCAGCAAATCACACACATTGCAACAGGAAGAGAGTAAACCCAAGGATTTCTAAGAAGTACTGTCTTCTGACTACTCTCCCATCCACATTGCAACTCCAAATTCTGCTATAGCTGCTACCAGGTAGGTTTTGCATTTTTGCAATGTATTCCTTACTCATCCTCTTATATGAGTTTGATGACTCCTCTTTCCTCTTAGGTCTACATCTAGTAGGACATCCCCAAATAACACCTGTAACACTGCTGCTGTTCTCTGCCTCCCATAAGCAAAGAAGTCATGGAATAGATGCATGTGCTAAAAATCACCAATAACAAACACCAGCAAGACAATTTGCGTAGTTACACTTGCTACAGCAGCAAAACTAGTTATTGTTGAAGTCTGAGATTATGCTCAATTAGTTACAAAAATGTCTAAGTCTTAAAGAATTGCTGTCTTCTGACAAGAGAAAATTGCATTGCCCTTTCCATTTTCCCCTTTCCCTTTCCCTTTCCCTTTCCCTTTCCGTTTCCCTTTCCCTTTCCTTCTCTTTTCTTTTTCATTAGCAGAGGAGGAGGGCAGGGTTTAGATTCATGGCCAAGTTCCCATTTGCCAAAAGGATGGCAATAATAGTGTTATAACTTGTGTTTTGCACAATATATTATCTCCGGTTCTAATAAATATACAATACCTTATCCCCTGAGTCAGTAAAAGAAGCAGGCAAGCACTAACTACAAGTAATTTTGTTCCATTTAGTTCTCCTCCAAAAATGTATCACAAAGTTCACCAGCTTATCTTGCTAACCTGAAACTTGTCAACTCCCCTTTCAACTGACTCCAGCCCTATAGCTTTGAAGCCTGCTAGGGCTGTGGGGCATAGAGCTGAGCAGATTTCTCAAGGAAATCTCGTGTCTGTGCATGGAGGGGGGGGCAGTATGCAACGACTGTGGTCTTACTGCAGCTTTTTTGCAACTGTTTCCAATGTCACAGTGACCTGCAGTTATTTGGAAAGGAAGCTTCCAGCTGCAAGTATCTTTTAATTTGCAACTCTTATCTAGACACTGAAAGAAGCCTGCTGGGACTGGTATGCGTTGCTATTAAAGCCGTGTGAACACTTCTTTATGTTTTAAAATACTCCGTGTACTAACGCTTCTGATCTTGTGATGACTGCAGAGGAACTCGAGTAAGGTTTGTGTCTCACAGCTAATGAGTGCTACTAAAACGATTTTTATAATTAAGCAGTGGGATGCATACAGTGGAACTGGCGATGAGTCAGCAGTTAGCCAGGGGTGTTTGAACAGCAGCGTAAACCATGCCTGCTGCTAGGATACAGCCCACAAAGGTCATACCAAGTACCTCGTATTGAGACACTACCGCCTTGCTGACACGAATTCTAAGACTCTCACGTTTTTCTAGACCAAGCCTCATTCTATTTGACATTTGGATGATGTTGGATTCAATACTCACTGCTTGGTACCTGGATGACAGGGAAGAATGCTTGACACTGCTGGTGCTATTCCCAGTTCCCAGTGAGGCATGCCTCCCAGATTGACAGGTGATTTTTTTCTCCCCATCTAGGGGAGTTAGGCACTAAGATTAGTAACTATTAAAACAAGCTTACTGACTAATGATCTGCTGAATGTCATCAACAAGATATACTAGAGAGAAGGAAGGAGTCACCACTGTGCTTTCTACAGGATTTAGGGCTGTAATTCCCAAGTAGGCACAGCATGGGTTATAAAACGACTGCCCCTGCTACAGAGATAGCTGAGTTGCTCAAGGATCATCAGGTGCTGAGCCTCAGCAGCCTACAGCACCCCATGCTAAGGGCAGTGAGGTTCTGTATAAGCTATTACCTAACACTGACGGGGAGTGTGTCTGGGGGGTGTTAGGCCAAATACAGGATGTGTGAGACAGTTGCCTGGTGTTAATGCTTCTCATTAACAGCACTGAAGAAGAAACACTTTATAAGTTAAAACTCATTCAGAGTCCAGCTTAGCTGCCTCTGTAACCTCAGGAAACAAGCACACCAGTCCTGCTTATGAATCAGAGATTTGGGGGACTTCAAGAGCAGGAAAGTGTCTTCAGGTAGAACTGATCTCTTTAATCCTATCTAAGTGCCTTCCTTTGCCAAAAAGAAACAAAAAAACCAAAAAACCAAAACAAAACCAAGCACAATAAAACACAGCTGCTTGTGATAGTTCCACCCTCCCTTATTCAATTGTTCAGTGGTTCAACAGCCAGCCTGAATGCTGCAGACCTACTTTTAATTCTCTCTTCTAGCTGAGAGGATTCAAAGCCCGATTGTTCCAGCCCTCCACTCAAGTGACTTCTAGAAAAAAACTGAATTAATAACAAAAAAATGAAAAGAGACAGACATCCTGCCATAAACGCCTTCAGGTTCTGCTGACCCACTTCGGTAAGAACATTTGGAGGTTCTATGTGGCTCCTAATGAGGACTGAGTTTGCCAGGACTGAGAACTGCAGCTGGTCCCTAAAACCAGGGCTACTGGTTCCAGACAGACACAGACTTCAAGGCACCTTCTGCTTCAGAGGTGAGCCAGGGAGAGGGGGGTGTATGTGTTGTGTTTTAAAAGTTATTTGCAAGAGAAATCCCAGGCCTCTGAAACACTCCCCCAGAAGTCCATTTTTTATCAGTGTCTCTGACATGTTTGTATCGGGGCATGAAATGCCATTAAACATGAGACAGCAAAACAAAGATTCTCCCAAAGGCAAGGATAAGAACAATAGCACTGGTGAATTACAGTTCATCATCACAAGACCAAATGACATACAAGCATTGCTATAAAGACACACAGCCTTGGCCCATGAGCAAGAGCCAGGGTTTAACAATTGGCATTTATTGCTGTAGAGAAATACCAGCTGCCTCATTCTGAGTCTCAACAGTTTAGTTTCCATCACAGGTTTTAGCCTTTCATATGTAAATAAAGTTATGCAAACATATAAATTTGAATTTGGGGTAGATTTTCAAAGGTAATCGTACAACACAAGAGCACTGACTGAGATAGTGAGAAATGAAATGCGTGAGCAGCGTATCTGGTTTGAGTTACAAGGAAGGCCTGGAGTCCTTTTGAAACCCAATCTTTTTCAAACATACACCACATGTGTTTGTACATACATGGCTGTAACGACGGCTTGCAGATACCTTTTTTGCTCCCTAACGTAATGAGAGAACTTGATTAAAATTCAGCGTATACAAAAGCTGCAATTTGAAAAAAATCCCAACAGAATTGGTCTTGCTGTGGCAGGAGCAGAGCTGTGGAAATTGACTGTATTTTCCTCTGTTCACATCATCAAAATGCATCAAATGGGGTCTTCAGGGCTAAAAAAAAACAAACCCAAAAAACCAACAAAACCAAACCCAAACTAAAAAAACAGAACAAAACAAAACAACCCCAAAAAGCGAGTTGAGAGCCATTTGTTCCTCAACTAAGTCAGTGCTAGGAGCTGCGATGCCACCTACTGATGGCTCTGGACACTGGCCTCGAATTCCCTGCAAAGGACAGCAGGCTCTCCTTCAGACAGCAAAACTAGTTTCAACGATGAGTTTACAAAAGTCCTTTTTTTGAGGTTTCCTATCTCTACCCCCTCTAAATGTAAGTATTTTCAGCAAAAAGAACAGCTGAGAGAAATTGAGGAAAAAAAACGTTATTTTTGAAGCATTTAGATTTCTTTCTGTCTTCTCTGAAAGACTTCTGAACTCTTTTCCACTGTGTTCTGTTTTTCAGCAATTTTCCCATTTGCCATTCTTTTGCAAAGCTAACTGGGACTCGGGTAGAGCAGAAGCTTCAGAAGCCTCTTTAAGGTACCAGGGAACAATTTTATGGTAGTGTCCTTCTCAAAAGAGTCCTGTATTTTCTTACTAATGAAAAAAGTATTATTTCTAAAACAAAGAATCACTGTCCTCTAATGAAATTTATTAAAAATTCAGTTCACAATAGCAGCCTACCAAGATACATCAAAGCACTCTCAGCCAAATGACTAAATACTTAATGTTAACAGCGTAATCCCTAGAAATGACAGAAGCAGACCTGATCACCCTCTCTGACTGAAAAAAACAGAACCGCAAGTATTCCGATTATGGCAAAGTTGCTTTGGAGTACTGCAACAAGTCTGCTGTGCATTCCCTGCCCCAAGAACTACAAGATATAATGATGAGGAAGTGGAACTAATATGATTGCCTCCTTCTCACACACCCAGAGCGTCACTTAGCAACATCCGGTGTACTGCTTCATTGGGAAAGCAAAAGTAACATTTTCAGAGAGGAAACAAAAAGGCCAGAAGCAGAGTACCTTCATTCTTTCTCCAGCCCCATTCTCACTGTGCTTTGAAAATAGATGGGGAGAGAAAGAAAGAAAAAAAAAAAAAAAAAAAGAGTTGTAGTGAAAAGTAATGAATTCTGTATTGTCAGCCCTGCAGATCTGGTAAGAGGTGTCACACCTCCTACTCACACACAGTATCTTTTTTTAAGAAAACTCCAGGATTTACCATATAAATTTTAGAAAAGCAGTATTAATTATGTACTCTGTGTCAAGAAATTGAGGTGCTAAATTAGTACAATACCCCATAAATTAAATCTGTAAGATTTAGAATGTTTAATGTGCAAGTCTTGGACAGAAATCATTCACTTACAATGTACTTAAATTTGAAGGATGGGCATTTCTTCATTCTGTATGCTCACAGTATTAAGTGAAGTACTCAGTTGCTAAAGTACAAGCATCAGTAAGCTTAAGTGACTTATGCTTCATTCTTAAGGCAGAAATAGGTAACAACACAACTGCACACAGTTGCAAAAATATTTACAGATATGAGTAGATAAACATTCCACTTCTAGCATGAGAATTTTAATGATGTACTTAATATAGCAATGTTTTATTTGAAAAGTTTCCATTAAAAGTGTAAAATTAATCTAGCTAGGATGAACAGGACTGATATTTCTTCCCGGGCCTCCACAGTCACTACTATTTGTCCCTCAGTCTCCATCGCTGTAAGCTGTCCCCTCTCCCTGCCCATTTCCAGTCTTCTTACAAAGGCGCAGGCGTGCCTGAGCAGCCCCAAAGTCCACAGAGAAAAAGCTGGAATGCTAAAGATGTATGCAAAAGTTCCAACAAGGAAAAAAAAAAAAAGAAAAAACAGATCCTGAGAAATAAAATTAATGGGGGAAAAAACAAAAAAGCTATCTGCAGGTACTCAAGAGATTTGTTCAGTCATCCTTGTCTTTTGCTCCATGTTTCAGGATACGTGTGAATTCAATGTAGTTGAAATTCCCCTTTTTGTCAATGGGTGCCTCTCTGTACAGCTCATCTACCTCTTCATCTGTGAACCTGTCTCCCATTGTTGTCAGCAGCTCTCGCAGGTAATCTTCCTGGATGAACCCTGGAATGATAGAGAGAGAGGAAGACAAAAGGAAGCCATTTCTTAGCCTGGTCTTCAAAAGCAGTAAGACGAGACAGACCAACCAGCCAACATGAACTAACACAGCATGGATTAAATGTATTTTCACAAAGAACCCAAAGTACTTTCTCAGTTGAATTCTAAAGAAATTCCTTGAATGTAAAGAGGAAGGAGGAGATGTTTGCTGCATTTCACATAGATCTACTGTGATCTAACAACACCTATTTCTACCTACTGATATTCAACAGCTTAAAGTGGAAAAACAAGTTCCTGTAACTGCTAGCCTTCATTACACAAGCTGTTCTCTTAATTGAATTATATTTTTTCTTGACTTAATTAGATATATTTGCCCATCCTGTATAAACTAGTTTCCCCTGGGGACTAAATAACCACCGGTTTTCTCTTCACTGCTGCACAATACTGTTGCTGGAGGCAGTTTACATGGATACAGTGAACTGCTGGCAATCATCCAGGGAAAGAGTTTATAACAGAAAAGACTTCCAGGCAGGACTGAGCAAGTTAACTCAGGAGGAAGGAAGGATGTTAACTGTGGAGCGACAGAGGTGGAGAAGCTAGTCAAACAAAGGTAGGATATATTAAGTTAGTTATTTTATGCAAAAATATTAGCAGAAGATTTTGGAGGAAATAAAGACATAAAATGAGCAGTTGCTAAGTACATTCTGTTAATTCAATTTCAATAGAGGGGCAGAACCACCAGTTGCCAAATAATTCCAGCAAAGTTTAGAGATTAATACAAAAATGTACATAATAGTAGACAAAAGAATGCAGAAACTGCTCAGTATTGAAGTAAGACCTACCATGCACAATAGTTGTTTCATTTGAGAGAGAAATTGGTTATTGAGCTTTAGTCGGAGAAATACCAATAACAGAACAGATGAGGTAGAAATATGTTCCAAAAATAAGATGTGTAAACTGTGTAGAACAGCTGGAAATCATCTGTAGACACCCACATCAGCTGCTGTAGATGCAATGAGAATGTGATTTCTTAAAAAATCTGCTTTGGAAAGAGCTGAATAACTTAAGCAGAGTTCATTGGAGAGACAAAACCAAACAGGGAACCAGGGGACCAAAAGGCAGTCAATACACTTGACAAGATATCACAGGGTTGATGTAGACTGCTGGGGAAAAAAAAAAAAAAAAAAAAAGGTGTTTCAACATATGCTAATTAAAACAGCATCATATCCCAGTGTAGACAAGCCCTTCATTACTGACTCCAAATGAAGAAGCCTAACAGCAATGTTCTGCTTTAAAAAGGAGAATGTTTGGTTAGCCAGGCTCATCTTCATCGGGTGAAATTTTGGAGCTGTCTCTTGGCAGATGTGTAAATAAGGGGAAAAACCAGCTAAACAGATTAGGTTCTCTATTTCTGCAGTCCTACAGAGACCAAGAGGTGATGAGAGGTGACATAAGGATTAGTATCCAAAGAATGCAAGGCCTTTGGTGCTGCAAGTTTAGCCTCAAGGATTTAATTGCTTCTGTCTGAACAGCTTTGTGATTAAACACCAAAGGAGGATGCCAGACCAGAAACTTACTAAAAGTTTTAGTAGCACCAAACTGTAAAGCAAACACTACTCCCACTCTCCCTCACACAGTTTCAATATAGATGAACTACACCGATGTAAAGCCAGAAAATAAGGCCCTAAGAATTAGACTCCCTGAGTCTAAGAATTCTTAGACTCACATGGACATGGAGATTATGAACGGGGAAAAAAAAGAAAAGGTTTGATAAAGCTGGAAATGCCTATGGGTTTTTTTGGTTTATTTTTTTTTAAAGGAACAAACTAATTAGAAGCCAAATGTGAATAAAATGAGTAAAAGACAAACATAACATGGGTTCCACAAATACATCAAACATTATTTTGCAGACTGCATTTTGACTATTATGAATCAAAAATCAATAAAACAGTCTAACATATCTAACATGCTTCCTGGTTAAAATTGGAGGGTGGCATAAGACACAGAAAGGACTGTGGAACCATTATCCTCAAATAATCCTAGGACTAGACTAAAACATTTGCCACACAGAGCTGAAAGATAATAAAATCAATCTTATCAGTACATGTGGGCCTGAACTAGTAACTTATTGTTTACATAGATGTAGAAGGTTACTCTTCAAAAGAACTGGTCGCACAATAATTTTCTTTATATTGTAATTCGAAGGCTCTTGTTTTGTTGCACAAAAAAACCCTGTAGCATGTCAGACTACCTGTGGAGAGAAAATAATTAACCTACTAACAAAACTTCCTTCTCTAGGAGATGGTAAAGAGATTTCCCCTGAGAGGGAGGAAGTCAATTAACATTTGAAAAGGCCTTACCCGCAGAAAGGCTGTTTACCTACACTTCAGCAGGAAGGGGATGCTCTTTGAAAAGGCAAAAGGTGCTAAAAATACACAGACTGAAAATAGCTGTTTGAAATGGAGTAATATCCTTTGAAAGTTTCAGAGCATATATCCACAGCTTAGATTGAAATATTGTGGTGCACAATCGTGAGGAAAGTTATAAGTGCAGTGACACATCCAGTACAGAGGCTAACTGATTTCAGCACACACTAACAAGGCATTTTCACATGTCAAGGCCTTGACACTCTATAATTCTGCAGAACTGGCAAAGGATTAATTCCTGGTTGCTACACACTTCTCCAGAATCTTAGCCTACATTAATAAATAAAGTATAAACTCTAACCTCAAGATTACAGGCACCAGCTTGAAAGTCTGATACAGTAAAATTGAGCTCTGCTTTTTCTCTTCCCCCCACCCCATCTTGTAATGCAAGTCAGTCCAATCTGTCACGTCTGTCTTCTGGACCCCACCCCAGTTTTTATCTTTAGATCATAAAAGCTGCAGCCCTTCCTGCAATCTGAAGACAGACTGAGTTGCAGGTGAGGCTATGACACATGATATTTGTCATCAGAGCCATAAAACAGACTAGGCAAGATGAGGGTTCAAAAGAATTTATGTAGTCTGGACAGCCTTCCTTGAAATACTAAAAACATGGAAGAATGCAGATGGTTCTCAGACCGACGGTTGGGAGAGGACAAACTCAGTTGTGTTACAGATTTCACATCTGTTACCTTTTCCACACCATAGCAAATCACAATTACCAATCTGAATTCCTTATCTTCTTAGACCACATGAATCTTATTTTACACTTTGAGGAACATAGGCACTACCCACTCTTCTTCAAAACCTCACAGGAGAACATTACTACTAGTCCTCAGTACTCACCCAGAACAGATTTTTACTTTCTCAGCAGTAAGGCACATTATTATTACTTGGTAGAATATGTCATCTAGATGGATTACTATAATCAACAGACTATTTAGAAATACAACATAAAAGTACTGACCCCCACCAAGCAACTAAGTTTCACCCACATACCTGTTGCTTCTTCATCAAAGCAAGCAAAAGCATTCCTGATTACATCTTCTGGGTCTGTGCCATTTAACTTCTCACCAAACATTGTGAGGAACATTGTGAAGTTTATGGGTCCTGGAGCCTCATTCATCATGGCATCTAGGTATTCATCAGTTGGATTCTTTCCTACAAATAAAGGGGTTCAGATTTGTTTCAGCTTCCAAATTAAAAGTGATCTGAATAGTCCAATATAAATGGAGACACATCTCATGAGCTAGACCACACTCGGTATTTTAACAGCACAAATTTGCTTGGCAACCATAAGTAGCAAAGTGGTATTACCAAGGGAGGCGAGCATATCATGCAAGTCCTCTTTGTCAATGAAGCCATCCCTGTTCTGGTCAATCATGTTGAAGGCCTCCTTGAATTCCTGAATCTGTGACTGATCAAACATTGCAAATACATTGGAAGTGGCACGCTGAGGGCGCTTCTTGGTGGTCTTCGTCTTTGCTTTTTTGCTCGACATGTTGATTTTTTTTTACACTAGAGAGGGAAGTAAATGCAATACATAGAATGAGCTCAGAGTTAGGACTTAAAACTGTAGTAAGGTTTAATGTTAAAGTTCACCAATAGCAAACGCATCTAACACACTTCCATTTACTCTCATCAGAACATACTTCCCTAATCAAGAATGGAAACAGAGATGCATAAAATATGAAGAAATGAAAGACAAGGTCCTAAAAAAAATACTAAAAGCAGACAGAAGTTAAGCTTGAATTTCAGTCTTCAAAGGGACAGCTTTTGTCTGGGATCCCTTCTTGATATAGACACCTTCAAGAAGGGAACATGGGCTGGTCTCAAGTATAAAAGAGCAAAGCAAGGTTTTCAGAGCTGTTCTTAAGGCTGTGAAAGAGCTCTGTATGGATATGGATATACAATAACTGTGTGAGATATTACATGGTGGGGAAGGAGCAAAACATCTCATTTCACCTGAACAAACTCTGAAGCACTTATACTTGTCACCTGACAGTGGTAAGTAGTTGCTGTTTTGTATGAGTCTCTGCCCTTGTCTTGCCTTCCATTATTAACAACTCTCTAAAACTAGGAGAAAACTATGCTAGCTACACTTCTGCTCACACCAGTAGGTTCTGCCTGGCCTCCATTTAGTTTTATGCATTTAGTTTTTAGCTGAAATCTAATACAAGTCTGGGATGCCTGAAAGCTGACCTCTGCTGCCTACTCCTTTAAGTAAAAAGCAACCAAATCACGCTGCAAAAACTCATCTCCCTAGAAAAACTGTTCAGAAAAAGGTACCTTCACCTGTAACACTCAGGCTAACTGAGCTTGGGTCTGAACAAGGCAGAGCAATGGTCCATTTCTTCTCTCCCACTGTCAATTAATTTACCTGTTGCTAAGGCTGCTGAGGTTTCCATTGTACAATGCTGCCAAGCAAGCTTTATGATTTTATAGAAGGAACTGGGGGAGACCGCATTTGTCTTTTAGGGTAGGTAGGAGGGAGAGAGCAATAGGGAAATCCTACACGTACCACTTTCAGCTTCCACCACAGAAGGCTGTGACCTGGAAACAACTTGCCCTAAGCCTGGATGTGTGGGGAGAATCAAGTTCGGCGACAATGCTCAGCTCTCCAGCAACCGTAGCACTAAGAAGACTTTTTATTTTAACATATATTTTTTGGGGGGTGGGTTGGTTTGTTTTGCGGGG
>JAAWXA010000005.1:23609461-23883670 GCA_038090715.1 Florisuga fusca | reverse complement strand
TTTTGCGGGGGGAGGGGGCAGGGTGGGCAAAGGAATGCTGATCTCTCTTCAAAAGCTACATCCTGCCCTAAGCTTCAAGCCTGCAGTGTTCGAAGGGCTCTTGCCCACTCCATGAGGAGACGACGCCACTAGCGACGACACCAAGGGTCCCTTCCAGCCACCCCACCACCGGTTGAGGCTGAGGCTCCGGCTCCGGCTCCGTCTCTCAGAGCCTCAGCCGGCAGTGAGGGCGGTCCCAGCGCCATCGCTTCTCCCTCAGCAGCAACTGCCATAACGGCCGCTGCCAACGGCCGCTGGTTCGAACGCGTCTCCCAGCGGTCACCCTCTCTACAGCCCGATCCCCTTCCCCTTCCCGCCCCCAAACCCCTTCCCACCGGCGGCTCCCAGAGCCTCCTCAGCCTCACCCCAACGCCTGCTGCGGGAACACGGTACGAAAGAGGCGTCCAAGGGAGGAAGCGGCAGCACTCACGGTGCTTCCCGGAGAAACCATCGTCCTGCTTAGTGGCGGGTAGGGCGAGGAGCTGCGGGGTTGACACCCACTGGCAGCGTGAGAAGTGGCTGAAAGCACTGAAAAGGCAGCGAGACCTTTCCTCGAACGACTGCAGCCCCTTTCCTTCCTCGGGGCGGCTGCCTGGGGCGAGCCGACAATAGCTTCTCTCCCCCACCTCCCCTCTTCCAGCAGCTTTGGCGCAGCCCGGGGGAAGTCACCGCCTCCACCGGTGCTCAGCCCTGGGCGCCGGCTTCAGGTACCGGGCAGCGGGGTAGAGATGGAGGGAGAGGCGCTGGTGGCTCAGGGGCGGGCTCTGAGACTGGGGGAGAGCTCAGAAAGCTGCTGAGGAAAGATAAATCCCCGCTGCTTTCATACGCCTGTCTGTGATGAGGGGGTAGGTGGGGCAGCTCCAGGCTGGAGGCCGCCGTGTTCAACCGGGGTTCGGCACCCGAACCGCGGCGGGGACGCTCCACTCCGATTAGAGATGGAAGCGTAGTTCTTGGAGGGCTTCCTCTGGTCAGCAGGTTTTCGCCCTGTGCTTATTTTTTACGTATCACGTTGAAGATGGAGCTTCCTGTTCCTGAAGGCTCAGCCAGCGACCGCGGAGTTAACAGGTTCATGGTTTCATAGCAGTGAGATAAATGAAGCTGACATGCTGATGGATTTAACAAGTGTAAGGCGTTATCCTGACACTCAGGCTTCCACGTAGTTCGCTTAAGGTGTCAGAAAAATTCTACTTTGCATCTTTCAAATCTTCCAAATGAGTACTCCCTCACAAACAAGATTTAGCACCTCTCGCAGCTGTGAATTATAAGACCCATTGGAAGATTTATTCTTATATTTTCTGCATTAAATAGAAAGGACATTCATTAAAAACGTGAAGGGCAACACTAGTTTTTTCTTAGCTTGCTTTCTATTGATGTAGGATCTCAAATCAACGCACAAGCTGGTTTTAGTGCTCTCATGAGGATGGGGTCTGAGATAACTTAAGCAGTTTGATTTTAGCCCATGACTGCATATGCAGTCTTGAATTTTTTTTAATATCTGAATGGAATGTTTATTTGAATTTTGCGTATTGAAATCCCATATAAACTTGGCTTTCAAGAACGTGTTGCTTAGCACACAAAAATATTCCAAAATAACTGCCAAATGGGAAAGCTTCACTGTCAGTTCCAAATTCTTTTAACTTGTTTCCCACTATCAGTATCTTGGCACACCATAACTCTTAAAGAGGAAAGGAAGAAAAACGTATCAACAGGCTCTTGCTCAATTTACTGATTATATTTACAAATGTCAGTGGATTACATTTAGGCACTGCACATACAGTGGTTAATATATAGATGTTGCAGTCCTGAATTTGAAGGTACACTTCTGTTACTAAAAGACACAACTTTGTTTCCCTGCTCTCCCCTCAGTCTAGAACAATTATTTAATGAGGTCTAGGAATTTGACCTGATTTGCTTGTAAGCATTCTTCCCTGATGTATATTAATATTGCTCTTCTAAAATTTGCCTCTAAGTGCAGTGGAAAAAAAAGTGCATTAAACTTTGATGAATTGAGAGCATGCTAATGAAAAAAACGTTTTTGGAAAAAATCCTCTGTAGTTACTTTACATGGCAGAGTTTCTGTATTGAAAGTGTGAGTGGGCAGAAAAGAAGTAGAAATGCCAAGATAGTAATAGAGTTATTAAAATACTTTGTGATGATCTTGAACAACTGAATTGTGTGTTGAAATTTAATTATGAAGAGTTATTTGATATCTTCATTCAAAATCCTTTCATCACCTACTTTAATTCGAACCACAGCTGCAAACACACAGCTATATTGTATTGGCTTTCATGCTATTAAACAGGTGTTATATGAAAACTGTCATCTATGTTGTTTCCAGTGTTTAACTTTTCAAGGTGTGAGAATAGTTACAGTACTGTTACTTGTCTCGTATGGGATCAGCTTTTACTGACAAAGTTGTCTGTCTCTCTCAAAGCTTTTGTCTCTGATTTGTGACATCACAATGGAATGAGATGCAGTTGTTAAATGCAGAAGTAAATCTACATAATGCTTTTACAAATTGTTAAATTTTATTTGATTTCAGCACTCACGATACCACTTAAGACATTTAAAGGGGGAAAAAGGGACATGCTTTGCTTCATAATATTTGGAAAATATTTTTTTACTGCATTTGATCTTGAAAATGAAAAAACAGTAAATGTCTTGATGATCTCTGTGATGACCTCTCAGGTGAGCAGGATTTCCTTTCCACTGCTTGAACCTCCCTTTGGGGATGCTGCCGCTTGAGGATGGAACCAGTGAGCTGCCCGCCGCCCTGAGCAGCTCTTTGTTGGCTGTGACTGTGCATCCCTGGCAAACGCTGGAGGAGAGCGTGGCTATAATGCCACCTCCTGCTGCCTCACAGGCTGGTTCTGACAGTGCAGCGAAGCCACGAACTGTTCCTTGGCTCCTCTGCGCCCTGAGGTGCTCCCTGACGGTGCGGGGAGCTGTGCTCGCAGATCGCTATCTGAGGGGGCAGCAGGCCTGGTCTTGAAAGGCGGCCTTTGGGCTCTCCTAGTAAAGTCCTAGGGAAAGTGTGTCCTGGGAAGCCGAGACTGAAATGGGTAGCCTGCTGCTAAGTGGTTCATCCCGCCGTTTGCCACCGCATAGTGCCAAGTGTATCCAGAGTGAAGCGCTTCGGCAAAGGCTGATGGAGAGAGCCTGCCCTCCCTGCCGGGCCCTGCGTGCACTGCGGCTGGGGCCAGGGCTTCTCAGGCAGCTCCTGCCATGCTGTTCCGCGGCATGGTGCCACCTAGTGACGTGCTTGCTTTTGTTTTGAGGGCTGGGGAAAAAAATGCTTGCACTGCCGCACCCGGGGATGTATACCAAAACTTTTTTATTTGTCAGTACGCCATAATTCCCTGCATAAACCATTCAGAATAAGAATTGATGCTTCTATATTGAAAACATGATTTTTATTTTTAAAAATGCCATGCTCTTAACTCCTTCAATTTTCTTCTTTCAACTACTGTTTCCTTTATTTTTCCCACCCTTCTCACTTATGTCAGCCTTTAACAAAAAACAAAAACAAAAAACCAACACAAAACTTTTTGAGCAAAATGTGTACAATTTTCCTAGCCTGTCCATCTAAAATACTTAAATACTTTGATGCTCTTGAAATGTTTTCCTAGACTTGTTTTCTTTGGAGAGCCTAAAACCCTTCATAATTATGTTTCATACATAAATTCCAAGACTGCTACAGGCAGCAAGCAATTTACAGTAAACCTTTTACCTTTCTTTTGATTCACTCTGTTCCCTTACCTCTGCTGAGTTCTGATGACTGTGCAAATATTTGTGATTAACTTGGTTGCTTAATGAAGCAGAATCAGTGTGTGTCATATGATGTTTCATTATGAATCTCATTAGTTGTACAGGAACAGCTGCACTAGTTCACAATAAAAGTCTGCCTAGTCCAGGGGTGGATGGTTTTGCTAGTTAAGAGATTTTTCTGAGCATATTATCACTGTTCCGTAACAACAGCAAATGCTATTGTAGAGGTTCAGTATTGACAGCACAATCAACTATTTCTGATTTTGTTCCGAGTCATTTCTAGGTTAAAACAGTCATTTAACAAAATCATTTTCCCTGTCAATTGCTTTACCTCATTCCTCTTCCTTTCCATCCCTTCTTTCCTGATTCCAGCTGTTATTTGTTATTTCTGTTATGCTATCCCAAGCACAGTGCTACATCAGTCAGAGCAACAGCCATTCTTTTTGTGATGCTGGAAATGTCCCAGACATATTCCGGAATTTCTCCAAAACTAGCTCCAGACCTGTGATCCAAAAGGAAAACATTTGAGAAGTCATGAGTGAAAGAGAAGACTCTGAATGCATGTCTTTCCTTGGGTCTCTTGGAGGACTTGAGCAAGACTTCTAAACAGCTGCATGGTATTCCCTCTTTTCATTCAAAGACCTCATTAATAAAAATGGTAAGTTACTGCTTTTCCAGGTGGTCCCTGTCATAATATAGATGTTGGAGCAGGAAAAGTAAAGGCTGTCAGAGAATGTACTGGAGCCTGTAGACGAAAGATATTTTCCTTTTCTCTGCTGAAAATGAGAAATAGCTCTGTTTGACATTCTGGTGACTTCTAGTGTGTGTAGCTGAGAAAAAGGCAAGAACGTAAGTTCTGTAGCCCCTTGTATTACAATGATATCCCAGGGACAAGGCCAAAGCAGAGAAATGTAACAGGACATAAATAAAATTAAGTCAGCTTTTCAAGTGTTGTAAAACAGGAAAAAAAAATAATTCTTTAAATCTGCAGCTCACTCACTGTAGGGATGGGCATTGAAATGTGATGAAGTATTGAGGGGCTGGATTCAGCAGACAAAGTGCTCCTTGCATTCCCAAGTTAAAAGTCCTTTCTATATAAGAACACAAATAAAAAAAAAGTTGAAAATTCCATTTGGGGCTGTTGATTTCTGCCAGATTTTGTCCCTTGCTACCTGTTCTCTATGATAAAATAGTCACTGTACCACCATCACTTGTTTTTTGTCCCATCTGGTACATAGCAGTAACTTTAGCCAAATCTGTGGGGTTTTCTCACTTTTTGCTTTAGTTTTAAACAGAAATATTGCAAGACATTATGATTCCATATGAAATGCAAAAACAAGTGTTGATAAAGCATTCTTAGTAAGAAGAGACCAAAGCCTCCAATCTTTCAAACATATGTAGCTAATTCTTCTAAACCTAAGGATGTACATATGTGCCCTCGCATGTTAAATTAGTGGTTGGAGCTGTCTGACAATGTTTATGTACAAATAAGGAAGGAAATGAAATGTGCTCAATGTTTGGCCAAAGGCCTCAAATGGCATTGTAAAACATACCCAGAAAACAAGAGGGAGTTTGAAGTAAAAAGTTATATGTTTTAAGTTCTCTTCCTAGCTATTGCCTAGGCAGGGTAGCTGGTGGAGCAGTTTCAATATCAACATGCTTCTTGTGGACTGGTAAATATGTTGCTAGTATAAAAACTTATGTGTTAGAGATTGTAAGCTCACAACTAAGAAAGAATTCGGTAGAGGAAGAAAAAAACAAGAGTGTCTGTTAGATACAGTGCTAAGTCAAGTTCCTTGTGTCTGATGCCAGCTCTATTTTAGCAAATGCAAAGAGGGGTCTCACAGGCCTCATTTTACACCCAGTCACATGAAAATGCTAGACAGGCTGGAAATTATTGTGAAATTATGCCTTTTTATTCTCACTGTTACAATAGTGAAAGTGGAGAAATTACAAATTAAGGATTAAATAAACCTTCTAAAATTGTGTAGTGACAGTTTACAGGAATGTTAGAATCAGTGTTGCTGTCACACACTATTTGCTCCTTTAGGTACATATATTAAATTTGTCTTGACACGCCTAATCTTGTAGTATTTGTAACTCCCAAGATTTATCAAACTGCAAGTCTTGGTCATTATTAAATGCCCAAATCATTACTTCATGGCAGAGGTGTCTGCATGTAGCAACAGGATTTTCCAGGAGGTGGATTGATATCCTGCTCTCCCATTTATTACCTGCTTATGAGAAACATGTAATTGTCTTCCCTTGGATTTATTGTATTCCTAGAACCTGCATGACCCCTTACACCCTGTGATGCAAAGTCTATTATGTATGCTGTGTTCTTTAGGAAATACCACAAACTTGGGCTGGAAAGATTTCTTGGTAGTATTCTGTGTTGTTGAAATTTGTAATACAAGTTATTTTTCATAAGATGTAGGACAGGGATTACTGAAGGATGTGCTGCCACAGCAGCTTGCATGTTTTGCTTACAGCAACAGAATTTGCACCTACCCAAAATGAGTGGTCCCAGGGAATGATACAGGCCCACAGACTGCACAGGAAAATGGGACAATTAATAGGTGTTTTTCTTTACTTTTTTTCCCCTAAGATTAAAAGTTCCCTATCTAATATACTGTAAGTTCAGGAAAACAGTGATCTCTATGGAGTCACTTCTGAGTGCAGTAAATACAAACTGTGGAATTTGATATTTTTCTGGTATTGCTTTTCAACATTTCATGCTAACTTATTTTCAGATACATGTTGAGAGGCGTTTACTGATTTCTTTTTGCCCATCATTCCCACCTTCTGTAATACTGAGTTACTGTCATCCTAAATAATTTTCGCTGAGAAGGAAAACATCTGAAAATGATGGTAGAGTTTGAAAAATTAATTAAGCAAGCCAAAATAGGAGCATGGGTTCATGAGCAATACCAAGGGCAGATTAAATGCTGATACCTAAAATGTCCCCAGCTTAACTGTGATTGTTACTCACCCATTGTTTGGAGTGATGATGTCTGCACGCCTTCGCTGTGGTCAAAGAGCCATTCATTGATGTTTGGAACACACTAGGAACAGACATACCAAATAACAGGATGGTAATGTTCCAAACAAGCAAAGGCTGCAACAAACACGTGGTTACAAGATTTCAGGTACTTTTGAGCTTTTTGTACAAATGCCACTGGGCATGACACAAAGGCATATGCTGTTACTGGTGTCTTTTGCCAGGATGGGGCCCCTGTGTTAAATTTTGTTTCTCAACATAGGATGGTGATCCTAGAAACAAGCGATCTAAAGATAGTCCTTAGGTCAGTGGTGAAATGGATCCTTACTTCAGGGTGTACAAACACCACCTCTGTGACTTCAGTTAGTTGCCGAGCTAGTACATTAAGCTGACTTTGTGTTGTGAAATGCTTAAGTCATCTGATCACTGTGTGATAAACGATGGTTTTATTTGCTTAAATGATGGGTAAAGAGCAGAAACAAGTGGATCCTGAGTGTTTATAAATGCTCCACATTACCCGTATCTCCAGCAAGTCAGAGTAAGGGAAAAAATAAAAATGCAAGCAAGCATATACTAGCAGTACTTCACACAAACATAGTCTTCTTTTGGATGTTTCTCATGCAGCTGCAGAAGCTCTTTGGCTTCAGTTTGGCTTTTGTAGATGATAGTGTTAGAACAGGCTACATGTTAAATAAATCACTGCTTTTCAGTGGTGCTCCACAGGGCACTATATTTAATACTCTTACACCTACAGTGATGTATATGAGTATCAGCCTATAAAAATAGTTTGTGATCATAAGCTTAGTCAGGCGGGGATCTTGGGGACCATTGTATATGAATCCCAAGGGAGAAAAGATTAGGTTCCAAGATTTTGGCTGCAAAATGCTAGTCTGAGGCATTGGAATCTTAAGCTGTTTCAGTGACCAAAGTTATTTTTTATTTTTGGAAATGGATTATTGATGACATCCATGCAGCCCTCAACATGCAACCTCAGCTGTCTGGACATTCCTCACTGCCTAGCTACAAAACACATCTGATGCTCTTATATGGTCTCTTGGCTGGGTCTGTAGGTCTTGTAGCCTTTCAGTGGTTAAGGGGTTTGTGCCCACTTGCAGGTTAACTGGCTTCCTAGGGAAACCCAAATTTGGAAGGTCATTATTAGTTACATTCTAACAGCCTTGGAAATTCTTCCTCAATAATGTGTCTTCCTGAGTATCTATACATTAATAAAGTCCCCTGTCCCCACCCTCTAATCACAGAGAGTAGCAAAGAACATAGCACCCACACAGTGCCACGAGAAGCAAAGCATCTACATCCCATGTTTCAGTTGTCTGTTCAAAAATTAAGAGCAGCAGTACAGAAGATTTTGAAGTAGAGCTTCCTTTAAGGGAGAATACCAGATTCTCCTTTATATAATACATTTAGGATTTAAAAACCACTAACTCATAAGTTATTTCCAGCAAGAGAAATCCAGCTGGCTTGTCTGTTGTTGATTACTCAGTATAATAAATACATCAGCATCTAAGATGTACTAAGGCAGGATCACAAAAATAATGGTTTGGGATTTCAAAACAATCTTACAAAATTTAGACACTCAAGGGAAAAAGATAATTAAGAGAATCTAACTTCTATTCTGAGTGCAGCATGCCTGCATGTATACACGCAAAATTGACCTGTACACGTGTGACCAGCCCAGCCCAAAGAAGTGGCAGTGTAACTGTTCTTCAGTCTAATGTTACATAGCAACATTGCAACAGAACAGTGTTTCCTAGGTCTCCAGGCTGTTGTCTTTGTGACATGGGCAGTGCAGGCAAAAACTTCCATCCATACTTGTAAACTACCTTCTAAAAAACCGAGCTGTTCCTAGAACCTTGCAGGCATCCCATGGAGATGCCTAAGCAATTATACCAAAGAACAGAGGTAGTCTAAAAAACAAACTTTTTGAGAATAATCAGGTATGGCAATTTTCAGTAATATAGCAAAGAACACAGTAGCAGAAAAAGACAAAAATTGAAGCTTAATTTGTTTGGAGATAAAACACAAAATTAGGAAAATAATGGCTTAAATGAGGTTTGAGCTCAGAAGTGAAAACAACTCAGGAATTTAAGAAAAAAAAAAAGTCAAAGCATGCCTACTGAGTACAAGGTTAACTTACATACATAGCTAAACCTTGAATATCTTCACAAGCTGCCAAACTTTCATTCCACTACACAGGACATGAGACAAACCTTCCTTACAGTATATGCTGTCCCAGACTTCACAAGCCTGTTAGCTGAAGGAACATTCCTGTCCCTTGGGGTCTTAAGACATGTGAAATAGCTCAGGGAACAGTCTGGGATAAAAGGTCATCACTTTGATTGGTAAGCAGGTAGGCAAGTTAAATTCTCCTTATGCTTTTCAGCTTTTAGTAGCCAAGAGAATGAGCTGTGGAAGCACACAGGCATGCTAAGAACTTAGGGAACAACCTTCCTTTTTTTCTTGGTATTCAAGACAACAGCATCCTGCAATTCTTGCTTGCTTCAAAGCCATTTCCCCACTTATTGCCAGCATAAAAACTTAGCAAACAGGAACACAAACTTTTGACATGAGAATATTGCTACAAAACTATCAATATTTAAAGAAAATGAAAGCTGGGCATGACACCTGCCTAAGAGCCATAAATGTTTTCTGCTGGCTATTAAGTACAAATATCTTCCCCGTTTCTTTGGCTAACTAGTAACACCAGGTTTTTGAAGTGATGTCTGACTAACATTAAAACATTTGTACAACTATATTTCTGAAGACACCAGCACATACTGCTAGGAGCCTTTCGGAACAAGGACACTGAACAAAGCATTAAGAAATTGACTTTTTGAGCTTGATTTGCATATGCAAATAAAATAATTAACACAACTGCATTTTTAAATGCATAATAGAAATGTCCTTCTTCACAAAAAAATAATAATAATAAAAAATAAAAAAGTATTTTATATATATAGCAATCTTTATTTCAAAATGGCGTTTGTTACAAAAGTGTAAAAATCCAGCTAAACCAGAAATATTGAGATTTTTTTGCTGTACTATCAAGTTCATAGATCTTTGTCCCCATATCCTTTCCCTCAATATTCTCCCCCTTTCCAGTCTGATTATACAGGTGCAAATGTGCCTAAATGGCCTGGAGTAGATAAATACATTGAGAAAGGCAAAAGCTGTAAAGCTAAATGCATGCAACAAGTTCTATCAGGAAGAAACCCTCAAAAATAAACATAAATGTGAAGTAGAGATCATCCACAGGGACTTAAGAGATTTGTTCAGTCATCCTTGTCTTTTGCTCCATGTTTCAGGATACGTGTGAATTCAATGTAGTTGAAATTCCCCTTTTTGTCAATGGGTGCCTCTCTGTACAGCTCATCTACCTCTTCATCTGTGAACCTGTCTCCCATTGTTGTCAGCAGCTCTCGCAGGTAATCTTCCTGGATGAACCCTGGAACATAACGCAAGAGATGATTAAGTTTTACATTCACTTGCTAATAGATGGATGATAATTTCTTTCTTTGAATTGTTTCAGTAAGAGACCTACAGTCTTTGTTGCCACATGAAAACAAGGCCACTAAAGCCTATTATAATAATTACTGTGTAGTTAGAAGTTTTCAATCAAATCAAGCCACTTAGTCACAGAACCACAGAATTCTCATGGCTGGAAAGACCTCTTAAGATCACAAAGATTCAACTGCCAGCCCAGAAAAAAGCCACTATGCCCACTAGAGCATGTCCCTCATTTCCATGGCTTTGCTTCTTGAAGTAAAGGCAATTTCATGATTTGCCTATGTTGTTTCAAAGAAAAAAAAAAATAAAAAAATATATATATAAACATACACACACTGACAAATTTATATCAGACCTTCTTCCCACCAGCAGGGCTACACTCCCAGTAATACTGAGAGCTTTCTAACAACTCCACATTTCACACAAAGAAGAATCATTTGTGTAGAACATTCCTTATGAAAAACCACTAAAAAAACTTTAAAAAAGGAACTTGACTACCAATTTTCAACAAGTGCACAAAACATAGGTCTAAGTTTGAAATATTTCGAAGACTTTAAATTGATCTAAAATTTGACAAAACTCAGATTTACTCCCCTGGTTGCAAATAATACATTTTTTGCATTGTCTATTAAACAAGGAGCTTTATGTAACTTGTGGTAACTCATTTAACTTCTATCAGCTCTTTTGTGAGTCACACAAGTTTTCTTGCATTAATTCTTCCTCTCCATTAAGTGCAGCTTAACAAAGGGAAGGTGGATACAAGTTGCTGACAGAAAACCCATTCTTCAGAAAAGCACAACAGCTTTGAAGATGAGGATTTCCCTTACACAAGTTGCATCAAATCCAAATTTCAAGTTAGGAAAATTTTAAGACCAGGGTTTCCAATCAACATCTGGATTTGTAACACGCTTTCCTGCCATCTTGAACACAACAACTGAAGTTTGGGATTTTAAGTTGTGTAGTGCTTGAAAAGGTAATTCCAGTTGCTGAAGATACATGGTATGATTTTTAGTTTGCAGAAATCACAACTTTGAGTTAATAAATTCATGACAACTTCTATAAATTCAAGTATTTATTATTACAAAAGTAAGGAGAAGAAATACACATAGACTGCTATTTTACCCACATACCTGTTGCTTCAAGTATTATTACAAAAGTAAGTAGAAGAAATACACATAGTCTCCTATTTTACCACATACCTGTTGCTTCTTCATCAAAGCAAGCAAAAGCATTCCTGATTACATCTTCTGGGTCTGTGCCATTTAACTTCTCACCAAACATTGTGAGGAACATTGTGAAGTTTATGGGTCCTGGAGCCTCATTCATCATGGCATCTAGGTATTCATCAGTTGGATTCTTTCCTACAAATAAATACACATCTATCTTTAAAAAGTATCAAGATCAGCTAGATGAGCAAAATAATTAATTTTAAAAAGAGCATTTTTAATAACATTAGTCACATCTGAGAGTCATGACAACAGATCTCAGAACAATGGGTTAGCAAGTGTTATTCTATGAGAGAAGTCAGTCTGTTCATGAGAGAATTATCAGCTACATCATTAAATGTGAGAACCCCCTTCCCTTTCTCAGACATTACCAAGGGAGGCGAGCATATCATGCAAGTCCTCTTTGTCAATGAAGCCATCCCTGTTCTGGTCAATCATGTTGAAGGCCTCCTTGAATTCCTGAATCTGTGACTGATCAAACATTGCAAATACATTGGAAGTGGCACGCTGAGGGCGCTTCTTGGTGGTCTTCGTCTTTGCCCTTTTGCTCGACATGTTGGCTGCTGGTTCTAAGGAGAGAGAAACATACCAAATTTTAGCCTTATTAGACCAGATTACAAGTCACTGGGGAAGGAATTTTATATTCCTTTATCCATTGCATGTTATAAGCAAATATCCTAAAGTATTTTTTTTTTTTTTTTTTTTTTTTTAATCTTCTGCTCTATTTGCTTTCATTCAAAATTCACTTACTATTAAACATGTCTTCCAGGATTCTGGGATTGGCACTGTAGGCCAACAGCAATATACATAAAAAAAAAAAAAAATCATAGCTCTTGAAATGAACTTGTATTGCTGATTCAGTACACTACCTCTATCTTCCACAAATTAAGATGACTACATACTATTCAGTTTAGGAGACTCTGTTGACCAACCACATAGGATACTGGCTGCTAACCTAGTATGTAGTGGTTAAATAAATCAAGCAGTTATGCTAAACTAGCTTTTTTTGGGGGGGAAAAAAGACTCAAATGTATTCTGTTATACACCCTGAATAGCATTTTATTAGACTAAGAGCAGCAAGTCTCAGGACACACACTGACCCTGACAGGAGCCTAATGTTTTTGTGAAGGTTACTGCATGGTGCTGGGACAGGGAGAGAGATCTGCCAAAGAATCCCTTACAAAGTTCTTCACCAAAGTCAACCAGAGGACTCTGTGTTAGGAAAAGGACACTAACTTGGTTCAAAAGCACTATTTTCTTTCACAAAGAAACACAATACATATGCAAGCATGTTTTTGTTTGAATTAATGAAATAAGTTCTAAAAATTTGAAGATTGCTTCTTTTAGGTTAGCAACCTTTAAAAACATTTGTATGTTCTCACAGAATACATAGTTCCATGTATCACAAATATACAAATTTCACTGCTTCCCTTGAGCAGTCAAGAAATAAACACAGTAATTTATGTTCTAATACTCGTAATGAGGGTACAAGTAAGGCTTTCAAGGTAATTGCTTCTGTTTAGCTGGGAAGATATATTTAGTGTTCAGCTACAGCGGATAGTGCAAACGCTAAAAGCCAAGTCATTCACCCAAAGACCTCCTCAACATTGCCACTGGATAAAAGACAGACACAGTTTAATGTTGCTTCAAATAGTCTTGTACAGCTCTATGCTTAGGTTTTATCATAGCAATCCATGCTGCTATGATCTTTTATTATGCTGAAAACAACTGTTAAGCAAACCAGCTTCCTTCTATCCCGGATTTTGAATTTTACAGGAAGCACCTGCAGCAAGTGTCCTGAAAGAAGACAAATCTCAGCTTCGGCTGTACTGAGAATGCCAACATTTTGAAATAAACACTAAGTATCCCATTTTGTAACTTAAAAAAAAAAAATCTCATCAGAAATGCAATTCCAATCACAGTCGCAGCATAGTTCTAACAGTTTCTTAGAGAACTTTGACAAAGTTACTGTATTTTCTGTAAAAAAATACGGTAAAATTAAGCAAAATAACTCCTTCACATAGTCAATCCCCTACTCAGGCAAAAAACACTTTTTTTTTTTAATTAAACAAAAGACATTTTACCTTGCTTTTTATCAGATACATGACATGCTGCACCAAGCATCTGGATCATAAAAGGATATTCCATGGTTATGTCCTTCTCAGTCTCTCTATGAGTCTGTCTTACTGATTTTCTCCTGCTAATTCCACACTTTTAAATCCTATGCGCATATACAACGTTCTTCTGACGTATAAAACAAATGATTATGACCCGAACTAAAAATAGCCTATGAAATGCAACTGCACATCATTCAACAACACTGAAGTTCTCTTCATTGCATGCACTAACCACGAGCTAACTGAGATGTCTGGCCTCCAACACCACTTAAATAAATAAATATGAACTCCTGACGACGAGATATTTATGAAGACAGCTGACAATAAAGGTGGTTTGCTTTCAAGCTGCAGTCAAGGGTTGTGCATAAATTCAATCTTTTACTTAATGAGGGTTTTTACCGAGGTAAGGAAATGTTATATTCTGAATTATCGATTAACAGTGCCACTGCCCAAAATAGTCAAACAATCTCTCTTAATAACTGTTCTCTGAAACAATTCAGAGTTTTCAGGATATGGCCTATTCAAAGTTAACTAAAAATTTTACTTTATACAGGAGACATCTTATATAAACAATAATATTGGAAGGGCTGGACCAGATGATCTTTGAAGTCCCTTCCAACCCGACATTCCACAATTCTATTTTGTAAGGCAGTGCTCCTAGCAAGTCCCCACCTGCCACGCTGTCAGGTACAATTCTATCAGGTGCAATTCTAATTGAGAGAAGGCAACAAAACCAGACTACTGGCAACTCTAGCTATACATGATAATAAAAAAGCCTCTTTTTAAAAACTATGCTCCCAAGATTGCCATATCAGAATATCATACTAGAGAAGATGAAAAATTTGGCCATGCTTGTATTACTATTTTCTAAGCTTCTCTCAAGCAGGCATGGGAGGCAGTACAGAAGGCACAACTCCCATTGGAAGAAATCTGTCAGCCTGCACACAGAAAAACATTAGGTATTGAGATCATAGAGCCTTTCAGTACAAGTTTGGTGCAGCTATGCATGAAACGCTGCACTTGACTCTGGAAAACTCTATTAGAAATAAGGTGATAAACTAGAACATGTTCAGAAAAAACAAGGATATTTATCAAGTTAGCCAAAGAAATCCACTTAGCATGAAAAAGTCTGAAGCACTTACACGTAGGTGTTACCTCTCTGTGTACAACAATGAAAAACGTAATGAGAAAGAGTTTACCTCACTTGAGTCAAATACTGGACCCACTAATTTTAGAGAAAATAGGATTTATTCTGATAAACCCACCAGGTCATTTATTTTAAATGTTTTTATAATTGAAAAAGGGCAAGTACAGGGTGAAAATAAACTTTCAAAAGATGAATGTAAAAATACTCATTCAATAGTACCAGTCAGGACTGGCAGATTTAGTCTATGTCGTACAATGTTATGATGGACTGAATGTGTGGGCCTTGTTTTGGAAACTGTCCCAGAAACTTCTAACATATGGTCTTGCCTGTAAGATTGACTATCAGATACTTTCAAGAACATGTCCTTTATTTGGAAAGATTTTCACATAATAAAAAAATTAACAAATTGAACCCACTGGGCTAGAGTAGTACTAATAGGACTATGCTGCTTGGACATGTACATTCATTTGCTTAGTTGAGCGAGAGCAAAGGACATCAAACTACAGCATCACAGGAAGTCATCTTTTGCTCCATACCTCTGGGAAAAAGATAAACCCTAGCAGACAAAACTGAGCAACTACAGAGCTTAAGCCAGACAAGATATGAAACTTTACAACGCACTAACGATGGTGCAAGTTGGATCTGTTTCAGGTCAGTGACCAGAAGTAAAGCTTCAGAGAACAGCCTTGTGTTTCAGCAGTGGTCTTGTAGTGACTGAGAATGTCTATCACTCAAAACAAAACAAAAAACCCCACCATAAAACCAAAACCACAATAAAACCCACACCCAGTAAAGTCTCTACATAAAATTTAGTACTGAGTAACATTTTAACACTGCCAATTATTTGGGAACTTTATAAAACTAGGCTATGATGGCCACCTCTTAAATGACCAAATTCAAAAGTCATCCTCAAAGCTGCTTCCCAAGTTCTGACCATGGAATCAATTCAAGCATCAGGTACCACCACTCTTCCATCACAGCCTGGGTCTTAGCAGGAAGAGGTAAGTCAGCAGATCTGTGTCAAAGCTCAATAAAGTACAGATTACACTTCAAAAAAACCCCAAACTATGCAATCTCATCTTGTCTGGAAGGCCGCCTTAACACACTCCACATTAGTAACTTTTCATAAGACTTTGTAACAGAAGTCAAACCTGCCTCAAAATCTAGTTCTGGTAACTCAACAAAGCTTCTGTCTATAAATTACAGCGTGGAAACCAATATTATATTCCTAATAGCTTTGGTACGGCCATAAGCAACGGTGGTCTCAGCAGGCACGGACCCTCACGACCCCTCCCGCTCTCGCAACCTCTTTCAAACGCAGAGGCTTCCAGAGCTGCTCTTCCCCTGCTCCAACCACGGCAGGGAAGTGGCTGCAAAGGGCCGATGCGGCCGGAAGGCAGCCGATCCCCTCCGACAAAGCGGTGGTGCCAGAGGGAGCNAGGCCGCAAGAGACCCCCGGCCCGGCTCCTTAGGCGGCCCCGCCCCATACGCTGCCCCGGCCCCTAAGCCTCTCGCTGCCCCACGGCTCCAGAGCCCGCGGGCGGCCGCCGAGACCCCCCTTTTCCCCCTCTGCGCCAGCGGCGATCCCGCCTCACCTGAGGGTTACGGGAAGGGGGTCCTGGTCCGAGCGCAACAGCCGCGACTGAGGCAGAAACGGCACTTCCGGAGAGCGACGGCCACCGCCCCGCCGGCCAAGAGGAAGGAAGGTGTGGGCGAGACCATCTCCGCGGAGAGAAAGGGGGACGTGGCTCTTCGCTACCCCGACGAGGTGGCACAAACCGCACCAAGCGCGTGAGGAGCCTCGGAGGTGATTGTACAATTTGCGTTTTCCCTCGGGGTCTTTCTGCCATTCGTATACGGAGACCGTCAAGGCCCCTGGCTTGGCGTCCGCCCCGTTCTGTCTCCCCCGACTGAGCGGGGAGTTGGTGCAGCGCGGTGCGGTCACCGCATTCCACGGGCGAGGGAGCGCCGCGTCTGCCCTTATAAGGCAACGGCGGGAGTTTCCTGCTCGCGCCATGGGCGGGGCCGTTATCACCTCTCCCCCTGCTCCGCCCGGCGCGGTCCTGGGGCGCGTCCCCGTCCCTTGGGGTCCCTACATCCCTCCCGGCTCCCATGGCCTCACAACTGCTGTTCAAACCGCCCCTACCGCCTCTCCCGGGAGGTGTACTGTTTCTTTTGGTTTGTTTTTTGTTTGTTTTTTGTTTTGTTTTTTTTTACATTAGAGTTGTAATTGCCTCATGAAACGTCACAGGCCTCAGCATTTCCCATTTTCTGACAGAAAAATCAACTGCGTTACTTGTTGACTATCTGGGGTGTCCTCAGTGGTGCAGAGGAGCCAGTAATCCACTCAGTAAAACACAGAAGTGGATTTTATTGGGCTGTCACACAACACATCATGTTGTTGCTGGTTAAGCAATGGAGCTGGTACGTCTGGAAGATTGTTTTTAAGAAGTTAATTATGTGCCTGTCTTGGGTTCAGAGACGATAAGCAAGGCTGCTTATCTAGCCTGGCTTATGAAGGAAACAGGCTTCTCCTGGTTTGTGGTCTGTATGTCATCCCACCTGGGAATAATTTTTACCTGCCTTGGCCAATGCCAGCAGGTGCAGCAGGTAGCCAGAGGCTTCAGGTATATTAAATTCTGACTTTACTGAGAGAAATAAAACTTCTGAACAGAGTGAACTGTCGCCTTCCTAGAAGCATTTCAAGCGAGGTTGCTCAAAGCCCCATCCAACCTGGCCTAGTGGGAGGTGTTGAAACCTGGTGCTCTTTCAGGTCCCTTCCAGCCCAGAGCACTCCGTGAATCCACGATGGTGCAGCCCAGGCAGGGAGCAGGCAGGCAGCTGTGTGGGGCTGTGTGCTGCTGGGCTACCCTGGCTGGCGGAGAAGATTGCTGGGGAGCACCAGGAGCTGCTGAGGCAGGGAAAAGGTCTCCCTCTTGCATGGTGTTCCCTGGCGCTGGTGCCTCCTGCAATTGATGGGGAAGCAGGGTGGCTTCTGTCACACCTGCGTTTCCCTCCCGCTCTGGTGGGACACTGCAGGCCTCCCACTTGGCATGAGGCTTTTGCATGGCTGCAGGCAGCCCCTGACCTCTGGCACACACATTTCTGAGACAACCTGTCCTTTTGTGACCCAGAAATGGGTTATTCCTCGTGATACATATGAAACAGGTGTCTGTTATGAATCACCGTTTTCAACCTTTGTTTCTTATGTTTCCAGAGTCCAACACTTCTGCTGGAGTCAGTGGCAAAACTGATGCATAATTTGGCAGAGTTAACCTTGGTAAGGGCAGGAAGGGGGATTTTGATCTCTTAGAGGTTGTATTTTTATCCCACAGTGACATAAATAATTTTCCATAAAAATGTTCCTTCAAAACCTGTTACAATATTAACTCACTCATTTGCATTTATTTTAATGACCTGTTCTAAAATATTTTTTTAGCTTATCCTAAATTGAAATAAATGTACAAATAAATGAACAATCAAAGGACAAAATGTAAATAACATATATGAGAAGACCTGTCAGAACAAGCCTTTGTACCTGAGATCTGTGAAGTGTCAGGATATGAGCAGCAACCAGGTTTAATATTTAGCATAATGAGCAATATTTACCATATTGACTAAGCACAGAAGATTTCAGCCTTGCTGTTTTTACCATGCTGCCCACTGACCTTATGCAAGATTTTTTTCTGAATCATTTCTTAATGGGAAACAGTATGCAACCTTTTATTTTGAGAAGTAGGAAGTTTAGAGGCTCATTAGATTTTAGGCATCTTTAAGAAATACAGATGGCAGTAGTAGTGATTCATGAAAAGCAAACTTGTTTCCAGAGAAAAACATTGACCAGTTATAAAAAATATGTGATTGGTTTGTAGCAGTCTTCTTCATTAGCTCTCATTAAAAGAAAGAGAAATGACCAAAGTGTCTGAAGTGTTAAAGAAGAGCACTTTGGTGGGCTGTCCATACTGCAGCTGTGCCTATGTAGAGACTCAGTTTTCTGCAATTGTTAAACAGCAAATAACTACAAAGTAATGATTAAAAATAGTTACTTTTAATTACAGTATGCTGGATGACATCAGATCTTATATTTAGCATTCTTGCTCTTTCCAGAGACTTCTTTCTGCTACTGAACTCTTTTTTCCCAGCCCAAATTACTTTTTTCCTAGCCCTGATCAGCACTACAGGAACATTTTTAGTTTGACCATCTCTGCAGCGTTACTGTCTTTTCAACTTTGCAAATGCACATCGCTGTCATTTTTTCCTGCTGCATTAGATGGGAGGTAGTTTTGTCCTTTCATTTTGGGACGAAACCTAGTTCTAACGCTGAATGCACGGAGCCAAGCAAGGATGGAATCGCTCTTAGGACTCTGCCGTGCTCCAGGAAAAGGAAGATGCCTTTTTTATTGCCAGCAGCAGTCTGCTACCTTTCTGTCCTTGGGACAGAGATTCCATCCCCACCCAAGGCACAGTGTGTCCGGGCTCAGCCTCCATCCTCCGCCAGGCAGCCCCCTCCGCTCCCTACCCCCAGAAACACGCATCGGATTCCTGCTGCTGCCTGCTTTGAGGCTTTGGGGATCCTGAGGATTACTTATTCGCCTTAATTTTTAATTCCGACCTTGAGATGGGCACCGTTTTCGTCCTTAGATGCTGCCCCAGGGCCGGAAGCATCATTCCCTCCTGTGCCGGCTGCCACCAGCAAGGGGAGCTCCTCATTTGGGATAGGAGCGAGGGACCGGAGAGGTCCTGTACCGCCACGGACAGGAGAGGACGCTGTAAAAATGACATTAAATCGAGTTGGGACTAAATCCTGCTGTAGACAAGGAAATTAAGGGGAAAGACCCTACAGCTGACACTCCGGGGTGACACTTGGGGTGTTTCTGAGCTCCTCAGGTTTCTGTAGCAAGCGTCTGCCTATCTCCACTAGGAGAAACTGCTGGAAATTTTATGAAGTGGGAGACTGCCTTGCTATAGTAACTAACCCCTTTTTGCCACACTTCACTGCTGTTAATTGCTTCTTTCCCATCACCAGAAACTTAGAGAAGTATCTCCAAGCCCTGGTTACTTAGCAGCTTTACTGAGAACTTGGCTTATTTAAGTTCTGTGAAACCTGGCATCACGGTTTTACCTGTGAGGAAACTCTGAGCTCTCTCTGGTTTCAGGTTGAGATTCAGTGTGTTCACTCAAATATTTTTCCTGGGATGAAAACCATTTTGGTTTACATCATTTCAATCAAACTTACAAATGAAATAACAGCTACAACATCATAGTATGCCAGGGAAGTTTTGGATAGGGTATTAGGAAACTTTGTAGTATGCCAGGGAAGTTTTGGATAGGGTAGTAGGAAAACTTTCCTCACCAAAAGGTTTGTCAAGCACTGGAGCAGGCTGCCCAGGGAAGTGGTGGAGTCACCGTCCCTGGAATTATCTAAAGACATGTATCTGTGGTGCCTAGGCACATGGTTTGGTGCTGGACTTGAGAGTGTGCTAGATTAGTGGTTGGGCTTCATGGTCTTAAAGGGCTTTTCTAACAAAAATGATTCTATGGTTCTGTGAAATAAAAAAGAAAAAGATTTTAAAGTTTTCTGCTTATATGACAAAATTACTCTCCTTGTTTTCAGCAGAGGTACCTGGGTGTGTGTGAGGAGCCAGACCTGCTACCACTCAAACAAGGTTTGCAAATCTTCCTCGGATTCTGAGTTGAATTTAGAATATGTCAAAATGAAATTTTTAATAAATTTGAATGAAATGTCAAAGTGTTTGAAAAGCATATGAAAACAAATATTTTACAGCAGTCCAAGAGCAAGAAGAAACGAGAGTTGGGATGAGTTTCAAGAGTGTCATCAAGAATTGGTGAAATGAGCACACAGACAACAATGAACAAACAAATAAATTACAATGAAAAAGATGAGCTAAGAGACAGCAAATTAAACCCAGGTTCACAAATCTCAAGGTACACCTTCCTTCTCTAGCCATGCTCCCTAGTTCAAGCCTACCTGGATGTCCCACAGGAATATGTTACGATTGAGAACATGTTCTCTCCCTGGAAAAGCAATAAGGACTTATCAAGGACTGTGAGAAATTGGTGGAAGACAAATACTTTAAAAATAAAATATTCTGATATTTTCTTATTTGTAAGCCTATCCCACCCACCAAACATTATCTGGAACTGGCACCCTGGTGCCCAGCTACGGGAGGAAATCTTTTTTCTGCCGATGAGCTGGGAAGATGTTGCAAAAGCTCTTGTGTAGAGAGCCATCTTTTGTACCTTTTAGAAAGAATTCACTCTTTAAAAAAGTATTAATCGCCCAGCCATTTTACACATGAAATCAGCCTGTAGACCAGAAACCAGACGGTAAGGTGAAATGGCATGTGTAACCTGACTCAACTTCCCCAGCTGCACGTGGAGATAAGGGAAGGCATAATCGTTTTCCAAATGCTCCACCCAAAACTGCAATCTGAACCACGGTGCTGGAGTGATAATATTGAAGAGGAGCTAATTGCAAGTAGTGGAGGGAATTGAAAAAAGTGCTTTGTAGTCTCTCTAGATGTTCACATTTTAAAGGGAGTCTTCTTGTGTGTGTCTCCTATTGCAGAATAGCTGCTGACAGACCATGGCCTCCCAAGACAGCACCCAAAAAAGGGCTTCCTTGAGGTATTTGACACATATAATAAAATCCCTTTTTCCTTTTTTTCCTTCCCTTGTACCTATCTCAAGGAAGAAAAAAGGATAAGCTCCCACTTTTCTGACTGGAAGTTTTGAAGCCCTTCTCTGGTTCTTTTCCCACCATACTCAGCTTGCCCAGCCCTTGCTGCTTTCTCTGGAGCAGCTTCCAGGAGGAGCACAGGACTCCGTCTTTGTTGCTGCAGTTTGGGTTTCCTGCTCCTCATGCATCCTTCCGGGGCAGGCAGCATGTGCTTGAGACCTGCTCATTTGTCCCCCTCTTCATTAGCAACCCAGCAGCAAAAAAAAATTTAATTGCTGCGTCAGGTATTTCTGGAGCTCAGCAGCCGATGTTGTTAACTCTCCAGCCATCATTACACAGCTACACTTGGTCATGAGTCCATGCTGGCTTTCCTGGGAAGGAAAATATTCCCTCTGTATTTACTCTGGTAGCTGGTGTAACAGGCATGGAATCAAAGCATGGTTTGGGTTGGAAGGGACCTTAAAGATCATCTAGTCCCAGCCCCCCTGCACAGACAGGGACACCTCCCCCTAGACCACGTTGCTCAAAGCCCCATCCAACCTGGCCTTGAACACTTCCAGGGTGGGGACATCCACAGGTTCTCTGGGCAACGTGTGCCCATGTCTCACCACCCTCAGTGTGAGTAATTTCTTCCTAATATCTAAATAAAATTTATACTCCTAAGTTTAAAGCCATTCCTCTACATCCTGTCTCTACATGCCCTTATAAAAGGTCCATTCCCCAGCTTTTCTTAATCCCCCTTCAGGTACTGGAAGGCTGCTATAAGGTCTCCCCAGAGCCTTTCCTTCTCCAAGCTGAACAACCTCAGCTATTTCAATGTCTTCATAGGAGAGGTGCTCAAGCCCTCATCATCTCTGTAGCCTTCCTCTGGGCTTGCTCCAGTAGCTCCATATTCTTCTTGTGCTGGGGACTCCAGAGCACTGTACTCCAGGTGGGGTTTCACTAAAGCCCCTAGAGAGAAATAACATAAGGACAAACTTTTATGCAGATGCAGGAATTTAATCAGAAAATCAGCCCTGGAAGCCACTAACACTTTTTGCAGGGCTGTTCTCAGACTTGCCCTGCACTTAGAGCTTGGGGCTGAGGATTCAGCTGCCTGCCCACAATCACTGTCAGAGCACCACACGCCCTTCCTCTCTGAAACCTCAAACACAGGACTTTTTTCTTGATGGGACATTTAAAGTTCTGTAGTATGCTTAATAACTTAACATTTTTTCTCTAGGCAAAATGAGAGAAATCTGATAGCAGCTGGAAAATATTCACTAGGTATTTTATTTTTATGACACTTTCAGACCTGCAGAAGTAATGTTAAATAAATGTATTAAAACATTAAGGTATTGCTGAATGGCTTGATGAAAACTGTTTCTCCATCATATATAGATAAAAATAAGAATTCTTTAGGAATGTTTCTGGTCGCAAAATATTGCCCCTCCAGTGTGGATTAATTGCAAAGATTTTTCACAAAATCCCATCAGAATTGGAAAATTTCAGGTTCAGCCTCTGCAAGTTAAGTAACCTAAAAATTTAATTCATAAAACCACAGAATGTGAAAATAGGCTTGAACTATTCAGTTTGATATCTCCCTTGTAGATAACTTTAATTTTCTTTGGCCTTTGGCCAGAGCTAAAGTGATGTTTACTTTATCTGCCTTTATCACTGTTCTAACTATTCTTACAGAGATTATGTTGTTATCTGTTTTTTAGTATTTCTAATTAAACCAAAGACTGTATGTTTACAGAGGTGGTAATACTAGACATCATCATCTTTCCACTGTTCTTGTGACAGATATGAAGATTAGAAATCCACTGGGGTTCACAGTGTAATGGGCCATGCAGAGCTGCATTTTTTGCAATAGATTGTGCTGCAATTATGTCAGAAGATCATCTCCAGCACATGCCCATCCATAAAGAGTGAAGCCCTCTGTGTGTAGTTCTCTGAATTACTCATTGCTCAGGGGTTGAGTGCTGGAGGAACCATTACTATAAGCAGTTCAGAAGCAGAAAATTCTTGGGCAAAAGAGACTTTTCCATCTCATTGCCAGCTCACTACCAGGAATAGTAAGAACAAATAGCAAGGGCCTATGCTGACAAAGATTTTTATAGTATGTTTATCAGAACAATTCAGAGACTTAGAAAAAGACAAAATCCAAGATGCTGGTATCTACAGTTTCTTGAACTGGAAACGGCTAATGTTAGCCACAGAAGAAGTATTTGTGAGGACACCAGAACTAAAGACACCCTATGACAAAAATGCAGAATTATTAATACTAGGTCCCAGGCAGGTTTCAAATGGCTGCCAAGTTACCCATGTAGCACCTTTACTAGATGATCAGGAGAAACCCAGGCAAAACAAAGTGATCACAAGCCTTCCAAACCTTGCAAAGAATTAAGTTGCAACATCTGCCTTGTCCAGCAAAGGGTAGTACCTTGTTCTTTCAGAATAAGATGTATCTATGCAGCAGTAATGTTATTGTCACTCAGAAGCTTTAAATACCACCTAGTTTACAAATACACTTTAGAAGCAGACTGGAGACTGAAACAGATTTCCAGCTCTATATTCTCAGTCAGTCTTTCACATATTTGGTTCTTATATCTCCTTGTCATCTTCTACATCCATGGGCCAACTCAAAAGCCAGAGGTGACAGAGCAGAAAAGAAAGGGAGAGGATAACCCTGCTACTCCCTGACCCTACCAGAGCCATTCCCTGGGGCTGTATTCAGATTTTTAATGTTGCTGTTATCAAGTTGTAATGATGTTGAATGAATCTTCAGTTTAGTGAACTCTAAGTTCACTATTATTAAAAGCTATCTGTTCATTAATGTATATATGCCACTCACCCAGTGAGTGCTCTTCACAAACTCCTTGCATACTACATAGAATCATAGAATTTTCAGGGTTGAAAGGGACCTTTAAGATCAACTGGTTCCAACTCCCCTGCCATACATCTTGAATAGTAATTCCCTAAAGAATAGTGTTTCTTCCCTGAAGTGTTTTGGGATTCCCAAGAGTTGTATTTCCCAGGTAATTGTATCTCCTAGGTGAAATGATTTGAATTCCAGAATCAACTTAAGATTACAAGCTTGTTTTAAGAATTTAAGAAAGGGCAGAAACTAAAGAGGTTTGTGAAATGTACAGTTGGCTTCTGTTCGCTCATTACTTCAAAGTTATTTTCAGTCAATTTTCAGATTTTCAAGACCCAGCTCAACAAAGCCATGGACAATCTCACAGATGAATCTCACAGCTTTGGGCTGGAGGTTTGGCTAGAGACTTCCTGGGTCTTTTCCTATCTGCATTCTGTCTGAAGAGGAGGAACCTGAGGGGAGTCCTTATCACTCTCTACAACTACCTGAAAGGACGTTGTAGCAAGGGAGAAGTCCAAGGGAGAGGTTTGCCTCTTCTCACTAGTAACTAATGACAAGACGAGGGGAAATGGCTTCAAGTTACACCAGGGCAGGTTTAGGTTGGATGTTAGGAAAATCTTTACAGAAAGGGTTCTTAAGCACTGGGGCAGGCTGCCCAGGGAAGTGGTTTGAATCACCAACCCCTCAATGTGTTTAAAAATCAAATAGTTACTGTGCTTAGGAACATGGTTACCAGTGGACTGGTAGAACTAGGTTAGTAGAGTTAGGATAAATGTTGAACTGGATGATGTTAGAGATCTCTTGCAGACTGAACAATTCTGTAATTCTGATTATTTTGTGATTCTGTGATTCTCATCATAGACCCAAGTTGCCATTCAGATGTGCTTTACAGTGTGCTGAGACAAAAGTAACTTGTAGAAATCATTAGTTGGTGTAACAGTACGGTACCCTGAGGTGAAGGGGTATGCAAATTTCTACAAATGTAAGGTTAATTAGAAATAATGGCTAATAGAGAGATAACAGTAAAATGATGGCACACTGATACTCTGTCTAGCACCATTAATCTTATCTAACAAAAATATATGACCAATTTCCTAAGTCCTTCACTTACAGATAGGCTTATTTTTTTCTGAGAACAGTTCTTCTCTGCTTAAGATCAGTAATAACTTTCCCAGCAACTGAATATTGTTCCAAGTGTGTAAATGCAATCCAATCAAAGTAATAACCATTGTTTTATTTTACTGCAGACATGCAAACCCATCAGAGTAACTTAAAATGCTGGTCTTATACTGCTGCACCTGATTCAGACCCATTAGAGAGAAGTGTGATTGAAAAGCAGAACTGAAGTAGAGATAGATTTAGAAATTCTGCTGGTGGTGCATTATTTTAGACAGTAATTCCCTCTGGCGTAAGGAAAATTTAAAAATCAATGTTTTGTGCAGTCAAGCAATACTAGGATCATGCGAAGAGCAAAATATTCAGACAAGAGAGAAGAAAAAGAAAAGAAAGTAAAGGAAGAGCACAGAATAAAAAAAAAGTTCTATAAAACCAGACAAAATCTGAACCAAAGTATTCTGATTCCTGTGCCTTGGGTAGCATGTAGTGGTGATGGTTATAGACTGGGAAAATTTCCTACATTCCTATGGCTTGGTAAAGGGACCAGTACCAAATTACCGAGTTGGCCAGCAACAAGGTAACTATGTTTTGTCATAGTCATTGAGTGAGTTTGTTTTCTTGGACTTGAGAAGCGAATAGGAAATTAATCACATTCTCAAGGTTCATTTTTTTATCTGGTGCTAAGAATATTTTTGTCTCAGTGTACTAGAAAAACTTGACACTTAGTTACATGTGAGAGCCTCCAGCAGGGTTTCTCCAGCTCCTATTTACTTCGTTCTTTAGGCAAGCCAGTAGCTTGGACATACAGGCATGGAGAAAATCAGCTATTTCTTTTGAAAATCGTTATATTGCAGCCGGGGTTTCTTTCAGATTCCACATGAGATTTTTTTTTTTGTCTGATAGACTTTGATGTTTTTGCATAAAAAATGTTTGAAGTAAAAACAATGCAAAATAAATTTCATTTATATTTATAATCTCCCTGCCTGTTTTCAACTACGGCAAGAATATAATACTTTATGGGCCAACATTCAGAAATTCTTTATTTAAAAATTTATAAAAGGAATAAAAAACCTCAAAACAACTGTCCTTTCAAATGGCAAGAAGTCCAAACTGAAACATACAGGGAATTCCAGTTTAGGTGAGAGAACTGTGGCAGAATCACAGAATTGTCACAGTTGAAAAGACTTCTAGGATCACTGGGTCCCACTGTCAACCCAGAAAGAAACCCAAGAAAGCACCATCCCCACTAGAGCATGTATTGAAGTGCCACAATTACATGGGTTTCAATACTCCAGGGAAGGTGACACCATCTCCCTGGGCAGCCCCTTCCAATGCCTGACTATTCTCTCAGTAAGGAAATTCTTCTTCATATCTACTCTAAACCTCCCCTGGTACAGCTCAGGCCATTTCCTCCAGTCCTATCCTTACTGGCCCAACACCCACCTCCCTACAACTCCTTTCAGGTACCTGTAGAGTGTTAAACAACCCCAGTCCCTTCAGCCTCTCCTCACAGGGCTTGTTCTCCAGGCCCTTCACCACCCTGGCTGCCCTCCTCTGAACTCTCTCCAGCAGCTCAATGTCTTTCTTGTAGTCAGGGGCCCAGAACTGAACACAGCACTTGAGGTGCAGCCTCACCAATGCCAAGCACAGGGGGCAATCACTTCCCTTCTCCTGCTGGCCACACTATTCCCAATACAAGCCAGGATGCTGTTGGCCTTCTTGGCCACCTGGGCACACTGCTGGCTCATGTTCAGGGGGATATCTACAAACACCTCCAGGTCCTTTCCTTCTGGGCAGCTTTCCAGTCACTGCTACCCAAGCCTGTAGCGTTGCCTGGGGTTGTTGAGAGTGAAATGCAGGACCCAGCACTTGGCCTTCTTGAGCATTGTACAATCAGCCTTGGCCCATCTATCTAACCTGTCCAGGTCCCTCTGTAGAGCCTTCCTACCCTCAAGGAGATCAACACTCCCACCCAGCTTCTAGTAATCTGCAAGCTTGCTGAGGAGGCACTCAATTCCCTCATCTAGATCATTGATAAAGATATTGAACAAGACCAGCCCCAAAACTGAGCCCTGGGGGATGTACCTGTGACACACACTGTCACCACTGGCTGGCCACCAACTGGATTTAACTCCATTCCCTACGACCATTTGGCCTCAGCCATCCAGCCAGGTTTTCACCCAGCAGGTTTACAAGTACTACATGGAAAATTTTGACAAGAAAATAAGAACTGGTGACAAATCCAAGCTCATATATAAAAGTTAAACAAAATTATATTTAAAATATAAAATATTTAGGACATGTGAGATACAATATCTCAAATATGAAAAGGTGATTCTTTTGGAAGCATATCAGCATGTGGAAAATTTTTGACAAATTACTTCACACAGGAATCTTGAATATTTTACATCTCCAGCTCCCACATCTCTGCTGGGATTTATGCAAAGCAACAGTAATCATCATCCGAGTCAGGAAAAAAAGGCAGTGAGAGGATGTTTCTTCATAATGATTTGCATATTCTGAATAAATTTGTATTACATATGCCTGTCAAATTTACAAGCACATGTAAAATCATCATAGTTTCCACACACACATAGAGTACACAGTGACAAAGCTTGGGAGAGATTCAAAGTAGCTGTAGTGAAACAGTACCAAGATTTTTAGTAGACAAATATTTAGCTCAGTTTCATTATTTTTTTTTTCTCATCATCCCTTTAAAATAACTGAAGCATTAAATGAAATTTACTGTAAATGAGAAACTGAGTAAGTAGAAGGGTCAGGATGTAGACTCACCAGTGCTACAGACTGTGCTCTGTACAAAAACATGGTCCATATGTCACTTGTTTCTACCATATTATGCCATGTATCAGCCTTTTAAGACATTACTTAAGTTTTCACCTTAAGGTTTCAGAAACTGAGCACCTGGGATAGCATTTACATTTTGGATAGCATGTAGACTGGTAAATTTAGACCTATAGTTCTGAGACCAAATAGGACATGCCAAATATCATGTCTTAATATTTCATCTCAAATGGTGAGAAGCAACATCAGCATGCAGGAAGGTATAAAGTTGGAGGGCAGACTTGGAGATGAATAGTGAAAAAGAGTAGTGGTTTTAAGAATATCACAACAAGAAGAGAGAGAGAGGAAGCAAGTGATCACTGTGCATCCAGATCAATTACTGTGGACGTTGCTGTGTACTGGAAGTGGTAGGATGTACAGACACATAATCATTCACAGGGAGAGAATTAAGGCTGTATAAGCACAGCCTTGACTTAATAGCACCCTGTGTGGTAGGTGTGTGATTTTCTTTTTTGCTGTTTTCACGAAGAGGCTTTTTCATTATGCTCAGTTGTGAAATGCCTCACTGTACAACACCATCTGTGTTTTAACAGAGCCTCGTTGACCTCAAGTTCTTGTGCTAAAAAAGTAGCTAATGACTGATTCACACAGCCACCCCCTAGAGGTATATCTGAGAGCTGTAAACCAGTTCATTTGAGCTCTGTGCACCTGCAGCAGTGGCAAGATCAGAGCTGACTGAATCACTGAATCACACAAGGCAAATAATCACCAGAAATATCTCAGTCTTGTGTCTTTACCTATCAGATCCTCCTAATCTATGTTCCATCTTTTCTTCAATGTATCCCCTTCTACTCTTGAAATACTAAGCTCCATTCTATTTTCACTTCTTTGCCTTCACCTTGTCTTTTTGCATTATATCTCCAGTATCTGGAAGACATTTTCATTCATAACTGATGTTTTAAATTTGTCTCTGTCATGCAGGGAATATTGAATAAAACAATACATTTGTAAATTTCTGATGCAAATTTTCCTCAAAACTTAGTTCAGCTTAATAATTAGATTGGAAGTAGTTTCCAAATGTGATAGCTAAAACCATTTTTTTCCTATTAAGACATTGCCACTATCCTTTGCTTTAATGAAAACATTTGATTGATTCAAAAATATTTAATCAATTATTGTGAGGACAGGGAAAATGAAAGCTGTTATTGTGTACTGGGTGGTAAATTTGTGCTTACTATGCTTGAATGATTGTGGCATGATTATTGCCATACCTACAGCAATCCTTCATATTAATGCAATAGTGGCTTAAATCTCAGTGAGATTATATCTGCAGTTTGTTTTCTTTGTAACAAAACAGTGCAGTTAAACAGACTTTTGATAACAGAAAAGGGGAAGACAATCAATACCAAGTCACTATTTAGGTGTCCAGGCTCCCTGGGGACCATGGGAGCTGCCCAGGGGGTACTGGCATAGGCCCGTTCCCAAGCATTGGACACTCCCATTTGGCCAACATCCTGGTCAAACTACTTAACTCATGTTTGGTAGTATATTATCTCTTCTAATAACTCCATAACCAAATAGCAAGAGCCCAAATATTATAATCAAGTTTTCCGGCTTTGGATAATCTGTGATTGGAGTGACTCTCTGGTCTTTCAACAGTTGTGTGTCAATGTGTTTTAGCCAGTTTTTCCAAGATGCAAAAATAAATAGAGTGAGAGTAAGAGAAATTATCCATCATTATCTGAATAAAAGTATTGAAGGATCTGTGGTGTTTAGAAAATATGATAAATACAATGTGGGACAATATTTAATAACCATATGTTTTGATATGTAATTTTAAATTACAGAAGATATTATGGATTGAAAACCCATATATGTACCACAGGCACTTAAAGAAATTATGAGAATTTTCTCTTGTAATAGCTTGAGAAATCTGCTATGGGCTCTCAGGGAGAGGTTTTAATACGAACAGAAACCTTTAAAATGTTACGAAGGAAAAGAAATGCTGCCAGCAGTGAACTTGTTACAGGATACTGTTGTGGATAGGGCATGGAGATTTGCCAGAAACAGACAATATGGTTGAAGCAAACTTGTTTATTAAGCCTGTTACTGCTGAATATATACTTTTCTCTTATCAGTGTTACAAACATGGCATTACATTATTGGTTAACACGGTTTGAACCTGTTATTAACTTATAAACTGATTGGCTAAAGGCTATTGTCCGTGCCCATGAAAGGGCCATCCTGATTTGAAAATAATTATTGTTGTTGGTGGTCTGTTATCTTGTTTTTCTGCAAAGCCAGTCCCAATGTTATTCTTCCCTGCAAGGTCAGTTTGTCAACACATTCCTGAATGTGGCTTCTTCAGTACATGTCTGCCTGAGTGGAAAAACCCCATAGGATACTTCCAGTTCCAAAAAGACACTGTGGAATAAAAGTTATGTATAGTGGTAAGGCAAATATTTCTATAATGAAAAAGTCTTTCTGGGCACCAACAGTCAATATTTCAAAAGGATTTTGGAAAAAAAAAATATTTAAAACAATTTTGAAAGAAAAATTTATCAAGTATTTGGAGCGAAATGGAAATCTGGATGTAATGTGCTCAGTAAAAATAAGTCATCTAACCCATCTAGAGTGAGGAGAACAAAATCAGGAAGAGCAGATCAAGTAACCTTATTTTATTTTATTTTATTTTATTTTCATGATAAATAATTTTCCAAACAGTAGAAATGTCACTGATTGAATCCATCGGGATCTGCTACCCTACCACCTGGAGAACTGTCAGTTGAAATGAAGACTTTACACACGAGGTGTAGAGCAGCCAAGCCCATGCTAATCCAATAGCTGGACAAGCAATACCAGTTTTTGTGGAGAAGGGAAGAATGGGCAGAGAGATTTTAGTAGCAAAGAAACAGTCAGTCTTGGGACCTAATGTATTTGCTGATCTTATTATTGAAAAACAGGAAGGTGCTAATGTAAATTGCTGACTACCAAACACTGAGGGTCATCTGCCCTGCAAAGAAGGATTAGAGTGTTATAAAGGAGCAAGGTGTTGGATAACAGAGATGAAATTCAATAGTACAAAGTGTAAGGTCATAAGCTGTAAGATGTCAGTAGATTGCTTCAGCTGGAAGTGACAGAGGACTAAAGAGGTCTGAAAACATTAATCAGCCAGGATGACTGCAATTTGCCCATGTGCGTATGTGTGAAAAAGGCCAATGCACTTCTAAAACTTATTAGATTTTTTTTTTTCATCAGAAACACAAATGTGTCACAGTGTGAGTGTCATGGTCCCTAATGAAACTTCTCCTGATGTACTGTGTATGGTTCTGAGCACCCACGGTGCAGACAGATAACTTTGTGCAGGACCAGGTACATGTGGGCTTTGCTAAACTTATGAAAAAATATTTCACACTGTTGTTTGTCAGCAGGCAAAAGGGACGAGCACAGACTGGTCTCCCTCCTGTGCATGTGTTGGCAGTGAGGAAGCTGGGACCAGAGGGAGAGCCATGCTGTCATCCTGACCAGAGCCCCCTGTCCCTGGAAGGACTCTGGATGGGTCCCTTTGGAATGTTCAGGGACCAACACAACATTCAGGATGAGCTGTGCTGTGCCAGGCTGTGCTGCAGGGACATTTTGGCTGATATCTCACAGAGTGTGAGTGTCTTGCTGGAATCACAACAGACCAGCACTTCCCAATGCAAAACAAGGGGTAACATTCAGCACTCATAATTCAAAACTTGCACCTGTGTTGGTTCCTGCCAGACTTAAATATATTTCCCTCTACTTTTGCATGCTGTTGAGGTCAAACTCTCAAGCTGCATTAGGCTGCTCTTAATTCCTTCTCTGATAGGTCTGACTTTATGTGAAATACACAAACTGAGACTGATGTACAGAATAATGAGACACAGAGATTGACTTTTCCTGGAGAGAAAGCTCTTCTTATGGGTGAAGGTGACTAGTTAGGATATAATGGAGTGCAGCATGTCTTCCCAAAGTGAGTTCTTTGTTGGAGAAAACTGTCTTTTTTGGGGAATCCATTCGGAATACTGAGCCTAACTTTGAAAATACATTGCAGAAGACAACACACATGCTTAAGAAATCAGTCCATCAAAAAATGTTCTGCTAGTTTTATTGAGGATTCTGTAGTATAGTGAAAGAGAGGGACTTGAATGCTGTGCAATTTGACTACTACAGACAACTAGAGGATTTTGTAGCTTCTCAGCACTTCAATGAACAATCTAGAGAGCTGTTTTTCCTGCTCTGTCAGGTTCTAAATTAATCTTCCATCTTTCCCATTCAGAAAAAACAATCTGGTCTCAGGCACTATGTAATTCTAATTAGCAGAAGGCAGAACTAGTGTTTCCAATGAGTCTTTCTCCCAGGACTAGTATGACTAAATATATGTGGATACACAAAGCCAGGGGGATTCGATGATTTGCAGAGCTCCAAGTGGTTTGAAACATGTACTTTGATATTCAAATAGGAGTTAAATGGTTTTAAATTAGCTGTGTATATTTTCTCATTTTAAAGACAGATAAAAGTGTGTAAATTTAAATGCCAACATAATTTAAAAACCCAAAAGATTTTGCTGTCACATTATCTCCATTTTATTTGCAGAATAATCAGTGGCAGCACAGAATTTGAAAAGTGTATTGAACTTAATAATGCCATTACACGTGGCAAAACACTGAAAATCTTGTTTGGATTTTTATGTCCCACATGTGACCTATACAAATTGTATTGCAACGAGAGCAGAGAAACAAGATGCTTAACTGATTTCATTTCTCTACATTTCTCTCTGAAATGTTCAAAAGCAATTTATATATAATTAAGTCTTTCAAGCGCAAAGAAATGACCAACGGTGAAGGAGAGGTCGGGAGTCTGTAACAGAATCCAGGGGTCCCTCCACTGGGGCCCCTTCTTTCTCTAATTAGAAATGTATATTATAAACCAAATACTAAAGCTTAGCATTTGGAGGAAGAAGAAGGTATATTAGAGTTCACCTCTTTCATTCTTCCTGTTGCAGGTCTGGCCAGTTTCCTGAACCAAGAGAGACTCGATGTGACTGTCCAGCTCTCTGTTGGCCATACCTCCTGTGCTCAGGTGCAAAAACCAAAGTGCCACGTAGCTGAAGTAGCTGAGCAGCTCCTGGTGTGCAAGATGAAGCAGACACATCCGGTGTGCAAGATGAAGAAGCATGTGAGCTTACTCCCTGGTGCAACACCAGACAGGAGGTGGCAGCCCCCCAGACACCAAGGAACTAGTGGGGAGACCGCAGAGATCCAGGCAGTGAGGGGAAGAAGATACTGCTGAACCATTGCACAGAAAAGCCTGGGACCCACTGGTCTCATCCAGACCTTCTGCTGGTGGTTCCATTGAAAATGACAAATGCCTCAGCAGAAGAGAAGGGTCTGGAAATGTCTTGTTTGTGTCACAAGGTGGGTGTGGTGGAAAGTGGCTATACTAGAACTGAGAGTTAGGTTAATATTTCTGTCAAGGCAAATGCACAAAATGATGTGAAATAATTGCTCATATTGAAAATTAAATGTTCAGCACAGAACAAAATTTGTATTTACAGTGAAAACACAATGCATTCCACATATTAAAACCTATTTCCAGGTGACAGAAATTGTTCTGTTGTAATATTCAGCCCCGGTGAGTTCATAGTTCTGTGCCAAAATGCTGTGACCAAAATGAAATAAGACAAACTCATTTAACAATCCATAGAGGGCATAATGTTTAATTTAGCAACAAAAAGTTGGGTCATAGAGCTGCATTGTTTATATCTATTTAAAAGTCGCATAAGGTCATGTTCTTAATGTAGTATTTTATCTTAAATAAGATGATAAAAATGTAACACCTTGTCAACAGAACAAAGAAAGTTCACTCTTATTAAACACATTGTATGGCTTTACGGTGTTTTGCTGCTGACTACTTCTCAAGGCTGTCTGCCATTAAACTGAAGTATCTACACTATATGAACTGTGGTTTGGCATCAAACAAAAAGAAACATATCCATAAAATATTTTTATGGATACCAGGACAAAGGTCAATGTAGAAATTGATCTTTCCTACTTTCTGGATAACGAAGCAAAAAAAAATGTTTTCTCTCCTAAATCTGACTAAAGGGAAAAAATCCTAGAAATAATTTTTAAAAGAAATGCTGATTTTACACTGAATTTAGTGAAGATACTTAAAAGGAAGGGCTCTCAGTTTGAAGCTGCTGTCATCATGTCTTTGCACAGAGATAGCACAGGGTATCACTATCTGTTCCTGCCTCTCTTCGATGCTATATTTATCATTCCCCTGGCCATAAAAGGTCTGGACTGGGGCTCTGACATTCCACTGACTGCAGACATTATTTTTGTTCTGGATCTTGAAGTCCAGTCCTTACCCCTCGTCCTGACTACCTCCTCCTTTGCTGACTTCATCGTTGCTGTACTTTTCTGCTATTCACCACTCCACAGTTACTCCATTTGCTGCTGATCATTTGGGCCCTGGTAAGTGTTTCTTTTAGGGCAGAAGATTTTATGTGTTCAGTTAATTTTAACCTGAATCTGTAATGCCAAATTGATAGTAGCTCTCTTTATTCTTCTCATCTCAGCAGTTACTTGAGGGACTTGTGGACATGAACTGAAAACTGAGGGTTCACCTGTGAAACAAAGCAAAGTAGTGCAAGGGTCTGCTTATTATCAACTCAGCTATCCCTGAATATTGCCACAGTACTCTCAAATGAAGCACGGCTTACTGAGGTACAGGAGGAGTCTGACATGTAACTTGCTTCAAGCTTAAAGAATGTGTAGATAATCTAAATCTTTTCTAGTTCCAAAGTGTGTCTTGTGATTTGTAAAGTTATCAACTGAGCTGGAGAAAATGTTATAACTTTTTTCCTGCTTACAAAGGTTTCTGGGTTTTCTCTCTTTCACTGTTTTTACTGATGAACTAGATCTTTAAAGAATTAGAGACTGGTAAAGAGCACGAGAGGTAATGCCAATAAAATCACTTCCTTTAATGTGTAGCTATGACCTATGAAAGCGTACAGAACTGTCCATCTGTTCAGTAAAGAAAGTTCAGTTTAGTTCAGTTCAACAGCTGCTAACATATAGCTCCAAAACCTGTATATTCATCTAAGGATGGCCACTAATATTTTTAGGCCAAGCTCTGCAGTTCTAAATCTTACACAGATCTTGAGAGGGAGCATTGCCCTCACACTCAAGGGGGATGGACATAAATCAAGTAAATGCAGGATTTTATAGAACTTAAGAAGTGGAAGTCAATCCCATAATTAGACAGTGCTCCAAATAGGACCAAAATCCTTAGAAGACTCAGAGTTTCTCATCATGTCTGATAGCATCAGTCTACTACATCTGATCAGACTTGCTAATGGATCCTGACCTGTGAGCAATACTTGATGTTTCAGAGGATATACAAAATGTAACTCATGGCATGATAAAATCCCTATAAAAGGAGTTTCCTCTTCTAATACGTGAGTCAGAGCTGGCCTTTGATTTTAACCAGGAGAGCTGCTTCCTGCCCAGCTCCTGCCTTATAACCTTAGTTCCTACTCAGTCATAGATGACGCCTCTTACTCCTGAGTTCAGATGTTTTATGTTTCAAAGAAAAAGGTTGCCTTTGTTCATTGTAAACATTCTGGCTTTAAGCCTGATGCTTGTTCTTTGGCTCTGATAAGATTTAAGGAATGTAAATATAAATTAAATGCCTCATTTAACTTCTTAATGGGCAATACATGCATTGCTTAATTCTTTTGGATGCTTTCCTTACTTTAAAAACTGGAAGGCTGTGGGAATGCCTGAGTGGACAGGACTGGAATAGCTGCTAGCCTTGGGGTCCTTGTATCCTTGTAGCCAAAGCTGCAAATAAAGCTGAAGGAAGACAACTGTAATACTCTGCAGTGGGAAAACAGGATGTTTTCATATTCTTTCCCTCTCCCTGTGCAAATAAGACTTGTCTGTATGCCTTAACATTGCTTAGCTGAGAACACAATGGCTTGCAAACCCTGAGCTCCCCCACTGCAGATCTGGGAGAGAAAGCAATGAAGAAAAATGGAGAAGAAATCTCCTGAAACTAGGCAAATTAAGAATTATGTCCTGGCAGAAGCCAACAAAGTGAAATCAATAGCAAAACAAAATATTGACAATGAAACTAGACAGAATAGTTGTGCTCTGTAGACTTACATGAAAAAATAGCCAGCAAGAGAAATAAGGGAAGTAAAAAAGAACATCTGCTTTTCCCACAGAGAACAAAAGTTAATGTTCTTTGCCGTTCCTCTGCCCTGTCTGAGTAAAATGAAAGCTATTGGACAAACTGGTCTCTTTCTAGTCATAATTTCACTGTGGTCAGGATATGAGCTATTTCTTGTACCTATGTAAAGATTTCTGAATAACCTTCTTTCTTGTTGACTTTCTGCAAAAAAAGTGATCTGTTTTGTTATCACACAAAGAGAAGTTCCCAATAAAAACCCTATAAATACAAGAAAGAAAAAACATTGGTAGTTTGGGGGCTTTTTTTATAATTTACCTTCGTTTGGGTATGTGAATAGATACCAAAGGGAATAGTTTCAATTTGTTGACTCACTCTTAGAACAAAATATTAAAGCATAAAAACCATGGGAAAAATAATCTCAATTTTAATGAAACTGAGATTACTCTACAGCTCTATAATACAGCTCTCATTTTATATCGGAACATCAGATAAGTTATTTCACTAACATGAACAAAACCAAAAGCAAAATGAGTCTCCTATTGTTATGAGTGATAGTAAAACCCACAATAACTAACACCTCTCACCACTGTTTTGGGATCTTTAAAATCTACTAAATATTCCCTCATTGTAGCTCACTTCTGTTCATGGTGACCTCCTCAGGAACAGTCCTAGCCACACTGAAAGCCTAATAACCAGTGATAAGAGAAAGAAAAGTTATAACAGAGGTTAGTAAAGGAAAGTTTGAATGTCAGAGAAGAATACAACAGTTTTAATAAACATAAAATAAAACAATAAAAAATTTAGACTGAATTGCCAGCTGAAAAAAATAAAACAAGGGAAGTCTCTTCTGCACTCAACCCTCATCCCTTGCTGAGAGGGGAAATACCTCTCACCTGATTGAATTTCCTACTCTGAGTGACTGCAAGACCATCTATTGATGAATGTGCAAATTAGAACTTGGATGGCAATATTGTCTGGAGGAAGTTGCTTGATGATCTTGAACATAAAATCCTGGATTTTAAAAAAAGGGTCATTCAGACTGAGGAGCATGATACTGTTTTAGTTATTGCATACTGACTCTGTCCCTGGTTAAACTGTAAAAGTGGAAGGTATTTTAAATGGATCTCTGGAATCACATACAAATTAATCAATGAGATGCATGTTTACAGAAAAAAGTCACATCCTTTTCAATGTTTTTCATTGACTGTTAAAATATTAAACTGAATATTGAATTCAACCTGAAAATTTTATTGCAAAAATGAAGTAAATGTTCATAAATATTTATTTTAGCTTGCAAAATTCTGGTTAGTCTTGCTGGAATTGCTCAGGACTTTTAAAATAATCTATTACTTTATTCTCTCTTTTGTAATTTAACAAAAACTTTACACAATCTCTGAAGAAGCCAAGCACATAAAATTTAATAAGTTGGCAGTAATCAGTGGAGAAATTAATCATGTAAGTATTCAATAATTTGCTGTAACAAGGGGGCCAACTACAAATGGACATACAAAATAGTGCAAGATTTGAAACTTAAATACAAACCTATCCTTACGTTTAAAAAGCATCATAAATAGAAAACCCAAACTTACTGTGCTTGATTTTTGAATTTCTGGGTAAGCTTTTATTTTCTGTATTATTTGTATGCTAACATTAGTCCTTTTGCTTGGTCTGTTCTCTTTCAGACATTGTCCTGTTACCTTTACCTGAATAAAGGTGCAGTAAAAACAAACTCAGGAGCCACCCATGATGTCTTTACCCTTCTACCAAAGGCACCACGATCACTACGACCATGCCTACCGCCATAAAGCACTGCAGTCCACTGTCAGCCAGTACCAGAAGGAAACCAAGAGCAAATCTGCTGTCTATGCTCAAGGATCTACAGCTTATGCCAGGAGCTCTGCAGCCTATCGCCATGCATCTGCAGCAGGCTTCAGCCTTGACTCTTCAGCAGCATACAGCCATGGCTCTTCTTCAGCCTACGACCTCGAGTCAGCAGCCTACAGCTATGGATCTGCAGCCTACGAGCAGTCTGCTGCACAGAGCAAAAAATCTGCTGCCTACAGTCTTGATTCTGAATCACTCAGCAACAGCTCAGCTGCCTACAGCCATGGGTCTGAATCCATCAACAAGCTGGCTGCAGCCTACAGGCTGGGATCTGAAGCCTACAGTCTTGGGTAAGCAAATCTGTCTTTGAAAAAATATTTTGAAAGAGCAATATGCAACTACCTCCCACTGAAATCAATGGCAAAACTCTCCTCCTCTTCCACAGAAGTTGTCTCTATGACTTGTTAATGTCTTTTCCAGGCTTGGGGTTTTCCTTTGGATTTGGCAATGGGAAGGTCTGTGGCCAGTTTAGTTTGTTGGACTAATTCATGTGTAATGGTTGGATTGGTGTCAGAAGAGCACGGGCAATGCCAGTGCAACTGAATGATGACATGGTCACACTCCAAACTGGTTAGGGATGAGTCACCTTTCCTTCCAAAATTACTTATCCATAGCAGCACAGCTGTATGCAGTGTATGCAGTGTTGATACAGCTTTTGCTCTTACCTGGCCAGGTTGGAGGAGCAAAAGAACTTAGGGCTGTTCGCATAACTTTGAGCTGACATGCCCATATATAATTAAAAACCTCTTTTTCACACTGTTGGTTTCACTCTTACACTGAATGTTTCAAGAAACTGAAATCTGCACACAGAATATGGATTGAGACTTACTGTTTCCAAAGCAGGAATACTCTGAAGTGTTCATCTTGCACTAGGAGAACATCTACACTTAGCTACTATGTTTTTTTTGTTTAATTAAAATAAATATTCCTGCAGCAATTACATTAGCAGAATATTTTAGATACCATAGCCGCACATTGCTTATATGTATCTCAGAGATTTACAAAAATTAGGGGAGTATTAAAGTAAGATTAGAGCAGCTGTTAGCAGTAGAGGAAATGATCAACAAATTACAGCCCAAAACATCTGCTCACTGTTATGTTAATAAAAAATTTAGAGTATTATTAGCAGAGATGATCAAAACTTGTCTGTCAGAAAAGTTTAAATTCTTAAAACTAAATATCCTCCAAGGATTGTGGATAAATATGGAATTTTGGACAAAACCACTGAAGGAAAGACTACCTGTACCTCAGTAAACAATATTTTGTGATTGCAACCTTCACTCTGCTTTCAGGAAATTCAGAGTAAAGTCTTTATTTGCCTGTGTCCAGGAATTTGAACCTTTAAGCTGCTGGTGCCCAGATAAACCATTTGATTGATTGACTGTCTTGGACAGGGTAATAGCAAGTCTTTGCTGGTGAAACAATTTTACTTGTGCAAATAATTAAGCACAGAGTGGAGCAGCAAGAAGCTCATTTCTAACCTGCTGATAAAGGGAAGCAAACTGGAGGTGCTGGGACAGAGGGTTATGTTTCCAGAGGGTGTTGGGTAGGGGCAGATAACACAAATTTCTGCAGTGATGCAGCTGTGCCTACACACTGCTGCTGACCCTAACCCAAAGCCTCCTTCTTCTCATAGAAAATGTTCCTATAAGAAATGGTAACATTACTTGACGTTGCAAAAAATTATTGTAAAAAAGCCAAAACCTTCTTCCATGTCACAGTTACTCTCGTTTGTTAGATGAGTGTCTTCTGACAGCTGTGTGTTTTCACCAAGAACTCCCCTAAAGCCAGCAAAATAATATTAAAGGAAGCTGCTAATATAAATATTAATAATATTAAGCTGAATAATATTAATGGAGCTGCTTCACTGGGAGAGAACTCAAAAAATGTCCAGGTTTCCTGAAGTTTTGTTTGAGAAAATAGCTTTTGTTTTAAAATAGTACGGTTAGTGATACATTCCAAACTACTTTGTTGTACAAGCATTGCCAACATATTGGTGTACTGTCCTGCTGAGCAAAGATAAGAATGTCTGAGATGTACCTTTGTCCGTATCCTGTCCTTGTATTGGAGTTTTGAGAAACTCAGTGCTGCTGTGTGAGACTAGGCCTCATGAGACTCCCTTTTGCACAAAACTTAATTAATACATAACAGAATATGGTTCTGAATTGTTATCTCAGTAATTAACCTAATTTTAAAGTTAATATGGCCTCTGTCTTGGTATTTATTCATTTTTTGCAGTCCATTTTCCTGCAGTTTGCAAGAGGTAATAAAATAGATCAACTAGAGCACCTACATGGGTAAATGTGGTGCCAATTTAAAGTATCTTTTTCCAGGTCTGTGCTATCATCTTACTCAAAATCAAACTATCTTCTCCAAAACACTTCCAGCAATAATGTGGAGACAAAAAGTGTTACTGAAATAAATTTTGCAAATCAAAGACTTTCTGATTTCATCCTAATGAAAGGAACAGTGTAGCAAAACTAAAAGAAAGAGAGTCCTCAAACACTTAACTTTCAAAAAGTAGAGAGGACCCTGAACTGAAATGCTGTGTCTAATTGTGGATGCTTGAAACCTGAAAGGACCCACAAATCTGAATCCAGATAAAATTATTCTGCTGACAATTGATTATTGCATATCACTGGATTTTAACATCAAATATACATTTATGTATAATAGATAAACTCCATAAAGTCCATGTAAAGTCCATAAAGTCCAAAGTATACTGTTGAAATACAGAGCTTCTATTCAGGTCACTTCTTGGTTTTAAACAAAGCAGCTGTTGCTAAACATTACTATACCTGCAAAATTTAAGTCTCATCATTTTCTGTAGCCACCTTACAGATGAGAGCATTCATAACACAACAGCGTTGACTTGCAGTTAGTGCTATGTGGGGAATTTATCATGGGAAAATAGCAGGGAGGGACTAACATCTAAACATCTAAACAGCAAGACTTTGACCTGGACCCAATTCTCTGGCACTGAGGCTTCACTTGAGTGGAAATTGTGCCTAGAGCATGGACAAAGGCAGCTTGGAGGAGGTGCAGCTTGTGTTTCATGAGAACAAAAAGATGTCCCTTTGCAAGTGGGCAGCCCCCTTCCTGAACTGTAGGTCTTCTTCACAGCATGACAGCTTGAAGAAGTAAAGGTGAGAAATTAAAACTGGTGAAACCAAGGGGTAAATGCAGAAGCTTGTAGCTTTGCTGGTTACAGTTTGCAGAACCTGGGGCTTCTGAAAGAAAGCAAGTTTTTCGTGTAAAGGTTCCCACTTCACACCCAGCCCTCTTTACAAGGTAGCTCATGGAGCCACCCGTGGCAAAACACTGCTTCCTTTGGCCTCTGTAGAGTCAGGAGGATTGGGGGATGCTGCTTCTCTCATGGAGTGGGCAAAGAATGGGAGCTGCCTCCCAAGAACTGTTGTTGTGGCCACTCATCCTCTTCTCTGTCCCATCCTTGGTGACTGCAGCACAGACAGGTTGGTTGTTGTGAGAGAGCCTTCTTCCCATGGCATCTCTCCATCCTCCTTGTGGTTCTCAGAAGGTCTGCCAAAGCTGCTTATAGCACTACGGGGCCTTTCAAATGGGATGGCTGGATTAAACTTGTTTACTTAGTGGGGTTTTTTTGGAAGCTCAGTCATTTGCCTTTACTCAGACTTTGACTGCTTTTGCATGTTTTATTTTCCTGGACAGCAGTATCAGAAAATCCCATTGTGTCACAGACTGGCTATTGGCCATCCAATGGGTCAGAGAAATGCTTAGAGATAAAACACAAGTTTTTGGTGTGGCTCAGGCATTTGGATGTTTTTCAGTCCAGGAGAAACAGCACAGAAGACATGGCATAATTCAGGTAAAACAAGCAAGCAGAGGAGAGATGTCTTACTAACTTTCAATGAATTATGCTGCCAGACACCAAGAGTGAATGCTGTTCTGAGCAATATTGTGACCTGGATCATGACTGGACTGAGTAAATAACACACGTGAAGAAACATGAGAAGACTCTGATCTTGAAATCCCTACTGGCACTGTTTATCTGTTGGTTTATTATAGATGAGGGTTAAGAAGGTGGCTTCCGAGAGTCATAGCCAAGCATGGAAATTGTTTTATTGAGATCTGCTATGTGGAAACAATTCCCCTTTAAAAAAATATTGCTGTGGAAGCCACGTTAGAGAAAGCAGCGTGATTATTTCCAGCAGTATTGCCTGGGCCTGTGATAAATCTTTCATCAACTTTAAATGAATATAGTCACTGAAGAGCATTTCTCATCTTTAGAGGCTGGCTTTAAAGAAGTCCCTTTTGAAAATCCCTCTTTTCTTTTTTCTCTCCTCTAACTGGCTTTGCCAATTCACTCTCTCCTATTCATGGTTAACAAATTCAAATACTGCATATTAGGAAAGAAGCAGCTGCTGGAAATAGAGCCTGGAAAATGCCTCTTGCTAATGGAGCAGGTACAGCTGGTACAGCTATTGTGTGTCCCAAGTGGATACCTGCCAGCTGTTGGAATGACATGGGAGATAAGTGTAAAACAAGCATGCTAAGGACAATATACATTATTTTCTAGAGGTGTAAATGGGCCCTTTCACAAAGAGGTGGATTTTCTATAAAATAGGGTGCTGTGGTCCACAGGACACATACCTACATCCATTGGGTGCAGGATGTCTTTGCACAGCTTGGGGAATGTGTCCTTTCAGGCACAGAAACAAGAGCAATGCCAGTATATTGCAGTATATTTATTTCTGACAATAAGAGGTGAGAACAAAATCTTTGGTTGGGGGTTTCAGAGGCCCTGCACAGTGCTGGTGCATTTTCTTCCCCTGTTAGACTAGAAGGAAAAGCTAACAGTGTCCATCTGTTTTTTTACATCTCAACAGGACAATACCTCCCCCTTTAGCATTTGCAGTCACCCAACTCCCAGTTCAGTGACCTACTGAGAAACTAAGCAAATACTGGCATTGCTATTTTAATGTGCTGAAAACCATCAAGAAATGAGAACACTAAGCTTGGGTCACTAACTTTGATAAGGCAGTACAGATAATATCTGACCTGGAAAAACACATGCATACACTAGCTGGGCAGATCAAATGAGGCTGAAAGCTGTTAAAAGGTCATGGTACTGTTCCTTCTGGTGAAACTAGAGAGCACTGATACCTTGCTCCTTCTCCTCCAGGGAGATTCTGTTCCACATATCAGGTAAAAGGTTGGAACATTTTAAAATAAAGGGCAAGATTTTACAGTCTGGTTCAAAAAACTGAAGTCTTCATTTGGGCTACCTAAATAATGCTTGTAAGCAGGGTTTGAGTTTTGTGTTGCATAGCAAGAAATAGCAATAACAAAAGGAAAACAGGGAAATAATTTTAATTAAAGACCAATTTGTTTTCCCATGCAAAGATCCCCGTTTGAATATGTTTTTCTACTAGCCTCCATATAGCTCAGCCTGAACAAAAGCAACTAATAGGAGGATTTGCAAAGGGGAAACATTTCCACTGCTTATAATTTATTTGTCTCAGTTCTTGGCTTATGCAGTACCATTGTGAAAAAAACAAACAAACAAACACTTTGGAATTACTTGGGGTATCTTTTTGAAAACATCATCTGGATGCTCTGATCTGGTCATGAAGCAGTTAGAAATTTTGGAACATCAGTGAGGATAAGTGAAAATAAAACAGAAAGCATATCTTGTCAGTGTGTTAATCCTAGGTATGCTCACAGCTGCAATACCAGTTGCAGTTCTGATCACCTCATCTTAAGAAGTACAGTCTGAAATTAGAGAAGGGCTGGAGATCAGCAAGCAGGGTAGTGGGATGTGTGGGATACCTTCTGCCTAGAGAGGGTAAGACACAAGGGTTCTTACCCTGGGAGGAGGAAAACATGTAATGTTAATGCATAAAACAGTGAAAGAAATGCAGAGGGTGAACAAGGAACTATTTTTCACTATTTCCTGCATACAGCTGCATGTAAGTACAAAAAGGATTATCAGCTGCAACTAAAACAACCAGGAATCATGTGGCCTCTGAGAGGGTTCAGCCTAAAGCCCCTAGGAAATCTGGTGTCGATCAAAATTCCAGGCTTGTCCCATTTTAAAATAGGACAAGAAAAAAGTCACCTGCTAAGCAAAGAACTGCTGCTCCTTAAAGACCAGAGAAAATTTCTGAAAAAATATTAAAATATTTTGCCTTTGATGTTTCTCAGCATTTATCTGACAATGCATTCTCCCTAAGCATTTGTGGTTGACTGTAATGGTTGGTGCCCAACCCAGGAGTGAGGCCATTGCATACCCTGGTCCATTCCATCTCTTCCCTTTTATTTTACTCTGCTTGGGATGTTTCCAAGTGTTTTCTAAGGGGTTTTCCATCCCCGGATCTGGGTCCACCACCCCTGGACACCCTTGCTGGCTGCCTTGGGAAGCATCTGAGATCAGAGCCCAGTGCAGAGATCCTGTCCCTCCCATAGGCTCGGTCTGTGCCTTGGCTGACCCAGTGATGCCTGCCGTGCTCAGTACTCAGCTCTGGTCCTGCAGTGTCTCTCACAGACCCTCTCTGACTGGGCCTTTATTTGTGTGGAAACTGGGAAAGAAGAGGAAAGAAATTTTTCCTGGTCTGTGCCAAGTGTTTCTTGGCTGTGGTACTGTAGACATGGTGGTGGTGGCCACACAGGGGACACCCAGGGAGCAGAGGGGAGAGGGCTGCATCACTGCAGTGCTGGGCAAAATGATTACAGATGAATTGCATGAGATGGGGACTAAGCAGAAAGTGTGGGAAACTCTTACTGATGATTCTGGGAGTGGCAGGGCAAAGAGATGAGGACTGGAAAGCAGATGTGAGAGAGGATGTGAAGTTCAGACAGGGAACTGGGTGAAGATTAACAAGAGATGACAGTAAGAAAGCCATTAAGAGAGCTAGAGAATGGGAGACTGATTTAGCAGGTCAGGGAGAGAAATAAGTCTGAGCAAAGGGACAGGCACAAAGAAATGAAGGAAAGATAAGAATGAAACTGGACTTGTGTGATCTCACACACAGAGTCTTACATGGATAGATTGTTAACACGTATTTTGGAAATTAAGCAGTTTTCCTGGTGTGACTTGTGTTGGTGGCACCTCCGAAGCTTGGCACTCTTGCAAGGCTTCAGCCTAAGGAAAACACTAGCGCAGGTATGTGTCTGTAATTTTATATCATACATGTGTAACATTCTCAGAGGTTCAGTGCTAGCATGCATTTCAAAACTCGTATATGTGTACAGCATGCTGTGGATTGACACCAGTGTGAGCTTCCCAGGGTGTGGGAAGAAGTTTATCCATGTTAATGGTACGTGTCTGAGCTAAAGAGCCTTGATGAGAAACCACATGCCTTAATTCAGCTCCTGTGCACATAACCAGGAAGCTTATGCCGTGTAGACAAATCTCCAGACCAGAAGCAGACACACAGATTTCCCTTGGTCATGTTGAGACAGAGATGAATAGACATTTTGGGGATTTTCAAAAGTCTGACAGCTAATTAGGATGTTCCATAGACCTGGGAGTTAGAGAGGTGTTGCACTGGGAAAAAAAGATGGAGATATTTGGAGCTTTGTTAATACAGTTTGTAGCCATGTTAAAAATGAACTCAAAATGACTCCCTCAAATATGCTTCACACCCATCAGAATCCCTTCCCAGCTGATGGTAGGGGAAGCCTTCCCTTTGGTTTGCTTTCTGTTCTTGCTACTCATTCTCTATTTATGCATGCTATGTTAAATGGTGTTTTTTCACTCAGCTCTTGGCTTTCAGTGGACTGGGGTGGTACAGGAGAGCAGCTGGAATGGCAGCACTGGTTACTGTACAATATGCTGCCCTACAATTTCTGTAGAGATTTAAGTGCATTATTACTTTGAATATATTTTGGTTGTGGACCAGACAAATTCAGGACTGTAAATTTTGGAAAAGTGGAGGTTGTGAGTTTGGACACAACCTTCAGAATCACTCAGTGGTCTCAGTGATGTCAGTAACTACCAAAACTGGGTATTCAACCTCTCCAAGTCCCGAACCAAGAAGCTACTTAAGGTGCAGTGCTACCAGGTATATTGTTTACTCTCACTCTCTAGATTTAATATCAAGGGGTATCAGTGTTACATTTATAATTATGAATTTGTCAAAGGTGCATTTCGTGACATGCTTAATAACTCTAAAGCCATGGTTATTCAAAATTATGTTTTTTTCCTTATCAAACAAGAGACAACAAAAAAATTTAGCACTTTAAACTTATTTCAAAGTGTTTCTTAAAAAATTTCTCTTTCCTGAATTTAAAAATATTATTTTTATTTCAGCCTGAAAGATTCCAACTTAATGATTGAAGATCAATCCTATAAGATGAGTCCCAAAGCAAAGAGAGCAAAACAGAGTTTGGTATCAGAGGACAAGGAGAATGAAGTCATTGACTACTCAGTGCCCGTATTCACAGGACGGTATGCTTATTTTTCTTTTGAGTGGTATCTTATTTCTGACATTTTATTTATAAAATAAAAAATAACAAATCCATTAATCTCTTTTTATTTTCATGGATCTCAAGGTAATTGTTTGCAGTTCACATGGGGGATAGAAAATCAAGAAGTCAACCAACAGGCAGAAAATGAGAAATTGAGCATACAGAGCCAGGGCAAATGAACCTGTGTGTCTGGACTTTGTTTTAAACACGTCACCAGGACCACTTTCTATGAAATTAAGATAGAATAACCCTTCCTTTTTGAAACTGGACAAGTGTGTTTTCCACATAATTTTAGCCTATTCTCTTGTTTTGAAGACTTGTTCCTAATTCCATGCTTCTTACCAAGCATTAAACATAGAAAGAACAAAAAAAAAATGCTAATTTTTTGTCCTGGCAGCGGGTAACACTTGGAATAAAACCAAATGTCAAATCATCATAATGATTCATACCGATCTCACGTGTTGGTGGTATTTATTACATGGTTACTGTGGATGTAATACATCTTGCTGCAGGAGTGTTCTCAGTAAAGCTGAATATGAACTTTATGTGGAAGCCAGAACCAACACAAGCAAGGAGACGCCCCTGCCCTTTTTGGGGTATGGCATGCTGATTTTATTAGGAGTCTCTGACAGTTTGAGCAAAGTCGCTTGTCCATATACCACATAGCAGGGTGTGCAATGGAAAACTGGTTCCTGCTTGGAGGCCAGGAGAAAAATGTCTTTCCCACCTACAGTTGAATAGGAACCTTCTTTCCACTTGTCTTCCTTCTGCAGCCCAGCATTTTTCCTTGGACAATTCCAAGATGTATCTGTGAGCCAGTGCTTTTCTGCCTACTGATTAATCAACACCCAATGTCACTTCTGCTTTGTGTCCAAAAGTTTGCTTTCATATGAAACTGAGTTCCATCTTGTCAACAGGAGATATTATTGCTTTGCCTTTTGAGTGTTTGTGATGAGACCAGCAGTTCTGGATATTATTAATTCCTTCCTACTATCTTGGAGTAATTTTTTCCTCACCCCTTGTACATTTCAGTGTTGGATTCACTGCTCTTTGATCCAGCCAACATTCAGAAGCACACATTGTTGCATTTTTAAATTTTTTTGTCAGGTTTTCATCTATACCTTCTGTGAGAGAAATACATAAATATGTCTCACACAAAACTTTCAGTAACATGTTTTCAAGGCTTCTCACTACCTTTTAACTTCACCCTGTTTTTCTGCTTACATAGCAATAGATTTGAAGTTCATCATATGTCTCTCATGTCCTCTAACACAAATATCTTCCTTTTTTATTGTGCTTAAAGCCTACAGAAGTAAAATTTATTATGTTGGTCAATAGCTGAAAATCATGACTAGTTCTGGATGACAGTGTTAACTTTTTTATAGGCCCCTGTGATCTTAAGACATCATGTTAATGAATCTTAACAAATCTCAAAAAAACATATATTTTTTTTTTAATTTCCTTCTTGTAAAATGAATACATTCTAACTCAATGTGGTGATGTGTAGCATCATTTGTGTCTGTGCAGTACTTTGGGACCATACATTAAGAGTTACTGTTGGATTCTTACATAATTGTTAATGTTAATCTTCTTGACAAGGCTCTGAGCAACCTGATCTAGTTGAGGATGTCCCTTCATATTGCAGGGGCATAGGATGAGATGACTTTTAGAGGTCCTTCCAACCCAAATCATTCTATGATTCTATGTTTCTATGATTCTTCCTGTTGTTGGTATCAATCTTACTTTTTGCATGTGACAGACAGCTCAGGAACTTGTGTGTGGTTTTCTTGCCACTGAAATAACCAAAGCAGTTGTCTGGGGGTTTTGTTTGGTTCTTTTTTTTAAATTGTTAAAATATATAAAAAGGACATATGATTATTGTTAGGGTGCCCAGTGCAATATGGCATGAAAATAGTTGGTGTATCTTCTTTAGGCCTTTCTTCTGTTGCCATCATGTTTATGACTGCATGCCAACACTGCGGAAGTCGCATGCCACATTCCTGTCAGGTATTTATTTTTGTTTGAAAGATAACAGCTGAAGCCCGTTGGACCATGTGCGTATTATATATCATTCCCAAATTCTTCTGTGAAGCTGATGTGTTGCTTCCAATGGCAGATAACTTTCACACAGAATTGTTATTTGTAAAGGTCAGGTCTCTCTTGGTTTGTCAGAGTTGTTATCCGTGCTGCTGGATGACCTTCAGCACCATGTCACCATTTTCCATTACTTGGTTCTATCTCAGAGCCCCCAGGTTCTGCTGTAAAAAACTCCCTCATTCAGATTATTCACTTCACCACTCTTTAAACACCTAGCCTAATCCTTCTAAGATAAAATTAAGGACAGCCAGACAGTGTTCCAGATGATAAAACAGATTGATTTAAAGCCATAACTGCTAAAGATACTGGATGTTGCTCTTGGAACTATTTGCAAACATATGTGAGCCTATGCCAAAGGACTGAAAAAGGCAGATATCCTTTAAATAATATTTTGTGTGTGCTGTCTGGGGTTTGATCCTGTTGTTTCTGCTTAAAACTTTTTTTTCTACTGAAACCTCTAAGTCTTGACTGCAGAATCAACTATTAAATGGTCCTATGTGCTGATTCTGATGCATGCATCATTTCAGGGAATATGCTTCTCTTTGATCTGGGAAGATTATAACAAGAAGAAAGTATTAGCAAATCTAAATATTTATTCTGTTAACCAAAAGCATCTGGGAACCACTGCTGCAGATGACTAGGCTGAGTCCTATATGAGTCTGAGGATATTCATTGTCTCCCAAAAGATGCCTTGTGCCTTGAGGAGCAGGTCCATACTGTAAAGTTGCAAGATCTCACTGTAATCAAGGATGAAAAATGCCACTGATTCATTTAAACTGTGTAGATAGTTAAATTCCTATTCATTAAACAGAGTTCTCAAAATTGACTTTAGAAATCTTGACAATATCTCTGCAGCTTCAGATGGTGTTTGTGCAGGGAGATGATGTGCCCAAGTGAAAGGAATCAGTCACCCCGTTGATATTTTTAATAAAATAGACTTTTAACTGAAACACAGAAAGTTCAAGGCAGAATTTGAAAATGAGGGAGGTCAAAGCTCCATGCTGTTAAGTAAGTTTTTTCATCTTTTGAGCAGTTTTTGTGTGTGATTAAGTTTACAGCACTTTCCACTACTTGGCTGCCTTGCATCTCACTGAACGACTTCATAGCCCAGAGATAAAGGGCTGGACAGTTAATTATGGGTTTGGCTCCAAATTTTCTTGAGAAAATCTTGTTGAGATGTGCTATCAAATACATAATATTAGCAATCCTAAAGAAAGTGGAAAAAAATAATTCTTCCTAATCTTTTTTTGCTTTCTAGCAGTAGTAAGCATTTATGATAAAAGAGTGAGGCTGGGCTTGAGTGCTTTCTGGAAATAAACAGATACAGCTTTCTTTGTAGTGCTTACAGGATGGCACTTCACAAGAATTTAAACAGAACTTTTCATAGTGACATCTAATGGTACTCTGAAGAAACTAAGCTCAGCAGAAGAATATTGATGTTTCTCCTTAAGCCAAAGAACTCTCCTTGCAGATGTACTATATGTGTACTACTATAGCAACTATGATGCCTTGATAGTGCCAAAAAATTATAGCTGCAGTGGTATGTCCACACATGATATGGAAACAGGATTGAACCCACCAAGAACCATTCTTTGCATTTCACCTCTGTGGAAAGCCCAGGGAGCATGCTTCAAGAAAACTCTTAATAATTTTGTTGAAAACATTTGATAGAAGAGTCATCCTACAAGCGTTACAAAATTGAATTTTTTATTAATAAAGATTTTTTTATATATATACAGTAATATGCTTTTTTTGTATAACAAATGAGGACATGGTTACATAGCCACAGTTATCTCCTTTACCCCTTTGGCAGTGCTATTATCAATGCCACAGCCAGAAGTCAGTAACTGATGGTCTGTGGGTATGACTTCCACTAATCTTTATAGTGGAGATATGAAACCACAGCAGTATAATGATGTCACAGTTTTAGCCAATAACCAAGTTACAGATGCTCACTCCCCACTGCCCTCCCAGAGGAACATAAGAAGGGGAATAAGTGAGAGAGACTTTAAGGTTGGAAAAAGACTAGAATAGGTTTAATGAAGTAGTACTAATAATGATGATGGTGAACTACAAATATATACAAATATTTAAATATGGAACACACACTCCTTAGTTACTAATCAAAAAAGTCCCAAACTGGACTCAGCAGGAGCTGGGAGTGCCTGAGTCCAGGGTCCTGTGGACAGTCCACAAAAGTCTAGGAGTAGCCAAGCTGGTCCTAGTCTGGGAGGCAGGACCTGTCCTGGTGAGCAATGTTCTTCTCCAGCAAGAAAATAAGATGCAGGAACATCAGCTGTAGCACAGGTAGCAATGACAAAGCAAGCAAACTTCAATCCAACCAGCACACCAGCCAAAGAGGCCAAAAGAAGACTCTCCTAGGAGCCATTTTATGCTGAGCACCACAGGAGTGAATGCATTGAATGGTCCATTTGGGTCACCTGCTCCACTGCCTTCTCCCCATAGGCATGGCTGTTCCCCCCATCATAACTGCTACATCCACAGACTGCTTGTGGGGTCCAATCAGCTCTCAGGTTGGTGTTTCTGTAGGCAATTTTTATTCTGACTCTCTCAAACCAGGACAAATGGTTAATCTGAAAATGTGTATGGCATAGTTATACAGAGGCACTGAAAATGGTCACAACTTTGGACAGTGAAATACTCAGTGATTCTCCAGTACCCTTTCATGCTTCTGCTTTGAATACATATGTGACTGCAATAGCAGAAATGTGTTATGAAAGACTGTCGGCCACTGTACATGGTTAATTTGATAGAAAGTAGAAATTTAATATGTTCTAAACATTTTTCCAATGGGTTTCTGCTTTTTGACAATTCTTTTAGAGCAGTGAATATCAGTGGGATCACAGATACAGAAGAAGAAAGAATTAAAGAAAGTGCTGCATATGTTGCCAAGAGGAACCTTTTTGCTACAGGTGAAGGAATTAGTGTCAGCAAAGTGGCCACTTCTTCAACTTCTGAAGAGGAGTATCATGAAAAAAAATCAAGGAAAGTAGCGATCCGGGAGTCTGCTGAACGTGTGGCACTACAGAAAACGGTAAAAGAAATAAAGACCTAGGCTGTAAACAGCATGGGTCTTCTTTTGTTTGGTGTTAGTTAGGATTTGTTAGGATAGTTATGATATTTACAGACTGGCAGAATATATCAATTCAAAATATGTTTCATTTAATTAATTAATGTTCTGAGCAAAAGAATTGGTGATATGCTTATAAAATATCCTCAAGACACGAGGCTGGTGGGGGTGTAAACACCTTTGAAGGACAAGGTAAGAATTCAACATAATCTGAAAAACTGAGAAATAGTGAAGGTGAAATTTGATAGCCACCAAAGGAAAAAAGCCACACAGAAGAGAAAGAATAAGTAAAGAAGGAATGCTTGGCTAGGTAGAGGTACTGGGGGATCTGGGAGTTATTACAGGTCATAAATCTAATGTTAGTCAATTTAATGACTGTCATTTTTATATGGAAACATCTGCAATTCTAGAGTGTATTAACAAACGTTATTAAAATCCAGGGGGTAATTATTTTGTTGTGTTGGAAACTGTTGGACCTCTGATAATGAGTAGTCACTGTTTATGAGTGTTGAGGACAAGTAGAACCTGTCCAGAGTGGGAAAACAACAATCATAAGGAAAATTGGTGTTGCACAGTTTATAAAAAAATGGAGAATTCTGAAAGCTGTCTTCTATTGATAACCTTAATACAGGGAACAGGAATTCTCCAGATATGTGAAAGTTCAGATAGAAAATAAATAGGTTAGTTTTAAGAAAGCAGGATCTGAAGTATATTAGGAATGTTTTTTCCAGTTCTGTTGATAGCCAAGCAGCTGAGACAGTTACTCTGGGATGATTGAAGCATCCCATCAGCAGGGAAGGTTTGAAAGCAGTTTGTCAGAGATGATCCAGGCACACATAATTTCACATTAGACAAAAGGTACAGAAGACATCTGACCTTCAGACCTGTTTCACCTTTCACTTTCTATTAAGATAAATAATTAAAGGTGGCAAAATATTTTACTTACAATAGCCCTAAGGGGAAAAAGCCAGTAAAATCAAAGAACAACTACTTGAAGATGAAAACTTTGTTTTCTGTGCCCAGGTAAGGTAAGTACATTAAGTATTTCTATTTGGATTTTTAAATAAAAATTGCATACTTTTCTACTGCTCTTACAAAAATTATGCTTTTGTATGTTAATAGTTTGCACTTATAATTGCTGGAGTTTATAATCAAATGTTTCTTTTCCAGATAGAAGAGACTCAGGCATTCCACAAAAAATTGAATCAAGATAAACTTTTACATGCTCCTGAGTTTATTATTGAGCTTCGTTCTCACACTGTCTGGGAAAAGCAAAATGTGAAATTTCGTTGTTCTGTGGCTGGCTGGCCAGCACCCCGTGTTACGTGGTAAGTTTGTATTTCTATTGCTGAACATCATCACATAAGCAGTATGTGAAGTTATCTCAGTGAATGTACTCTTTTTTTCAGGAAAGATTCAAGTTCAATTAAAAAAAATTAGATACAGAGACCTGTCAAACACCTTCCAAGTCACCTTGTAAAAAAAAACAACAAAATATTAAAAGGCAAAATAAAACTTTCTGTAACAACAATACAAAGATTTTTTTTTTCCAAAGAGACACCCAATATATTCTTTCTGTCTACAGATCAAGGCAGAATAACACTTTAATTTGCTGTCAGTATTATCCTTAAAGAAATGTTTTCCAAGTACTTTGTTTAGTCTACAAATGCCATTAATCTCCCTGAAGCACTAAAGAATGATTTGGTTAAGAACGATCTGTGTGGCTGCTGAGCAGCTACAGTACTGAATCTCCATGAAACTGGAATCTCATGATGCAGGGTGTTCATATCAGACACAGCATAATCATTTGAAGTCAAAGGCTGCAGATAGATTCAGGAACAGCCAAATCTTCTGAAAGTTTTGGAGTCTGTTGGAAATTTTCTATTCACTTGAATGGTCTTTGAACCAAATCTTTACTGTAAGAATTCTAAAATGTACTCTTGGTCATAGCTGAAAGTCTAATTTGACTCTTGGGTTAAAGTTTACCCTGAATGGAACTAAATTTAGTTTAATAATGACTTGTGAAATTTTACTATCTCACCATCTCTTAAACTGATCATTCTTACCTGTTCCATACTATACAGATACCAACTAGTTCTGAAGATAATAGGTAATAATTGTTTTCAATCAGAAAAAATGAGATTTGATGCTCATTATTGACTTAAAAAATTTCATCTGGAATGTGTATATAAAATATATTAATGTGTTTATGAAATGAACAAAAAGTAAGCCAGTGTTCAGCATTAACTAGGAATAAGCTCTGTGGAGATTGTATTTGTGGAGACAGCAGAAAATATCTACTATAGCATGATGTTAAGTAGTACTCTTATTTTAGAATTTATTACTTGATTTCTTGATGCACTCTGATCATTTTAGATGTAAAACCCTTAATCTGAGGGTTATTAAGGAACAGTGCTATTAAGCAGGTCATTACCAGGCCAGATGCCCATGAAGTGACTCGGTCTCTCTCTTTGGACAATGACAACTGATAGCCAGGCTCTGCAGGGACACAATTTTCCTCTCTTGTCAGGGTAGCAAGTACCCTGTTTTGACATTCCTCCCAGTGAGGATTCCAGACAAACCCTTTGAGTCTGGTCTCAGCTGGACATAAGGAATGCAAGGTAGCTGACAGCTACCCTCATGGCTTTAGTCCAGCTCTGTAACCTGGATCCTAACCAGGAACACAAGACCTGAGACATTTTCACTTTGTTTGAGATTTTATCCCAAAAACCTGTCACGGTTAAAGCAAGCCTTCAGCTGTCTGCCTTTCCTCTCACTGTGAACCAGCCTTTCATCTAAATGCTAAATGTGGATCATAGAAATGAATACAGCACTTCACCATACATCTAAATTCCAATGGGATTTCAGCTCGCCACAGGCTAATGGAGTTCACAGACATTTAAGCATGTGTCTTAGCTCTGAGATATAGTATAGTACTGACCTGGATCTGTCAGCTCTCATTCAGCATTTCTAATAAATTGTCAGTTGTGTATTCTGTTCCAAACAGTCACTCTTTGCATAAGCAATGGAGACTTTTCAATGCTGTGCATGATAAATTATAAAGTTTCATGATCTTTCTCTAAAGAAAACTTTACTGTATGATGCAGCTGTTCTGAATGCCTTGGAAAAAGCATATGGAAAACCTAGGACATTTGAAACCAGTAGCAGAAAGCATAAACTATCAGTGCATAATGACAGTGGGAGATTGCAGTCCAACATTAGCTGATGACTTGGCTGTTCTGGAATTTGTATTTCCAGAAATAACAAGTGGCCCTGCTAACACAGGATCCCTATTCTTTCCATAGGTTTATATAAATAAGCAAAAATTGAATAGGTTACTTTTTTTTCCAACCTGCTAATGAAGATGAGAGGTGAAAGTCTTCTCACTGCTGCTTGACTCAGTTTGTGTCTGCAGGGCACTGTGTGCTACTGAACAACCACATTGCCAGAGGGATCCAAGGGTCACCCAGGCCTTTGGAGAAAACCTAAAGAGGTCAGAGTCACATCCCATTTCAAAGGAATTCATGTTCCTCAGAAAATATTAGGAACTGATGGCATTATTCTCTTTTCTATTACTGACTTGTTTGGTTAAGTGAGGCATGCCTTTGACAGGAGAGCAGTTCCTATTCCTGATTAAAATCACCTGAGAAACTGACCTTTAAAATACAAAGCAAAGAAGCAAACCACTGTGGCTCCATGTCTGTTACGACTTATGAAGAGAAATGTTTATTTAAGCCACATCAAAGTAAGAGATGAAGATACTTTTATCTGTCATAATTTGTATTTCCACTTCCCTTATATACACATCTTATGGAGCACAAGGAGCACAATGTCCTCTGCTAAAGGAGGACATTTTCTTAGAGAACATGATTTCTTTATAGACCTCACACCAATCCCAAATGTATTGAACACAATTCAGTGTTTAATTTTATTGGAGTCTTATTGACAGCTTGTTCCACATTAACAGAGTTCACTTAAGAAGGATTCACCCAAACATTTACTGGGTTACACCATATATTGTTCAGAATCAGTGACTTTTTAAACAATGGCTGGTGAGGAAGAATCTACTGTGAAGCATTGAACTTTTCTTCCCTGATTCTCATGCTGTTTATATAAATTCTGAAATTAGCAGTGCCATCTCACTACTGGACAGTACTGGTTCATTCCTTCAAGTTACTAACTGTGAATTTTTTACAGTATTTTTGTCAGTAAAATTTTCCTACCTGAATATATTCCTGTGCCAGAAAACACTCATAGGGTGTATTTGTAAAGGCAGAGAAATCTTCAGGAGTCCAGTTCTTGCCAGATCCCTCTCTGAAATGCACTTTAGCATCAAGTTTTTTTTACCACTCTAATTGTATTTGCATCAGGTTTTCTGCAAACCTAACTATGAAAGTAAAAAACAAACAAACAAAAAAACAAAACAAATTTAATTTTCTACTTGATTTTTTTTTGTGAATATGCAGGTTTTAAAGGCAAATTAAATATGCAAACCAAATGTATATGATACCATTTAGGTAAGGATGTTTGTTTCCAGTGTTTGCAATTGACAAAACTCTGAGGTTTTGCTCACATGACTCCTCAATTCTTTTGCAAACAGTAACATGAAATTCATGGTAATATAAGTTGGCTTTCACCCTCTTCAATACTATTTTCTCCCTTTAAAGACAATAGAATTAAACTGAGGCAGGTGAAAGTAAAAGAGAGATTAAGGTTCTCTTAATAATGTTTTCCCATAAAATTAGACTCTGGTTTATCTAAGAGAAACATGCAGAAACTGATATTCTGTTTCAAACACCAAGCACTTGACCTTTTAATGTATATTATTTTTCACTTGAGTTTGTGGCATACTGTTTCTTTGCTTTTCCATAGGTACAAAAACAACGTGCCCATCAATGACCAGACTCCCCCTGGCAAATATATCATTGAGAGTCGATATGGGCTGCACTCACTGGAGATTACCACGTAAGGGAATAATGGATAATTTAACAAATAGATTAAGATAAAAGATTGATATATATGAGACCTGCAAAATGTGAACATATCTCTTGGGCATGGAAGAGATATCAAATTTGTACAGCTGAGGTGAATGCTGTCTACTAAATGTTGAAGCAATACTGTTTTTTCTCAGTGGAGGATATGAAATTTACTTAAGTGAGTACTTTATCCTGATAATTATTCTATTTATGGATGAGTCAGAAACATGTGGAACATTTCTGATTACTTTTTCCACTTGTTTGCTGCATGAGTATAGTTAAATATGAGAAAAATGTAGTTCAGGGTTAAAATATGTGTGTTAACTGTTATTTTTTTTCAAATATTGCAAAGTTTCTGGCTCCTGCTGAAATGAGAAACAAAACTCAGATGTCCTCACTTATACACAAGAAAGATCTTAAACAGTACTCATCCTCCAAATGAGAAATCATTACACTCACTTTGCATTTAAAAAACATTGAAATCACAAGAATTAACCACCTATTTTGACAATCAACAACAATCTAGATTTGACAGTTTAGATACTAGTAGGTGCCCTTGGAATGTATGATTATGAAATCTACCATTTCTACAACTTCAACATTAGACATTGCTGACTAAGAGAAAGCAAGCTAGAGATAACTTAGATAAATATTTTTCCTTTGTGTTTTATAACAGTTTTTCCTTTGTATTTTCTATTTCAAATCTTCAAGTGGTATTTGAAAAGAAACACGTATTCCAAACACTGTATTTTTAACATTACAAAAAATTTACTGCCTACAATCAGTCCAGTGTCCAGTGTATCTGTCTTCCAAGATTTTTTCCTGTTTATAGATTTTATGCAGATTTCTGAGGTGTTTTTTTTAAATCTAAAACAGAGGAGAGGGTATGCCAATGAGGTAAACGGGTACCATGACTAATAATTTCTGTAATTTTAGATGTGACTTTGATGACATTGCTCAGTATCGGGCCTCTGCTATGAACGTTAAAGGAGAAGTTTCGGCTTATGCGTCCCTTGTGGTAAAGAGTAGGTTTGCAAAGTATTTTCTTCTTTTTAAATTTTTTTTAAGATGCATGTTGCCAAGTTCATTTACCTCTTTTGACAGTGACTGGGGATGCTCTTTTTTTGTCTAGGGTACAAAACAGATATTGATCCAAGTCTTTTGCATGCTGGAAGTGTTTCCATGCCTCTGGACCGTAAGTTGCTATATATGTTTGTTTGACACATCCATTTACAATTGTGACATCATGACAAATCACTAAGCAGAATATTTTTGTGACATTATTTAAAAAGGAAGTAGGTCTGATTTACAAAGTACTGAGCTCTATAATTTCAGATGGTGTTAGCCTCACCCGTAGGGGAAAATGTTTTTGTCTTCTGTGTCTATGTCTATTTCCTCATACACGAAAACATCTTTTTAATATCGCCCATAGCTGTGGAATAAAACCAGTCAGAGAGAGACATTTCATCACTTGCAATAAAACGTGGTCTGGAAAAAATCTAAGTAGTGCATGTGCATAAGTAGAGTTGCTGACTTAATCATTCTTGTCTGCTGCTATGCGATATGTTGTAATGCTAAAATACGTGGAAAAGATGAAGTCACCAGAGTCCAATTTGAATATTTTGGATACATCAAGGTATGAACTATAATCTGTTCTACCTGAGGCCCTCATGTTTGTAAGTGATTTACACTATTGCATAGATACTTCTATGATAAGAACTGTTAAGAAAATCCACCCACATATTTGATGTGTGTGAAGAGCCCTTGGGCTCCTGTGTGTGTAAGCCTTGACCAATGACATTTATGGACATTTCTTTTATTGTAGCAGCACAAATACAATCAGGGGTGTGCTGCAAAGGCATACGAGATGTCATTTATACACTGAAGCTCTGAAATAATAGAAACAAGATTATGCACCACATTAAAAGATGCAAGGCCAGGAGTTTTCAGTATAATTTGAGACTTATCACTTGATGATAGAAGATGATGACCTGCATATATTCAGGATCACAGGAAGACTGTGATCTACCAGTGCAGGGCAGTTGTGGAAAAGGAAAATCTGACCCTAGGTTTTATCAGCTGAGCTGTTTTCAAAAGAAATATGGAAGCCCCTGTGCTGTGTGTGTGCAGCAGAAGTATAAGGTGCTCAGTGTATTCTGTCTGGAATACTGCATAACTCAGGTCACACATCAGAAAAGGTCAATTCAGGAGCAGGCTACTTGAGTGCCTGTGGGAGTGAAGAGTTCATTGTATAATAACTCCATACACACACACACACACACACACACCCCCAAGACTTCTTTATGTTATAAAAATTAAGGTTGAGTGGACACATGACTGCCCTGAGATGGAGCAAGAAGTTTAAACAGGGAAATAAAAGAGCCATATAAGCTAAAGATCATCTTGAACTGAACAAATCATTAATCATTAATAGAAATCTGTTTAAGTTATAAAACAAACCTTATGACAAAATGATAAAATGCTGGATCTGAAATTTTGGAAATTCTGGAATGAAATTCTGCAGGAGCATCTCCCTGATGAACAGAGATAGGTTCAAGGTTTCAAGGCCAGATTGGATGGGGCCTTAAGCAACCTGATCTATTGGTAGGTGTTCCTGCCCATGGCAGGGGGGTTGGAACCAGATGATTAGTTTCCTCCCAACCCTAGCCATTGTATGATTCTATGGTCTAGCTGTAAGAACTAGAGTTGTATCAGTAAAGGAATAGTTGGTTCTCTGTGACAGTAACAGCTTGGATTATTTGTCACTGCAGTTACCTCTGAACATGATGACTCAATATATATTGTTTCTATTCATATTTTAAACTTTAAGCTTGTATTAGTAGTCATTGTGCTTTTGCTCTATTCCTTTCATCATAAAAGGAAAGAAAAAAGTATACAAACAGTTTTGGTTTTTTTATACAAACAGTTTTGTTTTTTTTTTACCTTACACAGTTGGTGTTAGCCCTCATGGCTATGCTTCCAGGTTTGAGATCAGCTTTGTTGACACGTTTGATGTTGCCTTTGGGAGAGAAGGTGAGACAATGAGTCTGGGCTGCAGAGTTGTCATCAGTCCTGATATCAAGCGCTTCAAACCAGACATCGAGTGGTACAGAAATGGTGAGAATCTTTGACATGAAGAAATATAAAGTTTCTCAGGTTTCTAAACAGTAGTATTTTCTCAACTAAATGTTTTTCAAAATTTAGCATTTTGGAATGAAAACACAGTGAGAAACAGAAAAATCACTGTGAAAACCTCTTGTTTTTTTCTTTCTGAAAAAGAAATTGAAATTAGAATCCTTTTGATCAACTCCATCATCTGTGTGGTCCATCTACGTAGCCCATGTAGCTTTTACTATTTATTTATATGTCAAGAAGTTTCTTCGGTAGTGGTACGAATGTGTTGTGCAACAGCTGTAAAAAGCTGTTGCTCTCTGATGTTACACTTTCAAAATTAAGACAAAATTGTCATGAGAGCAGAATTAGCTGTAATTTACTCTTTTCTTCAAAGTCTGAAAGTTGCATAATAAGAACTGCCTCCTGTGTATTTCTAATCTATTTTCCACATTCAGAATCTGTTTCTCAGTAGATCCAACTAGTTCTAATCATTAAAGTCTCTCATTTCTAGGTGTACTTATTACACCATCCAAATGGGTCCAGATGCATTGGAGTGGGGAACAAGCTTCATTAACTCTGACTCATGCCAACAAGGAAGATGAAGGTCTTTACACTCTACGAGTGGTGATGGGAGAGTACTTTGAAGAGTACAGTAATTATGTCTTTGTTCGAGGTAGGACATTGTTTTGTGAACAAAACTCCACAGAGAAATTAGGAAAAAGCTGGCAAAACAGGTCTTAGACATTTTACGTCCTTTTTTTCCAATAAAAAGAGAGTAATAATTTTCTATTAAGAGATTCTATCTTCCAGTTGTTATCTTTGGAATAACTGAGTGCATACCTCAAAGATTTGGTGTCATGTGCTAGAAGACTTCTAAACCACATTGGCATTCTGAGGAGGAAACTTAGGGTGGTAATGTAGCTTCACTACTCTTTTGCAGTTTCAGCCTGTAAACAGTACTGAGATCACAAAGAGGAAAAATCTCTTAATAACTTAAAAATGCATTTTCATAGCTGTCTTGCTGTAGCTAAACTGTGCTGTTTTGATCAATATTTTGTGTGCTACTAGAGAGTCTCTCTCTAATGCACAATGCAGGAAAAAATGCAGGAGAAGGGAAACAAAAATGTTGACATCTGAGGAAGAATAACCTCATTCACCAAGACAGGTTGACTGGGTGAAAAGCCATTTTTTAGAAGACTCAACAGGTCCTGGTGGATACTGAGGTGAACATGAGACAGTAAAGTGCCCTTGTCACAAAGGACAGTGGCATCCTGGGCTGCATGAGGAAGAGCATTGCCAGCAGATTGATGAGGTGGTCTTTTCTCCTCTACTCAGTGCTGGTGAGAGATTCATCTGTAGTGCTGGGTCCAATCCTGAGATCTTCAGTACAAGAGACACATGGACTGACTACAGTCAGTAGCAAAGGGCTGTGATGGTGGTCAAGGGCTTGGAGCACTTTGTAAATGAGGGAGAGCTGAGATGTAGAGCTGTTCAGCCTGGAGAAGAGAGGGCTTAGAGGGAGTATATCCATGTGTATAAATACCTGGTGAAGAGGACTAAAGGGTGTGTAGCTATAGGACATGGGATAATGGCTTTAAGATGGAACAGGGTGGATTTAATATTAGGAAGATATTATCTTCTGTGAGGGTGGTGAGACACTGGCACAGGTTGCCTTGAGAAGTTGTGGATGCTCCCTCCCTGGAAGCATTCAAGGGAAGGTTGGATAGGGCTTTGAGGAACCTGGCCTAGTGGGAGGTGTCCCTGCTCATGCAAGGGGATTAAAATTAGGTGATCTCTAAGGTCCCTTCCAGCCCAAACCATTCTATGAGTCTATGATTCTTTCCAGTGGTGCCCAGTTCCAGGAATAGAGGTAACTAATGCAAATCAAAATAAATACAGGAAACTCATTTAAACATAATAATTTTTTTTTCCTGTAAGGGTAGTTGAACACTCAAACAGGTTACCCAGACAGGCTGTGGATTCTCCATCCCAAAGCTGAACTGACACGGTCCCAGGCAACCAGCTCTATCTCACCCTGCTGTGAGTCAGGGACTGGACTGGGCAATCTCGAGTTGTCTGCCAATCTCAGCCATTCTCTGATTCTCTAAAGCAAAGCAACAAACTGTAGAATTAAAATATAATTTCTCTAAATGTTGTTTGCTTCTACTGTGAAAAACTTCCTTGAATTTCTATTAGGGAAATATTTCTTTAAAAGAAGCCATGGCTATCAGGTTGCATGCTGATTCTCTATCTGTCCCAGCTGCTAAAAGCAGCTGAAGCATGAAGGGCTAATTCAAAAGGCTCTGAAAATTCTTGGCACTGAGACCATGCCCAGAACAGGCCTGTGTTGCCAAGTCCAGCAGAGCTGTGTGAGATAACAGCCTGCTCAGAAAATATGACTGAAGCATGTTTTCATTACCTGAAGAAAGAGTCTACTGAAATGACCACCCATAACAAGGAATAGGATTTGTCTTTCTTCCTTTGTTTTAAATTGTGCTGCCACATAAATGCTTTATCACCCTCATTGCTCTTACCTCATCTATCAATGCAGCTATGACCTGACTGTGAACCCACGACCCCTTTCAGCAGAGTATCTAATTAGCCAATTGGTGTGTTTGCCAAATTCTAATTAGATTAATTATAGCCTGCATTCCAACTTAAATGATTGCCACAGTCACAGTTTGCTAGTATATTCCTCACTGCTCCTCCTAAATTGTAGGAAAGTTTGGTACAAGTGGCTAGCTGTGGTATTTAGGCACAAGCAGTTGTCTTTCTGTGTCCCGTGTAGAAATCCTTGTGTATTGATGGAACTGAGTGGTGCACTTAATCAGAATCATAACATTAAGTCTTTAGAGAGGCTTCCAGAGCATGTGTGACTCTTCTGCCATGGTTACAGGTCAGCATTTGTCAGCAAGCCATCAGGGATGAAATCCTAGCCTCCCTGAGGCTGATCAGCAGTGTTGGCTGTCCCAGGTATTTCCTATTCTGTCTTGGAAAGAAATTGTGGTTTGTCACGTTCAGCAAGCAGTAAATATGGGCAACTGAAATCTTTCATGTAGAGATTACTGAAAACATACTGTTATTAATTTTAATGTTCTTATTATTTTGTTACGTTAACTGGATTCCTTACTTTACTGGTTTTAAAAATGCATTGAGTTAGCTCTAATTAGAACCTGGACTAGGTAACTTTGGCACAACTTCAAAAGCTCCGTGTGATGCTATTCTGCCTATAAGAGAAGTGTAAAATGTGGTGGGTTTTGTGTTTTTTTTTCCCTGAAGACTACTGCTTTACTTAATGAAGCATGTTAAATACTCTTATAAAACATTTTTTTCTGAAAGTGTAGAAAATAAAGATTAATGTATATTATAATACAAAATTCTGTAGTGCTATCAAACATCTTTAAGAAGTTTAGATAGAATGTATGAATAATACTCATTAGCAAAGTATCTTTTCTTTGTATATACACATCTTTCTTGTCTAAGTCAGGTCTTCTTTTGAAGTAGGTGGCTTGAAAAATGCTTCCTATAATTGATGTTGTTCTGCACAGAAACAGCCTCTTTTCTTTGAAAGTCTCACATACAATCTTCCTGCAAAGGTTATTTTTGTCTACATGAAAATTAACTCATCTCACAAGTCGGACTCTGACTGTGTAAACAGTAAAATTCCCCAGTGCCCAGCACTGCACTCTGGTTTGTAAAGCTTTAGATAAGACAAGTCCAGAAGCTAATGCGGGAGTCAAGGCCCTTTCACATCACCAGTCTCAGATCTGTGATAAACACTTAAAAGGAAGAGTATGCTCCTGATGATAATGTATGCATGCTATAATTAAACTTCAAAAGGTTTTGATAACTTTGCAGTTCATGGCTGACCAAAACCTAACAATGAAAGACCACTTGTGAAGATATGATATTTAATTCAGTGTTGCCTATCCAGTGTGATTTAGCTACTGCCTGTCTGCAAGGCAAGATACCAGCCTCTTCTCCCAAGTAGAATAGCAAGTAAATATATAGATTGCCAAGTTTTCAGTTCAGCAATGTCTCTGGCAGCTACCTAAGCAGAACACATTACCAATTTTATTTTAAAGGCCTAGGTGAATGACATATACAGTGTATTGTGACATACTGAGCATTTGTAAATGTTGCAAAGAGAAAACCAAAACCTAGAAAAACACTGGAATACAAAACCAAATAATTTTGAAGTCAGTAATGGAACTTCTGTTTTTTTGGCTCAGTAGGAGCATAGTTTGGCCCTTAAAGATTAATAATTGTGAGAGAACTGTGGTTCAAATTTGGAAATGTGTGTCTCCATCCTTATAGATGCTGATGCTGAAATCCCCGGAGCCCCTGGTGCACCACTGGATGTGCAATGCTTAGATGCCAACAAAGATTATGTCATTGTCTCCTGGAAGCAGCCTGCTGTTGATGGAGGAAACTCCATCCTCGGATATTTCATTGACAGGTCAGTGAGCAAGCTGGACTGAAATGTTTGTACTGCTGCTCATTCTAACTCAAAAGCCTAAAAAAGCACATTGAAAAGCAGGAGACTAAAAAGGTCGTTGTTATTTTCATCCCTGTTGCTGACCAGAGGAATATTATTTTTTCCCAATCTAACTTTCACATAAATAATTACAGCCTGCTTCATTTAACTACATAACAAAGGATTCTGCAAGACACTGATTAAGTAACTCAGCCCTCTCTGCTTTCTCTGAGGCCTCAGAGGCCTTATGACTTTGCAGTTTGGTAGCTTGTAAGATTGAAGATTGACTCCTTCATCAGACAGCTGTAGCTCCTTCTGTATCAGTGTTCTACCATTTTCCAAATAGTTACCAGGTACCAGAAAGCAAAATACTACCTCTGAGGCAGTTGGATGTTTTTTACATTCTGTTGTTTTCTAAGCTCGTGGATTCACAAACGTCATGCAGGTCACACTTATGTTTCTCTCTGCAGCAATAAGATCTGGAAATAATTTCTAAAAATATGAAAACTGAATCTGTCACACAGTGGCAGGACTCCAGGACCCTGAATTTAAGAAATCCAGTCAGCAGCTTGAGACTAACAATGAATTTTTCAGAGCTGGTAATATTTATTTGAATTTCAGTAACAGAATATTTCATCAATAATATGGAATTCCCATGGGTTAATCATGTGCATGTCAAAAAACTCCACACTATGTATATACGTAAAAAGAAAATAAATATGCCACTATATTATGTCATTGTATATGCACAGATTATATATGTTTTAAAAGATGACATTGCTTTGTGAAGCAAATCTAATATCAGTACATTCAATTCAAATGCAATTTTACTGGTTTGATAATCTTTGACTGTCAGTTGCTTCAGTAACTGGGTAGTGCTAGGGCTAAGTTATGTCTTTGTAACATTAATTGAAATATCCTAAAGGAAAGACAGGACTAACCACTGAAAAATAATATCTTTTTAAAACTAGGCTATAGAGGGATGTTAGCACTGAGAGTAACTGCAAGACAAAGGGCATTTTGCTTTTCCTCTTGTGTCCTTTATTCTACAGTTTCTTCTGAGTTCAGAGCTGTGCTACTCCCTTCCAGCATTTGATCCCATGGAAGGCACCCAAATATTCAGCCAGGGTTGCCCCTAACAGCCTCAAGGAGTAAGCAGGTGGTCACCTGAGGCAGCAGCACTGTTCTTTGCTGACACTATAAGCAAAGCTCAGCATCTTTCTCCCCAGGTAGAAAACAGAACCCTAGAACAATTTCCAGAAAAGATGCTTGCATCTACCAGAAAAGCAGGGCAGGCACCATAACATTCTGTTCAGCAGATATCTCAACAGCAATAAAAAGTCTTTCCTAAACTAGTAGTTGATATTTCTGTTGCCCATCTTTCTGGGTACTGAAAAGCCATCCCCACAGTCTCCTCCTGATTCCCTGAGCCAGAGCTGCTATTGTTCCTGCCTTCTGCCAGAAACCTGGCTCCTGCCAGGCGTGAGGCTTCACACCAGTGGGACCAGCACCATCCTGCTAGGTCTTACCATGGCAGTGGCTGCAGCCACTAAACTGTAGACTCCCTGGGCAGCCCCAGAGGTTTTTAGAATCATGGAATTATAGAATCATTTTGTCTGGGAAAGACCTTTAAGATCATTAAGTCTAACTGTTAATCCAGCACTGCCAAGGCCACCACTAAACCATATCCCAAGCACCACATCTACACATCTTTTAAATACCTCCAGGGATGGTGGCTCCACCACTTCCTGGGCAGCCTGTTCCAGTGCTTGAAAAGCCTGTCAGTAAAGAAATTTACCCTATTATCCAATCTAAGCCTTCCCTGGAACAACTTGAACACATTTCCTCTTGTTCTATTGCTTGTTACTTGGGAGAAGAGACCAATCTGCACCATGCTATATCCTCCTTTCAGGTAGTCCTAGTGAACAATAAGGTCTCCCCTCTAGCCTCTCTAACTCCCAGTTCCCTCAACCACTCCTCCGAAGACTTGTGCTTTGTTGCTCTTCCTTGGACACACTCGAGCATCTCAGTGCCCTTCTTGTTGTGAGGTGCCCAAAACCTGAGGGCAGGTCCATCTGAGTACCTGACTTTAACACTGTTCACAGCCATTGGTGCACTGGGCTTGCTGCAGAACTCACAATGGAGGTCTCCACACCCCGTGAAGCCCATCCTTTTGTGGGATGTGCAATGAAGCACTGTGCATGAAAGATGAACTAGTTGCCTTCTGGCAACTGCAAAAGATACATGTATTTCATGTCTTTTCAAGTGTGCTAAAGCTGACACTCCTTAAGCATCCTGGAACATACTTGGGAGGGTTTAAACAGTGAAGTTAGTTCTGCTCATGTCCCTTCCTCAGTTCAGGAAAGAAGGGGTGCAGCTGCAGGGGGTTTAGTGCATACTTCAGCCCTGACCCCTTGGTGCAGCTGCTTTGATGTCACCAGTATATAAATGCTGCTGAGGAAACTGGTATGGACCAGCCAGTGAACATGAACAGATGGGTGGGGGGCGAGTGCCCTGAGTTTGTGTTTTTTCCCTTCACAGCCCTGCTCTTGCTGTTTGTATTTTTCAGGTGTGAGGTTGGCACCACCCACTGGACCCAGTGCAATGAAACTCCTGTGAAATTTGCTCGTTTTCCTGTCACAGGCCTGGTTGAAGGCCGTTCCTACATTTTCCGAGTCCGAGCTGTGAACAACGCTGGTGTTAGCTTACCCTCCCGGGTGTCAGAGCCTGTGGCTGCTCTGGATCCCACTGACAGAGCCAGGCTTAGAAGTAAGATGTGCTTGTTTGCAGGTTGCCCAAGAGGTTTAAAACTTAACAACTCACTTACAAAACAATAAATATGATTATTTCCTACTCATGAACCTTCAAAATCCCACTAGAGGGAGCAATGCAAAAAGAAAGTATCCTTTGGAGAAAGCTTTGCCAAGAAGAAATCCTCTTCAGTGCTGTTTGCACAAGGTGATCTATCTGTTCAAATGGCTTTGGCTGGCTGTGGTTATGCTCTGAACTTGCAGGAAGGGAGGAAAAGGCACAGGAGTGCCAATTGCTTAAAGAGATTTGCTTTTGTTCAACGAACAAAAAGGCTGAGCAGATCCTGTGCATAATCTCCCTTAATGCTGCCAGCAAGGGTGGCTGATTTTGTGCTCATGTGACAATCAAAGTCTTGCAGTAACATCAGCACAATACCAGTAACCCAGCAAATAAATGATCCCTACAGATAAGTGATCACAAGCTCTCTGTTTTAAAGTTAACATTTTACAAGTCAAGGATATTTTTCCTGTGGCCTGGCAACATCCCAGACATTTTGCTTCCAAATCCATCTCTCTGACCACGTGCCAAAATAATATGCCTGAAATTATTTCTACTTGTTTCTGAAGTTTTACTACTATTTAAAGTGGTACCACTGCAAACAGTCCTTGGTATTCCATGCAAAGCTTCACAGCTCCCACTGTCCCAGCTTGTACATTAAATTAAGATGCAAGCTACAGACTGCAGTCAGATGATCAAGGTTCCCATTCAAAGTTAAGAAGACAAAAGACTGGAAGAAGGAGTTTTGGCACTGCCAAGAAACACTGTACTCATACAGCCATGTGAAAACTGATGTATGGGGGAGGTCTCTTCTCAATGGGATCTGTGGCAGCTGCCTCAGGATATGAAGTCTGGTCTTGGTGGCCCATTCCCACCTGCTCCATCTCTGCTCATATTTTCAAAAGAGATCAGCTGACATAAGGTGAAACACAGGGAGGTAGAGAACAGCACTTGCAAAAATTATTCCTGACAGTGCATTAACTTGGGTAATAGCTCAATGCCTAACTGCAAGAATAACGATGACATGGAGGCACTGAGAGAGCCACCCAAATCATGTAAAATAAATGTCTTGAGTCAGTCTGAGCCATTCCTGATTGTGACTGGGACCTATGATTTGGAAGATGGTAGGATGAGGGAAAGTGGTTAAAAAAAAAGAGCAGCTTTCAGGAATTTGGCTGTTCCTTTAATGAATGAGCTGTTAAACCAAATGAATACAGTATAGAAAATTAAGTTGAAGTTAATTCTCTGAAACAAGGAGCTGAGTGAGCCAAATACTGCTGCTTGTCACCTAGGTGACTAGAGTGGTACTTCAGGAAGGAATAGATGTTTCAGTTAATTAAATTTTCCGGATATATTGATTGCTGAGATCTTTTCAATATTCAAGCCAGTCAGCCTAGAACCAGCTTAGATGACTGGATTGTTACATGATCAACAGTAACAGCAATGACCAGAAATGGAGCTCATATGAATCTTGCCACTGCTAGTTTTGAACCATCAATGAGTTGTTTTTCTCATTATTTCAAATCCCTGAAGTCTCCCATGTTCATGATTCTTCTGACATCTGTTTCAGGTCAACCTTCTGCTCCTTGGACTGGGCAGATTATTGTCACTGAGGAAGAACCTGCAGGTAAGCAGAGCCCTTTTGCCTACAAATGTCTCATGAGAAGCTGAGTGAGTAATTAGAAAAACTCCCAGTGAGTTCAGTGGAGTTTGGCACACACCCAAAGTTCATTGTTGTGAGAGTCACTTGACCTTGAATAACTCTTAACTTGGTTGTGAGGTGAGATTTCATTGTTCAGGACCTAACACATAAACATGCTTAGAGTTAAAGGAACGACATTTAAAACCAATATTTGGAAGACTTTTAGCTCTGTTTTTTAAAAAAATCTGGTGGCAAGATATATTAATGCTTTTTTTACACTTTAATTACCACACCAGTTCTGATACAAATATGAAGGAAATAAACCCCAATTCCCATTCCTGTTCCTCTCCCCTGTTCTTCAGAGGGTGTTGTTCCTGGTCCACCTACAGATCTCCAAGTTATTGAAGCCACCAAGAATTATGTTGTTCTTAGCTGGAAACCTCCTGGACAGCGGGGCCATGAGGGTATCATGTACTTTGTGGAAAAGGTAAAAATGGACAGAATCTGAATCATGTTGTGGTGATGTTTCATGTTTGTTTTGCCATCTCTTTTGGACCTTTAGTCAATTTCCATTTCCACCTGAGAATTTCAAACTATGGCCAGAACTAGAACTTGTACTCCTCATTGAGATAATTATTATTGTAGATTAACTAGGAAGAAAAGAAAGATGGGAAATAGAAAAGTAGATGCAGAATATGTCACATGCTCTAATATCCTTTCATAAACTGTGTCATTGACCTACTCTAGAGCAGACAGTCTGACAAACTCTCTCTATAATGAGAAGGCACAGACCAAAGTCACATGTTTACATATATATGTATACACACATACATATATATAAAATAAAATTCCTATAAAGGAAGTTTGTCTGATGGGACAGATTGTTGGCATTTTGGATGGAAGCATTCTGCAAGAGCTTCTTGGCATGAGCACTTTCTTCTCCAGCTGCCTTATCATATTTATCCCCCACAATAACTTTAGATTTGCTTCACCAACTCAACAAAGATGACAGAATTTATTTTCTAAAATAGAATCAGTTTTAATTTCAGTGTCCTGCTTTTCTGAAATGTCTTTTGCACAGCTGCTGGTCTAGAAAATTCTTCATGCCATCTCCCTTTTTGCTTGTATCACATAGCTCACAATTTTTTTTACCAGTGCTTTTCCCTGTCAACCTAGAGGTGTATTCATGGGAGACATAAATATCTTCCCATTATGTGTTTTTCATCTCTCTTATGAAATCTGGTCTAAATAAATGGGTTTCACTTAGCAACAGACAGAGAGGATGAGTATATGAATCTTGAGCTTCTACATAAGAAAGCTTTTTACTAATGTGTTGTATGCTAATTGCTGAGTGCTAATGTCACATAGTCAGGTAGTGTTTTCCTGTGAATTTGAAATCCCTCAGAAACCAGGCCAAAAGTAATCACTAATATTAACAGTATAAGTGATCAAGGTATGTAGAGCTTCCAGCAACACAAATAAGAACAGTTCACAAATTGAACATGGTAATTTTTTTTCTGGAAAATGAAAGTCAGATCATGATTAATTAATACCCTGAAAATATTCTCAAGGATGGTACGAGGGCATTTAGTAGCAATGTGATAATGTTAGAGCTGTGTTCTGTGGAAGCTGAATGTCTGCAGAACTTTCTTAGAAAGTAGTCCAGAACTGGTTGCAGTTAATAATAACATCACTTTCTTTTGGTGGAGAGGAGTTCAGCTTTTATATATTAAATCCACTAAGGTTCTATGTACATTTTCTGGAGTATATGAACATCTGTTAGATTCATAAGCTTTGAAATATGGTCATTCTGTGGAAAGACTCAAAAAAGGAGCACGACTCCCTCTTCTCCATACCAGACATGCATTTGGTGATCCAGGTAGAAAGACTTGTCAAGTTAGGCACTCAGCTTTTGGGCAGTTGTGTTCCAAATGCAGTCTTCTGGATCTGATTGCAGTGCATTGCTGGCACAGAGGACTGGCAAAGGGTGAACACTGAGATCCCTGTGAAGTCTCCTCGCTTTGCAGTTTTTGATTTGGCTGAAGGCACATCTTACTGCTTCCGAGTCCGCTGCTGCAATTCAGCTGGAATTGGTGAACCTTCAGAGGCAACTGAAGCCACTGTGGTGGACGACAAACTTGGTAAGTGTGTGGCCACAGGTATTAAATTCCCTCCATGAGGTCTCTCCCGTTTATGATGTAATTGTTTTGTCTGAAGACAGATAGCTGCCCAGTAAATAAGTCAAGTATGAAGAGTACTCAGTGATTTATTCCCCATCACTAAAATAACTTTGGTTTGTGTTGCTGAACCTTTAATGTACAGTCAAATGACAGATGCAAACCTAGGGAATTAAGTGATGCCAAGAACTGGAAAGGCTGCAAATAGTGAAAGAACATGAAAACTCAGGGAAGTACAAAAATGTTTTTACTTAGAGTCTTTATTGAATATATGCCCGGACATCAGCAGTGTTTAACCTTTCTTGTTTGCCAAATTAAACAAAAATGAAGAATGTTATACTAACATGAATACAGAGACTGTTTCCACTGGAAGAAAAGCCAAGATATTCACTACAGTAAAGCATCAGTAGCTGTGTCTACATGAGCAATTTGTTTCCAAATGGCAATGCAGATGGGAATCCAGTTACCAGACTGTCTCTGTTTTCTTTTGGTTCATTCATACTGGTTGAATTCTCAAAGATCTGTATTATTTAAGAAAATTAAAACAACTCTTTTTGAAAAACACTTTAGGTGCATTTTGCCACTTATCAGGAGCATTTGTTTCCTGTTTATTCTGCAGGCTGCACAAAATCCTTCAGTGTGCACCTAAACATATTTTCCCTTTTTAGAAAGTTCCAAATCACGTCTCTGGTACAGATATTCAGCACAAGGGTATAAAAAAAAATCTGATTTGAAGGAAATATCCATAACCATAGGCAATGGAGATGTGAGGATCCTCACCACCAAACACTTGAACCTACTGATCCTGTCTATTTCATTGGGCTACTTTATTAAATCAGAGGAGTTTGGGGAGGTTAAATATGTATTATTTGTGCTAATATCAGCAAGAATAGAATGTCACTCTTACTCTATTTGTAAATTTCGAATAACTGGTCACTAATTTATTTCTGTTTCTCTCCCACAGATATTCCCAAACCTCCTGACCATGTTATGCCAACTAGGAATACAGACACCTCAGTTGTGCTCACCTGGAAAGAGCCCTCAGATGCCAAGGAGCTGGTTGGGTATTACATTGAGTCAAGTGTAGTTGGATCTGGTCATTGGGAACCATGCAACAACAACCCAGTTAAAGGCACAAGGTAATGGTCACCAGTTCTTGATTTATCAGGTATAGGTGCTTTTCAATCACTAGTAGTAGTAGAGTTAATTGCTCTATGGTAGGCAGCAGACTGGAATCACTCTTGCAGGTGACATTCATAAGAAGTTATAAAAACCTATTTCAAAAAGTGATTTTGTCCAAGAGAAATTTGTAACCAAACTTACATTAGAAACAATTAGTCAAGGGAAGAAACATGGACATGGTTAGTGAAGAAAAGAGAAGCAGATCACTAGTTTTAGCTGTTGTAGTTCAATGAAAAACAGTACAGTGGGGAATGACTGAAGGTACAAATGTGGAAAACTAAATTGCATTATGTTTGAAAGCATAGTCCTTTGTTCTGGAAGACTGCTGTAAACATGTCTGGACTGTATATCTAGAATGTCAGGAGTAAATGTGGATTGTATAATGCTAACAATATCACTTACTGACTGCTCTTTCACTTGTCATTATCAAGATGTTAGTGAACACTCTTAAATATAGGGTATAAACTCACATTTCTTACCAACATAAGCTCAGTCTCTAGTCAGAAAAAATAATCAAGCCTTAAAAGTTTGCAAGTTAAGTCAGATTTGTTTTTATTCAAATAGAATGTCATATTCAGAGTCTTAAGAAGTAATTACAGTCCATGCTTGTTATGAATGATTATACTTATTTGTAGTTCCTATCCATGACAACCCTTATTACAGTAAGTAAGGCTCTGCTAAATACTCTTGGACCAATCTGGTTGTCTAGAAATGCATTGCAAATGCTTATTATATCAGAAGTACCTAAAACACCACTTCCTTAAACACAAGCACAACAATTTCTTTTAAGTATTACTTATATACAGTTTTTGTGCTGTTCACTTATTTTAAAACAAAAACCATGATCTTTATTCACTGTAGAAAGAAAAATATTGTTCTGAGTTACTACATATTGTGATGGAGCCACACTGCTTTGGCTCCTATCACTGTATTTTTAGTCAATGTGATATAATGTGTGATGCAGTCAGGCAGAGGCTATCTGTTATCTCTTGGCTTTTCTGGTCGAGTCAGTCCATTCAGTTTGTATTATGCAGTATACTTTTAACTTCTTAAGTTTGCTTTCTGCACACATCCTGGTGAAAGCAAATTATTTCAAAGGTCTGGTAGAATGGACAGGGAAAATTCTCCTCTGAAAATTTTCATTCATGGTGGATTTTTTCCCCCAAGATAAAATTTGGTTTTGAAATACGTTTTGTTTTCCACATTATATTTGCTTCATACATCATTGCATGGTGTCAGTGTTGATAGAAAAGACATGACATTAATGAAGTAGAACAAAAATAGCATGAAATAAAATACATTTCAAACACCTATTGAAAAATAAATGTTGTTTTAAATAAAAGGTTTAAATTTCCAAAACACATTTTTTCTAAATTAAATTATTCCTGTCTTGGGAAATTTTGTGTTTTCAGGGTGGAGGCCAGGGGGTTTTTATGTGATCATTAGGTAATCCAGCAGAAGAACTATTCTAATAGACGAGTCTGCCTGACTTTGATTACTATGTCAAGAATTCAGGAAAAAAAGTGAAACAAAATATCGTGGACTTTTTTTATCTCTTTTACAATGTTCTGTAATTTTTTGGGGGTACTGCAGTTTCTCATTTATTATTGGTAGTGAGTTATAAGAACTTACTTATAACACATTAACATATCCCACAAGCAAATGTAAAACTTCTCACTGAAGACTTTTGCATTATTTCCATTGTATGGATTTTATATACTAGCAGAAGTAAGGTAGAGCCTCTGGTAATACATAGACTTGTGTAGTCTTAAGAAGGAAAGAGAGTAAACAGCATGTCTAAAGAAACAGTTTTAGACATTATCTTTATTGCTCGAATGAGGTGCTCAAGCAGAGTCTGCCTTCTCTGACCTTCATTTAAGTTAATGAGATCATGGTTTATCCTCAGTTTTCAGAACCAGAATAAATTTTATGGATGAAACCCTTTCTTTTCCCCCTGAAGATTTTTATTTTATTCATAATGTTTTCTAAGTATTCCTTTACTGGTTTGTTTTAGATTCATTTGCCATGGGCTCAAGAATGGTGAGAAGTACATTTTCAGAGTCAGAGCTGTTAATGCAGCAGGACTCAGTGAATTCTCACAGGACTCGGAGGCTATAGAAGTGAAAGCAGCCATTGGTAAGCTATTTTTCATTGCTCTATTCCATAGTAAATATTAAAAAAAATAAGTAAAGATGTTTTCAGCAACTATTTGTAAATAATTTTTTTGTTCTATAATTCTGTCTATAAATAATAACTTATACATAGATCCTACAGTCTCACAGTCACAGTTTCACCGTCACTCCACCCTTGTAGACTGTTTGCCTTCACCATCCAGTTTTCTTCAGGTTTTCTTGTGAACCACTGTAAGAGAGCACTGCTAAGTTCACTTCATAGGTGTCCTGGAAAATGGAATGTCATTTGGATTCCATATTGGGGTATTTATCACCTCTAACACACATCATCCTATATACAGCCAGTTTCTAAGAAATTTGTCTCCATACCTAAAGCTAATAATCAGTGCAATGTGTCTTTTGCTTACCATCTGTAACACTGTGTGTTGTCCATTTGTTGATGAATTAATTCTGCTTGCCACTGCCTGATCTAATTCCATAAAGATTAATGAGATCATTGGGCTAGAATAAATTGTATGTCTGCAACATCCTCACTCTCATTTGTATCTTAACTTCATACCTCACAACCTTATAGCAGACACATGTGGCCAAGGGCAATTTTGTGGGATAATTTTGAAAGGATCAGAAATATGACTTGGAAGTTCTAATACTAAAATAATTGTAGCAAATCAAGATTACTATGAAATGTCAATATTTATTCTGCTCTACAGACATTATCAAAAGAGCATTACTTGTGAGCGGGTTGAGAGGTATTTTATTAATTTCAAATTTTTGTGGATTCAAGTTTAACATTTTCTGTGTAACACCTGTGATTTGTCATTCTTTGGATGTATTGTTCACCCTATGCATTTCTTCATTCTGCTGATTAAATGAAGAAAAAAGACAGTATTCTAATTCAAAATGTCTTTGCTGTTTTCTGGCAATTTTAGGGGGAGGATTGCTTCATGGTGTGTGTCCTGAACTGAGTGGTAAAGCTGGTGGACTAACAGACTGCACTACCAGCTGGGAAGGCATGCATGAGTCCTTCCAGCCTGTCTTTGACACAGATGCTTTGCTAAAATGCAATGCTAAATTTAATAGAGACACACTACCCAGTAGCTCTGACAAACTGGGGAGTACGGGAGAGAGTAACATGAGAGAAATGGTTAAAGACACCATCACATCTGCACCACAAAAGGTTGCTGCTAAGCAGGCACGTAAGTCTCAGCCTGGGGACCCTTTGGCACTGGAAAAAGTGACGAAGAAGAAAGATATAGGTGAGAGTTAATAAAATAGATTTCACTGCTTTAGTACATCCGTTTCAGAATGTTGTAACCTCTGCTTGTCCAAGCCACTAGTGAACGTGCTCTCTGGTCATGAATCTTCCATCAGACCTATTAATTACATGCTCAGCTCTCCATTAAGGTCATTGTGTATGTAAGTAATGGTATCAAAGACCACTTAAAAATTTACTGACTACTGAAAGTGGAATAAATGTATAAATTCACCTCTAATTTAATAGCTTGTTTGACTACATATCAAGGTACCCGAGGTACTGTATTATTTCTAAATCACCTCAGTAATTTTGGGGGGAATCTTGTTACCTAGTCTCTGGGTTATGTGTGTGTGAAGGAAACAAAATCTGATTATGATGGTAAGCATGAAGATCTGTATTGTATTAGGATATATGAAGAACATCTGTAGATTTATGCCTAAGCTACAGCTTATCCTCTGAGACAGTTCTAATGAACAGTGTGTTGTATCTGGACAGACACTGGCTCAGGTTGCCCAAAGAGGTGGTGGAAGCCCCATCCCTGGAAGTTTTTAAGGCCAGGCTGGACAGGGCTCTGAGCAACCTGATCTAGTGGGAGGTGTCCCTGCCCATGGCAGGGGGGTTGGAACTGGGTGATCTTAAAGGGCCCTTCCAGCCCTGAAAATTCTGTGATTCTATGATTCTGTGATCTCTTACTGATAGCAGTAGGTAATGAGGAAAACCTATCAAGTTGAAGGCACACGCACAAAATCATATTTTATATTGTCAATATTTAAACAACCATCATGCCAGAGAAATTTGGGACTTGAATTTCACTAAGTCCTGGTACCTGACCAGTGAACTGGATTCCTTCCCAGCCCTCTGGAGTAAGACTCAAAAGACTTGTGCAAAATGCTAAACAGAAAATAAACTAGAGGTACCTGGGTCTTGCTGACACTGAGGTAAAACATCAAAGACAGAAAGAAGTGGATATGATGTATGATTTCCATCAAAACTAAGACTTCATGGTCACAAATAGAGTTCTTCACTGGTGCATAATATATAGGGTGTGGGCAAGCAATTCCCCTCTAAATAAACCAAAAGCTTTACAAGGAAATGGGCTGAAATGAAGTTAATGATTTCTGTATTGCTAAAAGAAAACTAAGGAGAAGAGGATGCAGCAAAATTTTAAATGTAAGTTCCAGTAACATCCATGTTCCATTTCTGGTCAGTCTACAGTGCCTTTGATAGCTCTTCCTTCCATCCTTCCATTAAGGTAAGATCATGTGATGGGTGCAATGATAAAACTTGTACACCGTATAAATTTAAAAAGGAAACAACAACAACAACAAAAACAAAAACCACAGATAAACTGCACTGTTGGAAGGGAAGAATATGGGTCTATTTCAAAAAAGAAACTACAACAATATTGTATCTGTGAAAAACCGTTCGGTTTCAGCACAAGAAAAAAATCATTGCATCTCCTTTTTTTTTTTTTTTACTTTTCCTGTAATATTAGTTTTAGTTCCTCATTTTCCACATTTTTAAAGTGAGTCCTGATCACTTATGTCAGAGCTGCAATTGCAACACAGTCTCACCGTGTACCAGCTTGATCCTGAAAATTAATTCCTATGAAGTTTGGACTTCTTCATTTGGTGTATTGAAACTTTTATCCTGCATTTCTTATTCCAACTCCAGAAACTTCCCCATACCACATAAATGCTGTCCTAATTAGGAAATGCAGGATGGGAACCCATCTGAATAAGGTAACTGAATGCCAGTCTGCCTACTGAAATACTGCTGCCTATTTATTTATGTATTATTCACATTCACACAGCTGCTCCATCTCCTCCTTATGACATCACGGTACTTGAGAGTGTTCATGACTCAATGGTATTAGGATGGAAACAACCTGAAATCACTGGAGGAACTGAAATTACTGGCTACTATGTGAACTATCGTGAAGTGATTGATGGAGTTCCTGGGAGATGGATGGAGGCCAACACTAAGGCTGTTAGTGAGAGGGCATACAGGGTAAGAGGTTAACTTCTGTTATTGCTGTAGATGAAGACAATATTTCCAAAATAGATCTCAAAGACAAATTGGGATGAGTTATGATTCAGTGTACAGGTTGGTGTTCAGAGGGTTTTATGATAATAAATTTATTTAGCTCAGTTAAACTTCTCTGCAAAATTATTTATACATTTACCTGCTAGTCTGGCACCAAATGTCATCTGTGAATGCACTGATCTAGACATTGCCTGAATTTTTCTAAGTTTCATAAGTAAATTTTTCTAAGCCCTCACAACAAATGTCATTCCTACTGGGCTTGGTGGACTGGTGCCAGCGCTTGCCAATGCTAGAACCAAATCTGTGCCAGCTGTGCTTTGTGATCAGTTCCTGATCCAGTTTAGAGACAGGGCTAGCTTGAACCTCCTTGAGCTGCTTTACAAACGAGAAGCAATCCCAGGACTGAATTTCACCCCATTCTGAGGATAACCCTTGCCTTACGTGAACTTGCTTTGCATCATGAGATGGAATAATGAGATTGTTGAGCAATACCATGCTGCCTCCCTGATTACCAAGGTGTCCATATTACCTTTACCTAGGTAAAGGGCTTTCATTTCTTCAGGCACTTAAAAGCATGGTCATGCAGTCAATAATTGTCATTTTTACTTTCTTCTAAAGACTTAATCCAAAGTTATTAAGTACCGTATTATTGATTCTGCAGATTGAAAACCTGAAGGAAAACATGGTTTACCAGTTCCAGGTGGCTGCTGCTAACCTGGCTGGGGTTGGGACACCCTCCCCACCCAGCCAGCCCTTCAAATGTGAAGAATGGACTATTGCTGTACCTGGTAAGATCCTGTGTGGGAGGTCTTTTCATAGCCCAAGGGTGCTCTGTGACTGAACATCTAAATTCTCAAAGCCTTCAGTTTCCAGGAGAGTCAACAGGCACTGAAGTTCAGAAGTTCATATGTAGGCTTGAATCTACATAACTTTGATTTAGTGCATTTACAATGATGCATTTAACAATCCCTATTTAATCAGCAGCATTTTACATGAAGCTTGTATTTTCTTTATCCTTCCTGCTTCTACTTTGTCTGCCACTTTGCTTCATAGTTCACGTGGCAGACATTAATACCTGTCTAAGGTACAAGGCAGAGAAGAATGTGGTCCTGTAATCCTTGTCTCACCCTTGTGTCACTTCAAGGACAGATTGCTGGCCTTTTAACACTCCATGAAATGAATGAAAATAACCTCCATTGACTTCAGAGGACTTTAAAGCAGTCCTTGAAGCAGCACATAAGCTTAGAAATTAACTTTCTTCCCCGAGTTTGGAGATTATTTGCCATTATTGTTTTTTCATGAATATTTGATCAAGATACCAAATCTCAACAAATTGGATTGCTTTAGGGCTGGTCTTTTTAATAGGCATGAGTTGTATTTATATTGGGTCTAGATATGAGACAAAGAAGCTGCACATGCTATGTCAGCTCTGGGTGTACAACACGGTGCCCAGTTTGGGTTTTTGAAGTCTTATGTATTAGTCTTTTGGGGTTTATTTTGATGCCATAACTCCAATTTCAACTCTTACTTTTCAGGGCCACCCCATGACGTCACATGCACAGAAGTTAGGAAGGATTCCTTGGTTTTGCTGTGGAAGGAACCAGTTTATACTGGTCGTAGTCCCATAACTGGTTATTATGTTGATATGAAGGAAGCTCAAGCAAAGAAGGAACTTTGGAAAAGTGTCAATGAGAAGCCACTTCAGAAGAAATTCTTGAAGGTAAATAGCTTAAGATCCAAATACTGGACTAACAGCCTTTGATAGCATCATCCTTTGCTGATCATGGTTCCACGTAATGAAATACATAACAGCTTATGTTGTGCTGAGGATACACACATGTAATGCCTGTGTAGGCAGACAAGACAGTAACTCAGAAGACAAATTGGTATGACAAGCCCAAAAGTCAAAGAAAGCACTTCTAAAACCAAATACCGTTATTACACCACAAGAGACAACCCTAGCATTTTCTAGCTCAAAGGGTACTATAGGTATCACTACACTAAAAGAGATGGCACAAAAATAGATGTGGTGATAATGTGGCAGATGATTCTTTCTACCACAAAACACTCCCTCATGGCAAGTTAAACCCAAATGTTTTACACTATTGTGCTACATCATTTTGTGGAATGACTTCTAAATAAGGATTTGGCTGTATTTCCATTCTGGAGGTATGTCTTAAGTAGGTTTGCTTGTATACTTTTTGGAACAATTGAAAGACAACTCACTTTTAAGTGTCATCCTTTCACATTTGTTTTAAAGGAATATTTGTAGGTATTATAATGTCAGTATGATTCCTCAAGTCACCACAATTAAATCTATGCAATAAAATGAACTCCTGTTTCTAAATAGGTGTTGCTGGCACATATTACCTTGATAATTTCATTTTTAAAAGCCAGAACTTCCCTGCTGTAAAAGACTATCCTTTTTCAGATGTCAATATACATGAGGTAAAAGCATCCTGTTCCAGTAACAATTCTGCTTTTGCAAAGAAATCAGTGACAGTAATAACACTGTCTAAATGTCAGCTATGCATACAAGGAAGGAGCAAGCCAAACAGATTAGTCATGTCGCTCTGGAATTGAAAAACAAAAACAAAAAATCCATAGAAAGAAATATTTGTCGACTGGAAAAGGAGCAAAACAAAAAGAACTGAGAGATGTAATTGCCAAGCATCCAGACTTGAATTGTACAAAGTGTGAAATTAAGACGAGTGTTTTGTAACACCTGGTGCATGTGTACATACTTTCTTCCTCCAGATAGGTGGCCTCAAAGTAGGTGTGAGCTATGTGTTTCGTGTGCGGGCAGCAAACCAGGCTGGTGTTGGGAAACCATCAGATGTATCAGATCCTGCCACAGCTGAAACACGACCAGGTTGGTTAGAAATACTTCCTCTTTTTCATCATATTTAAGCAGGTTCCTGTTTCTGCAGTATGTTTACATACAGGCTCAAGTCAAACTTTTTTACTAAGCAGGACATGAGTTGAGGTTCATATCTTACTTTCTTGTCTAATAGATTTTAAGATCAGAACAGATTTTCTCACCGTGACTACAGGCTCAGGAATATAAGAATACAATAAAGTTGTAAGATTTGCCTGTATCTGTAGATAAATGCATAAACAGAGGACCCACTAGGATCAGCTCAACCAAAATATTTTACATATGTAGAATGTTTTTTCCTATAGTAAACTAGTTGTTTATATTTTATCTCTCTCCTGTCTTTAGCTTATGTCATGTGCCTCAGGAAATTGTAAAAGAAATTATTTTTCCCTTTGGTTTTAAAAACATAATCAAGTCATTTTGGAGACCACCTTCAGTAGGAATTCAGGTACAATTGCTTGCTAGAGTCATCCTTGAAGACTTGCTTCAGTGAGTCTGTTATGCCAGCCAGACACATAAGAATCAGTGCAGGGGCAGAATGTCCATTTCTGGAACTTCAGAAAAGCCCTGAGTTTTATTTAACTATCAGGTAACATAGGTGACCTTGGAATCAACATATTTTTGTCACTAAGTCCCTAACAAAAAACATAAGCATGGGTTTGTGGCTTATAGATTATATTTTAGAAATGGAGAGCCCTACATGGTAGAAAAACACACTCCCAGATATTTTAAACAAATTTAGTACAAGGTTGGTATGAGGTAAGAAGATGTAGGAGTGCAACCCAGCCTGGATCCACCATACATCCTCTTTTCCTCTGACAAGTTCCATGCCTCCACCTGTACATCTGATCCCTCTTGGGAAGTTTTCCAGGAGTCCTAAAGGAACAGGACCAAAGGCAGGCAGAGGGCAGGCAGCAGTGAGACAGGGCAGCTCAGGGACCTGGGGCAGCCAGGTGCAGAGAGCACCAGTAGCAGTGCAGGAATATGGACAGAAGAGGTGACTACCTGGGCAAACAGCTGCCTACCCTGCCTACAGTCAGGGTGATGGCTGTGCCTGCCCACAGAAAGTGCCCAATGTGTCAAACAGGGTCTATTGTGTCCAGTTCTGTAGTCCACAACATAAGAAGGACGTAGAGCTCTTTGAGCATTTCCAGAGGAGAGCCACAAAAATGATCAGAGGGCTGGAGCACCTGCCCTGTGAAGATAGGATGACAAAATTGGGGTTTAGCCTGGCGAAGAGAAGGCTCTGAGGTGACCTTATGGTGGCTTTCCAATACCTGAACGGGGCCAAAAGGAAAGCCAGGGCAGGGATTTTTGCACGGGTGTGTAGCGAGAGAAGAAGGGGCAACAGTTCAAAACTTGAAGAGGGAAGATTTAGGTTAGGCATTAGGAAAGAAATCTTTACTGTGGGGGTGGTGAGACACTGGAACAGGTTGCCCAGGTGAGTTGTGGATGCCTCATCCCTGGAAGTGTTCCAGGACAGATTGGATGGGACCTTGGGCAACCTGATCCAGTGGGAGGTGTCCCTGCCTACAGCAGGAGAGTTGGAACTAGATGATCTTTAAAGTCCCTTCCAACCCAAACCAGTCTATGATTCTATGAAACAGGGCTTCTTTGTGGTGGCATTGACTGTGAGGTGTTGAACAGGCAGCACTGATGATCATCAGTTCCCATTTCCATCCTGGCTGCCTCAGGAGCATTTCCCTAGGATCCTTTCCCTTTTCCTGAATCCTAGATCCATTTTTAGTTCTCTTATTTCTGCGGTACCACTGGCCCACCTCTCAAAAATTCCTGGTTCTTATGACAAGGGCAGAAAAAGTCTTAAGAAAGCCTTGACTAAGCTCTCAGGGAGGCTGTAAGTCAAGGAAGTTTGAAAAAGGAGGTTTGAAGTTGGGGGTGTAAAAGAACTGGAAAAATCAGACTGGGGAGACCAGGGCAACTGCTAGTGAGGCTGGGATGGGAAGAAAGGGCTGAAAGGAGTAGATAGTAAGTTAAGAAGATGCAAGATTGGGACACAAGGACAAAAAAGGGTTAAGTGTGTGAGTAAGGAGGGCTTGGGACAGGATCTTTCCAAAATACTGCATCCACAGTTTTAGTGTTCTGAAGCTCCAGGGCTATTTCTATCAACTGAAAATGAAGTAAGCTTAGAAACTTTTTTTCAAAACAACTTAGATACAACAGCCACTTCTAAAAAGAGAATCAAACCAGTATTTGCACTAAACTTTGGCTTTACTAATCCATTTTCTTTTAGTGTTAATGTATGTCAGACTTTTGACAGAAACCTGTTACCATAACAATCTTCAAGTCTACTAAATAAAGGATTGTACAGCATTTTCAGTGTTCAGTCAGCTGGGATACATGTCTACCTGGAAATATGAGTCTGAGCAGAACATTTGGCTTACAGCCCTCACCTCTAGAGAAAGAGGCACATATCAGGATCATGGCCTTTTTGCCAGTGAGGCTTGGGGTCATAGATGTAATGTTGTAGACATCACAGGGAAATCAGGGCTTGGCTGAGTGAAATCTCAGGGAAGCTGAAAATTATTTATTTGTACAAATCTGGTTGACCCATATTTTGAGCTGAGATCTGCAGATAAGGCATCTGCCAAACTAAACTTCTTAAAAGTATTAAAAAGGACAAACGGTTTATTAAAAATACATTTCAAAAACCAATCTCTTGGGCAAGCTTCCACCTTTCTCACTCAAATCACACAAATCTCAGGAACAATCATACTATTTTTTTTAAATCACCATAAGTCTTTTGGTTTTGCCCAGTGAATGCTGCCTTTATTACCACCTTGGGTGGAGACAAAAGATTGTCAGGCCTCTCTAGACAGTTCCTGCTGGAATGCTGCTTTTGGCAAATGCGTAAAAATCACCAGATGACTGAGCTTTCTGATCAAAGAATTTAAGTAAATAATATCCTGAAAATATTTGCTTTAAGACAGATGGAATGGTACCAATTGTCTTTATCCAGTGCTGTGTAAATGTGATGATGAGATACTTTGTATCCACCTTCTCTTGTTTGAAAACCACATGTAATTTTTAGTTATCTTCTAGAACTCAAGTAAAAACCCCACTTATCTAAACAAATGCCAATCCAGGCTGCTTTTGAGCTTTAACTTGGCCTTTAGACATACACACTTTGATGTATGGGCATTTCACAAGAACCAGGGGAAGTCCAAGAGCAGACTACAACTCATCCCTATTTCTGCACTTAGTCCATGTTCATCTTTGTGCAAAGCAAAATTAGATTCTGATCCTGCATCACTCACTTGAGTGGGGCTTGAATGTCAGAAATGCTGCCCCATTCAACTTTTCTGACCAGCTGTATTCAAAATGATGCCATTAACCTTAGCATTTTGAAGCTGTCTGCTTTATCTTCATATTATCTCTTCCCTTTTGATGCAAAAAAATGCTCAGATAAATGGAAATTTGATATGACATCTAAGTATTTTATTTCTTATGATGACCTTAAGAGGAGATCTGGATGTTATTTTCAAACCGTTGAGTTTTTTTAGGGGAATGAAATTAAGGCTGCTACTACTACTCAGCCTCTTCAGTTTTGCTTTGTAGGATCAGTGGAGATCTCTGGTCAGTAATTTTAAAAGATTTTTTTAACCTCATGAGAGGTAGACGTCATCATCACTTCTGAAAACAGATGCTATACATTGTTATAATAATGAGAATACTTTAAACAAACATAAAAGACTGTCCTTCAAATGAACCCTCTGGATGTAATTTTATTGCACATAACATAACCTGACATCAGAAGATGAATGTGCTAATGATCTACAGGAAGATAAACACAAATGAAATGTCTGCTTAGTAAAATATTTTTAGGCCTTAGACTTCATTTGTCATATATTGATACTTAACATGCTTCAGTACTGCAAAGGCTGGTAAATAACAGTAGCAAAATGGGAATATTAATCTCATATTTCATTAAATGGCTATGGCAAATTATAAAGACAAAGAAAGCTGCATGTACACAAATTGACATTTCAGGAGCTGGAAAGAATGTGTTTAGTATCACGATGATGAAACACAGAAATCTCCTTGTATGCTTGAGGCTCAATGAGAATTACGGATAAAATAAAGCATTTAATCTCAGTGCCACGAATAAGGATATTGTCTTTAAGGTACAATATTCTGTGGAGAAAGTGTGTCGTTAACATTCTGGGCAGCCCAGAATTGTCTTAGGCTAAGTAATTTAACATGAGTGGCCTATTCAGATACGAGATCCAGCTCAGAGCTTTTTCAGCAAAGGAGCTTGGATGTTCTCCAGCAAGTCTCAGAGCACACGATCTCCCTGATATTCTCAGACAAGTTGCTGAAATGAAAGTTAACGACACAGATAATGAGTTTGCTGAGCTTCCCAAACCGTAGACAAAATTCCCTCAGCTTCAGCGGGGTGCCAGGAGGGCAGGATAGAAGTGCCTTCATGTTTCTGATCTGGGATTCACCCCCAGCGCCTTTTAAAGGACAAACTGGATCACCTCATCCAGGTCAAGGACTGTAGGTACTGGAAAAACAGGGTGGGCAACTTAAAGCAGCTAATTGCACGTATTCACTCCCTTTGGGGGCCCAGGATTAATGCTGCAGACATTGGCAGGGCCAGATGCCAAGCACAGCAATCAAACCACCCTCCTGGGGCAAAGCCAGAGTCACTGAAAATGTGCCTCAGTTGCACAAGGGAGTCCTGATGGGGCAACTTGACTGTTCCATCTTCTGTCTTCTGCACCACTTCAAGCACCTGCATTTCCACACCATATTTCTTTTCGAACTCTTATCTTATTAAGGGATAGGAAATTCATGCTGCTTAATGAACGCTCTTAACTTTTCCAGGGAAAATACTACTATTTAATATTTCAAACATTTAGTGGATTTAGAGATTTGTTTCTTTTTTTTTTTTTTCCCCTTAGGATTTTTCCAAAGCCAATATTGTAACTCCCATGGGTGCTTAGACTTGCTCAAAAGAAACAGTTGCTTTATGATGCTCTTTAATCTGTTCCTTACTTTTATGGGTTAGAACAAGAACTGCTCTTGTGAATGAGACTGAGGAAGCCAATGTTTGCACCAGTTTGTGTGCCAACTGAGAAAACAGCAAGGGTCTGCTTAATCCACCCTATGAATGATGTCTATATAAAGTTGGTTTCCTGGCTTCTCTGAGAAAGTGGAATCACCTTATCTGCTCTTTCAGGAACCAAGGAGGTGGTTGTTAATGTAGATGACGATGGAGTAATTTCCTTGAACTTTGAATGTGATCAGATGTCTGCAAACTCTACATTTGTTTGGTCCAAGAATTATGAACCCATTGAAGATGATTCTCGTCTGAGCATCGATACCAAAGGCGGAAAGTAAGAACCCTTGCTGGCAGCAATAGTCTCCTGTTTGAGAGGCATAGGTTGGTCACAGAAATCCACCTGTTTGGATGTGTGACCTCAGTAAGAGTTAAACCTGCCTCTGTTTCTGGTAGGCCATTTGAACATTGTAGCTTGCACAGAGTGAGTCAGGCTCAGGGAGAGAAAATCTGTGCTCTGTCATCATGCAACCTGTTAAGCAAAGCAAATAATAGTAATAATAATAACAAATAATAAATATTAAATAATCATCTCCAAAGAAGAAAATTATCTGCTTACAAAATGCTTTTGCCACGTAACACTGATGCAATCTTTGGAGGGGCTAGAGTAAGCAGGACTCTCTTCTGACAGCATCACCACAGCCTGAGCTGGTCATGACTGATTCCTCTAATGCTCTGCAAGCCTACTTACTCTTCAGAGAATAAGAATTGGCAAATGCATAGGTTCATGTGTATGAACTGCCTATATGCTCTTCTAGGTATAGAAACCACTAAGAAAGAAATGGTGTCTCACCACACTTTTGGTATTGCACATGAAAATGGAATCAGCCTGTATCAGCTTTTGTGCTCATCAAAGACTTGGCAACATGTTTTTAGGCATGCTTGAACCAGCTTAAACCAGATGGCAGCTAAACCAGCTTAGTACTTTTGGCACTATCTGAGAGCTTTACCATCTCCACTTGTACCACATGTGGACCTACCCTGGTCTCTACTGGCTAGAGCCCCATATTTTCTCTTTAATCAGAGCAAAAGCTAATACAAGACTATTTTTATTGATGTTAGAGACATAAATCAGGTGTCTGCTTCAAACTGATTTCATCTTTTTATCAAAATGTTTTGTTTGTTAATTTTTTTCTGAAGGTCAAAAGCTACCTTTAAAGATCTTGCAGAAGATGATTTGGGAATTTACTCTTGTGCTGTTACAGACACTGATGGAGTTTCATCAAGCTACACAATTAATGAGGAAGGTAAACACAATGTCTATTAAGCATGCCTGTTGATTTTTAGTCCTGTTTTTCCCTGTTGCTGTGTCTCTCCGATCCATAAGGCACACACACCTGATATTATTTCTTTTGTGTCTTTTAAAGAAATGAAACGCCTGCTTGCTCTGAGCCATGAACACAAATTCCCAAGTAAGTGAATCAAACATGTCTGTAGGGGAATGTTTTGCATGCAGTGGGGTATCACAAAGCTCCTGCCACCATCAGCTAGTGAAGTCACCATGGTAATTTCAAGGGAAAGTGGGTTTGAATTGAAGGTCTGAGAGTCCTTTATTTTCTTCTTTCTTTCAGTACATTGGTGTATTGCTGATCTGTTCTTGGCATATAATAAGTCTATACAGTAGTTGTAAAAGGAGTATCCTGTTCAGTTTGTTCTGCAGAACAGTCTTCTATACTTTATTCAGCATAGCTAACCTCATTCAAACCTCAAAAGCCAACTTTGAAAATTCTCTAATGACTCCAACTGAAGTTAATGTAAAGGTTGAGGTTAACAAAGTAGGCAACTGTAGTAAATAGAGTTGTAGTGATCTACAAATTAGAATTTTCCTGATGGAATTCATTCCCTCCTTCTTTTCTGTAGCACTTGGTAATACCAACATCCTTCCTGTTGCTTAGGGTGGTGTTTTTGTTAACTTTACAAACACCCCATACCTTTGTGATATCCTGGTAACAGTACAACTTGGTTATTTTCACTGAATGTGACTTGAATAATTAAAAAAAAAAATAAACTAGATAGTATAATGAATTCTATTACACACAACAAGATGATAATTAAACCTTGCCTCATCTTCTGCTGCAATCCCTTCTTCTTTCTTCCAGGCACTAAAACTCTTGCCTATATTTTAACTCCTCCAGCTTCCTACATGCACTGCTTGCACATCTGCCAACTCAGCCCACATCGTGCCTCTCAGCACAGTCGAAGCTTGGCCATAGAAATGGCTGCAGAAATGGCCTTTTTGCCCACATTTGCCTCTCTTTTTCATTGCCTTCTGTGTCTTTTCCATATAACAGCTCCACCCTTCTCAACCCACTGTATCACCTTTTGTCAGCTTAGTTACAGCCCATCCATCCCCTTGTTTACTCCTGCTCCTCCTGTTTCTTCCTAATTATAACTTCACACTGAAAGTTAGTCATAAAAAAACCTCAATGTTATCTCATGTCCTTGCTTGCTGCAGCCCTTCTGTTTTGGATGATCTTCCACACTCTGTGTTCAAAACTGATGTCACCAAATAAGCTCCTCAGGACACAGACAGTGCCTTCTTTTTTGCATCTTATTAGGTAACAATACACTTCTGGCTCTGCATGAGGTCCCAGGAGGCACAGGCAAAAAGGGAGATCACTGTAGAACATATCCTAATGTTTCAAGGAAGAAACTGCCTTACTCGTGTTGGCTCCTCTAGTCCCAGTGGAGGCTAAAAAAAATAGTAATAGGGTTTGAGATACATCTGGTTATGGCTATGAGGCTAGAAAAATAATAATGAGCTCCTATGGGCCAACATGAAACTTCAGTCATATCTCCAGATGATCTTCTTTTGTGGATTACCCTAATTCTCTCTTGGAAAAAAACCAAAACCAAACCAAACCAAACCAAAAAACAACAACAACAAAAAAGTTGCTAGGCATTTCTGTTTCAACATGAGCTCTTGTGAGCTGCTTTGTTTGCACTTTTGAACTGCATTGAAGTTCTGCTTCTTCTTAGAAACATCTGCAGCTAGTAACTCCATGGGAAAATGTGTAGCTGGGATAATGCAGCCTTACAGAACTCAACTCCATGTGGGCACGATGGTGTATTGGTGCTAGGTAAAAATAGATATTTCCACCCCTGCAATTTAGCAACTGCCCAAGGTCTCCATGTCAAGTGCTCACAGTGCTTTGTGATGCTATACAAACAGGATGCAAAACCTTGTGAGCACAATGATGGTAAAATGCCTAAAGTAGCTGCCAGTTGGTACTTACAGAAATATTTTAAAATAAGACTATTAGAGGACTCTAATGCAAAGAAATTTGTCCAATTTCTTTGGGCTGGGGAGTGAATGGCCTCTTCCCCCCAAAAAAATCCTTTTGTATCCTTTCAGCCCTTTATTTAACAGCTTCTGAGATATTTTCCTCTCTCCCACGTTAGACTAAGATTTTCATAGTTAATTACATGCAAATCAAGTGGGGGTTTAAAATTGCCATAGAGCTGACAGAGAGACAAAAGCCGTGCAGCCTGATGTCTATTCACACCCTCTCCTTCTCGCTTCCTCTGGCTTCTGTAGCATTTTAGTCCCTTTGTTTTGAGAAATTATGCAAGATTCCTTTTGTTTCTTCCACGGAAAGTGATGTGCTGTGTGAAGGTTCACCCAGCCCAGGTGCACTGCTGAGGCACACTCCTCAGGGGTTCTTCTTTGTACTGCTCCCTTGTGGTAATGCTGTCCCACCAGTCTCCTTTTTAAATATTTTTCCTCTCTCTCTGGTTAAGCCTGTGTCCTTTTCATATTCCTCTTTTTTTTTCTGTGACCATTGCCTTCCCTCCCAGAAGCCTTGTTTTTGCCAGAGGCAGAACCTGTGCCAGTCGGGCACCAAAAGCATACACATGGGTGTGGGAAGATGTAGGTGCAGGGAAGGGGTGAGCATCAGAAAGGAAGATGTGGGTGGTCCTCACCACCCTAACTTTGTTTGGCAGTGGGGTGAGATGGTAGCTCTGCTCCAAAAGGCACCCCAATCATTTAGGAAAGATGAGAGAAATTAGATGTTCCCTCAGTCCTGTCCTCTCCTGCTTTAGCAGGGCTTTTGCATGCATGAAGCTAAAGAGACTAGGCTAGGTTAGGCTAGACTAGACCAGAACAGAAGAACTTTCAGTTGGAAGGGGAAAACAACCCTGTCCTGGGATTTGTCTGGGAGGAAATGTATCTTTACACTACTACCAGACTGCATCATCAGGCATTTTGCAATGTGCTTGTACTCTGTTCTCAGCTGTTGCATATTACCCCCTTGCAATGCAGACTTTACATTGCTGTGAAACTGGAGAGTGGAGTAGAGTTCACATACAGCATACATACTCCCTAGAGTATCATTTTGTTGAAAATTTGAGCAACTGCCAAGACAGCTAAAAGTTATGGAAGCCAATAAAATGAGCAATGTGCCCCAATAACAAAGTCTAAATGCTCATGTTTAATGTTGCTGATTAAGATATTTTAACAAAAGTTGAAGCGAAAGCAAGCTAAGGACATTTACTAAAAAATCAGAAGGAAAAATGAAAAAGAAAACAAAAAGAGTAAAATTACCTGTGGTACCCTCCTTCTTTACATGATTTTTCCCCCTACTAACAAAAGGAATTTGTCTATATGTTTTGGGTTTCCATTATTCATAGGTAAATAAAATGTACTGGAAGTACTGCAGGTGTGTTGTGATGTTTAGTGAATTCCAGGAGATGGAGGTTCTACCCACCAACAAATCAGAATGCTTACAAAGATCTCCCAGCCTGCATCTCAGGAGCTGGCTTTCTGAGCTGGTTTTGTGCTTGGCATTTTTTGTGTTTTGCTTTCTGCTGAGTCAATTCACTGTTTTACAGCAACATTGTTAAGTGGCTCATTAAACATCATACAGGCTCACATCACACTGCAGAGATATTTGCAGTTTACCTTTGAAAGAGATTTAGCCTTGGGTTAGACTGGAGGGGCACCAGCATAAATCAAACCCTGAACACCACCAGACTGTACAGCCTTGGTGACTGAAGGATCAAAAGATTAAATCTTGTTTGTCATTCTATGTATATGTGGGTGGAGAGGCATTCTGTCTATATGAAGAGCTATCATAAGGTAGTTATCTTGCATACAGTGTCTGAGTATGAAAGGAAGAGGTGGCTTTCTGATTATAGAAGAAAATAGTTCTCGGGGCACTGGCAAAGTGTGTGCTTCATGGCTTTTTTGTGACTCATTCTTTTCTTTCTTCTTGGTAGCTATCCCACTTTCCTCTGAGTTGGCAGTGGAGATTTTGGAAAAAGGAGAAGTGAGATTCTGGTTGCAAGCTGAAAAGCTGTCTGGGAATGCAAAGGCAGACTTTGTATTTAACGATAAAGAGATTTTCAATGGAGAGGTAAGCTTTTTCCTTGCTTACATGTGTTTGCATTTTTATGAGTATCAGTAAGAACTAGCATCTGTCTCCAATATACTTGAAACTAGTGTTCCACCCTAATGCATTTTCATGAGAAATACCATACGTAATTGAAAGCATCATCAGAAAGATTTTGTCCATAGTTCTGAGCTGCAGCTGAATTCTACTGGATGCAGTTTATAAAGCAGAGTTAAACAATCTACTTGTTGTCAGGACCATAGGAGTTCCTGCAATAAGTTAGCCCCAGGTAAGCAATTACTGTGGTCTTCAGGGAGTCACTGCAGTAGCTCAGATTCATCCTGGTTTCCTTTCTCTATGGAGAGGACATGTACCCCTGTGCTTGGTTCTCACCTCTCTTTGCTGTTTGGAGGAATTCATTACACCAAAGAAAAATTCCCAAGTGATTGTTTCCAGCAGCAAAACTTGTTTCTCCCAGAGACATGACATGGACTGCTTTTGTTGCAACACTGACATCAGGTAGAAGGCAGAGATGGAGTATTCGACAGAAAACCTCATAAAAATATAATAATACCCAAGGAAAGTGTTATTCTGAAGAGATGCAAATCTAAACTTTTCTAAAGAAGAACACAGAGCCACCATACAACAGGAAAATCACGTTTGTATGGAATTAGTAAATAGGCTTCACCTTTAGCAAATTTCTTATTTATTTGATTTTATATTTCAATCTGGAGCTAGAGACAGTAGAAATCTGAATAAAGAAATCAAAATTTCACCTTAAAAATTCCATATAATGTTAGACAAATATTTTCGACGATGGCAACCATCAACTGTTGCTTTATTTTCCATTCTTTAAGAAATACAAAATGAAGGTGGACCAGAAGACTGGCCTTGTTGAAATGATTATGGATAAACTTGACGACAAGGATGAAGGGACTTACACTTTCCAACTGCAGGATGGAAAAGCAACCAATCAGTCCAGTCTTGTCCTCATTGGTGATGGTAAGCTCATTTATATTGAACAGTAGGCTGAAAAAATCATAGAATCATAGAATTGGCTGGGTTGGAAGGGACCTCAGAGTTCAAGTCCAACCCTTGATCCACTACCACTGTGGTTACCAGACCCTGGCACTGAGTGCCACATCCAGTCTCTTTTTAAATATCTCCAGGGACGAGAATCCACTACTTCCCGGGGCAGCCCATTCCAATGCCTGATCACCCTCTCTGTAGAGAAATCCTTTCTAATATCTAACCTAAACCTCCCCTGGCACAACTTAAGTCCATGCCCTCTTGTCTTGTTGATTGTTGCCTGGGAAAAGAGACCAACCCCCCCCTGGCTACACCCTCCTTTCAGGGAGTTGTAGAGAGTGATGAGTTCTCCCCTGAGCTGCCTCTTCTCCAGGCTGAACAGCCCCAGCTCCCTCAGCCTCTCCTCATAGGATCTGTGCTCAAGTCCCTTCACCAGCCTGGTTGCCCTCCTTTGGACCTGCTCCAGGACCTCAATCTCCTTCCTGAACTGAGGGGCCCAGAACTGGACACAGTACTCGAGGTGTGGCCTCACCAGCACTGAGTACAGGGGCAGAATCACTTCCTTGGACCTGCTGGCCACGCTGTTCCTGATACAGGCCAGGATGCCATTGGCCTTCTTGGCCACCTGGGCACACTGCTGGCTCATGTTCAGCTTCCTGTCAATCCAGACTCCCAGGTCCCTCTCTGTCTGGCTGCTCTCCAGCCACTCTGTGCCCAGCCTGGAGCTCCCCATGGGGTTGTTGTGGCCAAAGTGCAGGACTCGGCACTTGGCTGTGTTGAACCTCATTCAGTAAATTATATCAAGACTACTTCAGTTGTCATCATATTTTCAATACCAATAGATTTTCCAGTGTTTTTTCATGTCACAGTGCTTTCCTGGCTAATACAGCACTAATAATGTGTGTAAGATGAAATTTTTCAACTGCTTGAAGGAAGGGGAATCGTTATAGAAATGTAATATATTGCAGCCTGTCATGGTTTGCTTCTCTATGGGGGGAATGAAAATTTCCCATGTGAAAAAACCCATTCAGGCAGGAACAAGTAGCTGCACCTCTTAGAGCCTGAATGGCTTGCTGACTTTGCTGCTGCTTCTTTGCCTTCCTCCTGAGAGTGGAAAGTAGCCCTATGATTGGGGATTATGCTTCATAAGACATGACACATTAAACTCCTGATGACTGCAAGCAGCTGGGAAAGTTGGGTTAGCTGTAATCAGCTTCTGACACTTTGAAATGTTCAGTGAAAACCTGACCTTGTGGCAGGATTCTCACTGACCTCCAAGGGACAGAGCTGCACCTGCAACTGTTCCACTGACCCTCAGTTCTGTACAAATGACACATGATGCTTAACCTTGTATTTCTTGCTGGTTTTAATTCCCAGTATTCAAGAAGCTGCGGGATGAAGCAGATTTCCAGCAAAAAGAGTGGCACAGGAAACAAGGTGATAATATGGATATTTGTAAGAATGATATATGTGTTAGTCTATTAAGAGTTTGCTTATAGTTATATAAACAATATATATATATATGTAAATATATAAAATTTGAAGCAAGTGGGTATTGTTCAGTAATATGCTTACCTTCTGAAGGAGATATAGGAAAAATAAAGCCACATTAAAATAGAACAGTGTTCTTGTAAAGAAAAACACATTTGCGTTTGGTTTTGTATAAGGAATACCATTGATGTGACCTTTAAAAATATTTTTGCAATTTTAAACAGGTCCTCATTTCGTGGATAAACTGGGATGGGAAGTTACTGATGACTGTAACGTGATGCTGAAATGCAAGGTAAGGGGCAAGGAAACTATTAATGTTCTATGAACTACAATGTTCAAAACACTTTGACCTACCATGACCTAGACAGTCAGGGTGGGAAGGAAGTAAGGACATGCAAGTTTCCTTGTGTAATCCCAGCTGCATATGGGACAGTGACAGCTTCTGAAGGCTAACACACTGGGGTGACTGTAACAAAATACGTTGGAAAATAGCTTGAACCTTTTCCTACAGGTGTGTCAGCCACCAGCCCAGGAAAAGGCACTTGAATAGGAATGACAAGTCATTGTAAATCACAGAGTCATAGAACAGTTTGGGCTGGAATGGACCTCACCCTATCATCCTTAAAATCCAGAAAATCCAGGGACTTCCTCGTTTTTTGCTGGCTTATGTGCACACAAGTCCCCCAGCAGGATTCACTGGTTCCCTCAGCTCCTTGAGGCTGTTTGCAGTATTTTTCTCTCCCTTTTCTTCCCTGATGTTTGCCCTTTTGCAACCCACATTTTAAAATGAAGGCCTGCAACAGCTCACTCTGCTCAAATTTTTAAGTTTGCTGTTCTTTTATGAGAAGCTTGCACAGGCACTAAGTTCTCTTGCTCAAATGAGGAGATTAATTACCCTGTGGTTTTCATCCATCTTAGGTGGCTAATATTAAGAAGGAAACACAGATTGTATGGTACAAAGATAGCAGGGAGATAATGGTAGATGAAGAACATGACTTCAAAGATGGTGTGTGCACTCTGCTGATATCAGAGGTGAGTGACTCTCCTTGTTAGACCTCAGCTACCAAGTTAGTGTTATAAATTCAGATGAACGATAACATCTCATCTGATGCTTCAGCAGAACAATTAAAAGGGAAGTGGGTTTTTAAAATGGAGAAAACTCACAAGAAGTTTGTGTTTTAGCTAAAGCAAGTCTCTAGCTGCTCATTCAGATTTTCAGGAAATGATGACAGAAGAGATAATAAGCTTGTCACTTCCTTTTCATCTCAGTTTAACAACAGAACGAGACCGCACTGACGCTGCGAATGGCATTGGGAAAGTGCTTGTCACTCAGGCTTGCAGAGGGACCACCCTCTTGGAGTCACCAGAGGGTCCACATGCAGCCTTGCTGCAGGCTTGAGGGAGTGACCTGAATTCCCCACCACTTCATCTCTTTGTTCTCCCTTCTTTGGCTAAGGAAGGGCACTAGCAGGGCACCTGATGGGGCATGAGGGCAGCTCCCAGCACTGGGCACCTCCCTGGGGACAGGGATGAGATGTCAGCTTGGTTCAGGAGTAAAATCTAGGCTTTTCATCAGTAATTGTGCTGAAAACTGGTTTTACTGTTACAATATTTCAGTTTTCTAGGAAAGATACTGGCACTTATGAAGTCATACTGAAGGATGACAGAGGAAAGGACTCCAGTGAGCTACAGCTTACAGGCACAGGTCAGAGCCAGTTTCTGTGTGCTGCCAGCCACACCAGCCTGACTGCTTGCCTACATGCATGTTTGGGCTAGTACAAACAGCTGTGTGTGTCACCTTCCTGTGGCTTTGTTCTATTTGTATACAAGACCATCTCATCTCATTAGAAAAACTGAGATTTTTCAGTTCAAATAATGTTTGAATACAGCTTATTGCATCTGAATTCTGTATAACTGGAATGTGATGATCAAGCTAAGTAAATGATAGCACGTTTCCTCAGGAGGCCATCAGTAATGCAAGTCTAGGTGTATGGAAAGAAATTCTAGAAATAGATAATTTTTAAAGATTTCACATTTTTATTATGTTTAGCCTTTCATTTATTTGAAAGGCATTTCTTTTTTATTATGAGTGGGCTTTCTCACTCATTGTGATTACTGCATTTTCAAAAATGTCACTTATGTTTCCAAGCAAGTGGAGAAAAGCCCTCTTCATTAGAATGTATATATGGATGGGTTAGAATTTCAACAAAATAATGTCATTTACACACACACACAAGAAAAAAAAAATAGTGTTCAGGTGCAGCAATGTTCATCAAGGCTGCAGTTAAAAATCAAGTCTGGAAATCATGGATAGCAGGCTATATTTCTGTATTACTTAAATTTCTAATATTCATTTTAAAGTAGGTCTGATTTCTTTTTCATACCTACTGGGGAGAATGTTTCCAAGCCTGTACTTGTCCTAATATTGACTATGCCTGAACTGCAGACACAGAGTCTTAGTCTCTGGATTTTATTTCCACAGCTTTTACAGATCTCATGAACGAAGTATGCAGGAGGATTGGTAAGCACTTAATTCTCTTTTCAAATGACTGACTCATTGTGACACTCAATGAACGGCTGCATAAAACCATGTGCTCTTCTTTCAGCTCTATCTGCAACAGACCTGAAAATCCAGAGCACAGCTGAGGGCATCAGGCTGTACTCCTATGTTACTTACTATGTGGAAGATCTGAGGGTAGGCTGGGTGCACAAGTAAGTACACAAAAGCTTTGCAAAAGTCATTGTAACTTTGGGTTTATAGATTCAGAAGGAACCTGGATATATGAGAGAGACAAGAGGCAGTTTTCTTATCTCTCATGAGTCCTTCTCTTCTATGAGTGAGCCTCAGTACATGACACCCATGTGAAACCAGTATTGGAGTCAGGTCTTGGTGGTGCAGGGCCCTCCCATCATTTTCCTCATGAGGAAGATAGTCCCATGCCATGGAATGCTGACAGGGCCATGCTGCTTCAGAGCATTTCACACCCTCTAGATGGAAGCTGTGTCTTTCCCTGAATCAGCACTAAGGAGTGATACAAATGTAACCTGAGAGGCTGACAAGGTTTAAAAGAGGCCAGAACCACAGGTTCAGAGATACCTAGCCTGGAGATCTGCTTGTCTAGATGCTACAATTCACAGGAACTGGGACAAGCAAGCAGGTCGTCTTAAAGCATGGTTTTATGTTTAGGAGGCAAAGCAAGTTTTCAGTATGTGCTTGGGGCAGTAAAATCCAGACAACTTCTCCTTGTGAGTGCTACAAACCTAACCCAGGCAGACAGAAGAACTGAGATTTTAAAAAACAAAAGAATTTGAATGCCCAGCTCCCCATAAAATTAATGGGAGTTTCATATCCAAATCCATGAGACAGCTTTGAAATCTCAGTCAGTGCAAGCAGCACACACTGGAAAACACAAAGAAGTAAACAACTTAGGTTTCATTTAATAGTAATAACATATTTTAATCGCTTCAAATCTATCATTACTATTCTTGCTGCTCCACTTCCTGTGGACATGGTAGTAGTTATTCTTTAGGATGGAATCTGAATTACTGATCTCCCAATAAAACCCATGTAAGTGAGGCACAGAATACACAGGATGTGCTGTAGCAGTCTGGCTGTAACTACTGACACAGATGCTAACCAGCAACACTGTCAGAGAACTGGAAGAAGTTTGAGTTTTCTCTGTTTCTTGGCACTCGGTTTGACCTGGTACCACCAGGAGTCCTAAGTATGTCAAAACTGTGAATGCATATGAAGTATTCTGGGGTTTTTTCTCTCACACACATTTTTTCCTCTCATTTCTCATTTTCTCATTTAATTTTTAGAAACTAGTTTCATATTGAAATACATCAAATTAATATAGAAAAAATGTTCTTTGTCCCTGCAATGTGTTAGAAGTTATCAGTTTAAAGATAGGAAAAAGAGATGCTTGTTTGGCAAATAACTTTTGCCTCATCTGGGTCAATTAACTGCTTATCTAGGAAGCTCAGAAACTGGGGTTTTTTTTGTGGAAGAAGATATACTTACGGCAAAGAATGTTTAATTGTAAACAACAAAGAGTAGCAGATAACAGGAACATTTGATTATGCTTGAATTACACAGAGATTTGGCTTTTAAATTTGTGTAACTTTTATGGTTCGGGTCATAAGAATAACATGCAAGCTTTGAGAAGAGCTAGACCTTTCCCTTGAACAGGGAAAGACTGTCGTGTCAATTCTGTCCTTTTGGCCCAGAGTTTTATTCAAAAGTTTCAAAAAATGGTGCCATACCATAGCACTTTGGAGACCATTTTGCAACTGCAGACGTACTCAGTGACTCAGAAGCAAATGCATTATACTCCAGTAGAACAAATGGGTAATGTGTATTTTTCAGTGATACCCAGATTAAGTTTACAGACCGAGTGAAGACTGGTGTCACCGGGGAGCAGATCTGGCTGCAGATCAATGAGCCAACTCCACAGGACAAAGGCAAATACACAATGGATCTCTTTGATGGCAACACAGGACACAAAAAGACAGTGGATCTTTCTGGACAAGGTAGGCCATTCCCTCTGATAACATCATCTGCAGGTGGGCATTAGTACATAAAGCAGGAGCATTACAGTAGGATCTTGCTATAGACCTGGCAGCATTTGTGGGGACAGTGCAATTCATCTTCCCAAACCAATGCTCTCGGGTCATAAATTATGAAAGTCTTTTTCCTGTTCCAAATACCCACTTACATTTTGTCTACTGAGACAACAGCTTAGTTTCTGAGATATCTTACAAACCCCCTTGTGTTGCTGGCATTGATTGGAAATTTTAAATAGAGGTCGTAGCTCTGAATGCTTTCTGTATCCCTTTCAAGTAATATTTGGGGGAGGAAGTGAGAGAAGTTTGTTCTGTTACTTTCCTACTGTGTTTCTTTGATGGGTATAATACAGCTCCTTATTCTTCAAAGATGTCAAGACCTTTCATCAGCACAATGAAGGACTTTTAGGGGATCAGCTAAAATTATTTGGATTGACTGTTGGGAGCATTTACTCTGAGAGACCACTCAGATCCTACAAAGCAGACTAATTGCTGCTGTGTTGCCAAGTTTCCATCCCCTGCCTTTCTCATCCCTAAAGCTTCACTTTGGCTCTGAAAGATCAGCATAAGGGAAATAAGCTTATAATCATCTCCATGTTGCTTCTTCTGTACTCTATCCCCACTTCCTGAGACAAGAGATTTCTTCTTCCCTTTCAAAGTGGAGAGGTTGACCTACTCCTGATGGTAGCTTAGCCTGAATTTATGAAGAATACAGCAGCCTGCTGTCTATTTTTTCTTCTGGTTTCGGGTTCTTTTTTTGTTCGTTTGTTTTTTCCCTGGCCATTAGTATGATGCTTCAAAGCAGATGTGAAAAACACTTTGGGGAAAAACAGATCTCTTGTATTCCATAATCCAGTCATCTCCCAAGTGGGGAGTGTGCAAACTGATCTACAGGGGTGCAGGAAGAAAATATGACAACTCCAGTAGTACATCTATATGACAAACAAATAAATAAATAAATAAACATATATTGGGGGTGCATGCTTAAAATTTTTTTACTTGTAGGTCTTCATGATAAAAAAATTTGGGAGACCACTGCTACAAGTTGTGTATTGTGGGTTTTTTCCTGTTTTGTGAGACAATTTCAGCCTATTGGTCTCCTGCTATCTCTTTGTCTAAAAGACTGACTTTTAGAAGGAAAAAAAAAGTGTGTTTATGCATTCATATGTATATATGTAACAGCTGCAATATACAAGATGACCTTTATTAGTTGAATCATTCAGCAATTTAAGACTTATACAATATGCACACATCTATATATTAATATTTCTTTAATGATATTTACATTTTTATAATGTGATAATTTATCTCTCAACCTACCTTTAAAATCAACTTTTCTCTTTACAAAGCATTTGATGAAGCCTTTGCTGAGTTCCAGAGATTAAAGTAAGTATTATGCCATCTAAATACAGTAATGGCAGCTATAAAATAATACAAGTTTTTGTTTGTTTTGTACTGGAGCTAAATATATCCTGTGAAACAAATCCTAGTCTTACAGAAGTCTGTAGGAGTTTTGCATGTGACTTCTTTGGTGGAATTCTTATATAATAGTTAGGTAACAAAAAGTAAGCAGTATTGCCAAATGCTGGCAGATTTTCCCTAACAATTTAAAGGCAATTAATAAGACAAGCTATTTCTCAACCACTCTAAGTAAACCTTAACTGAAATTTGACTTCCTTTTTGCTTTTTTCAACTTCAGGCAAGCTGCGATTGCAGAGAAAAGTAAGTCACTCTTCTTTGACAATGGTTGCAATAAACCCTTTATGAAGGTTTTCTTTCTCTCCACGAAGGTTTTGAGCTTGGAGAAAGAGGGCATGTATACATGTGTACATGCATCTGCTCATCCTAAGATTAATTTGTCTTTATAGGAAGGGGAGGCAAGGAGTGATTTCACCTTTTAGTGATTTAACCCTGGTCTGCATTGCAGCTAATACCACTTTAGTTAGGGGTTATGTTGATGTTTCCAGTCTAACCTCCAGTTCTCTTCTCTAAAAATAATCTTTATTGATGAGCTATGTTATGCATGTTCTCTGCACACAAATCACTTTGTTTTCAAAAATGAAGGAAATAACCTGGATAGTTTTGAACTATCTAAAATGTCAAATGGCTCTGCACTGCACACAGAGCTTGGTAAAAAAGCAACAGTAGCTTAAAGATTAATCCCTGAAACTCCTGATACTTTTGCATGTTTGTCAATTACAACAGGGCAATTAAAGCAGCAGTATGTGAGAATTACTTAAGGAATAAGTCATTAGAATTCAACTCGATTTTTTAAGCTCAATATTCTTCCTATTTACAGAAAAATGCATGGGAAAAATGTAACACATCAAAAAATTCTCCCACTGCAGATGAATTTCAGGTCCATAAAGAAAAGAAATCAAAACTGGCATTTGAAAAGTTTTGGAGAAAAAATGTGTATGTACACTGCAAATAGAGTGGGGCCTGGATATGTAGAGAGACCTCAGAGAGTCCCAGCTGAGACATATGAAGGGCTGGTAATAGTCCTGCCTGGGTCATATAATTTCTAACCTTTGACCATTCATAAGGGGCTGACACGTTGACACAACACAGTCCCATTCCTGGTCTCACAGGGTTGTTATCTCTGTGCTCCAGAGCACATCTTTCACAGAATATATCAGAGGGGAACATACTGTACAGTCATTTCCTTCCTCTGCCAGGCTCCACCAAGATGTACAATGAACAAAATTCATATTCCAGAATAAGTGCATGAAAGCCTGCCTGCATGTGATCAGCTTATTTGTATTTGTTTATAATTCCCATGGGACTCTGAGCTTACAACTAGACCAGATATTGATCTCATTTACACCCAGATACTTAGAAAGCACTGGAATTTCTCTGCTGTCCCTGAGACTGAAGTATTTGTATTTAGATTAAAACCTAATCTCACTACTTTACTAGGTGACATTAATTTCCTTTTGGATCCACATTTTTAATTCATGACAATAAAAGTTAACAGTACTAGATCTCAAAAATTCATATTTTCTTTTGTGCACTCAGAAGTAGCACTGAATTGATGACAAAAAAAAAAATCTTCAAGACACAGCACGTCCTTCAATTCCCTCTGTACGTGATTTGTATCAGCTTTTAACACGTTTTGCTGTCAATTCACTGTTTTTTAAAATCCAAATGTTTTGAATGCTGAATAATTCTCTGCTAGCACAGATATCAGAGGCAAGTTGTACATAAACAAGAGGGAAGAACTAGAGGGGAAACAGAATCTGGGACACGGTTGATTTTGAGACACTAAAGAAAATGACGCTTCCTTATTTCCAGATCGTGCACGGGTACTCGGAGGTTTGCCAGATGTTGTCACCATCCAAGAGGGCAAGGTACAGTAAATTAACTGAAGCTTTACACAACAGCTTGAATGCCTTTCAATGATGGGAAAACATTTACTTTTTTGTTTTGTTTTGTTTATCAAAAAGTTGCCATCTTTAAAATCTGCTACATTATTTATTCATTCTGTACATAATGCAATGCTCCTCCACAGATGGGTTTATGTATTCAGGGCAGTGTCTTTCTTAGATAAAAGTGAGATGACAATGTGAGCTGAGACTCAGACTCCTTATATAACCAGCTCTTTAAAAATTCATGCAGAGGTTTCACAGTAAGATTTTTTAAATAATAGGGCATCAGGGAAGTTTAATTCCTTTTTTACAATATAGCTAGTGATTCTGTCTTCTGCAGCTAACTTCATTGCAATGTGGAAAGATAATCATACCTGTCAAGGCTGTCTTTTAAATGATGTAAAAGGAGTAAACCACATTAACTCAATCCTCATTGAAAAAAAAGGAGAAACTTTTCTCTATTTTGTCCAAGTAAGTGAGAAGAAAGCCAAAAGAAGTCACCAGTGTTACAAAGGATTATATTAGCAGAGTTTAACTGAAAGATCATTACAAGGCTCTCCCAAAAGAACACGGCTACATCAGTGCTTGAGCATAGAAAGATGACCCAGAAAGTCAGTTCTCAATCTCACAGCCTTTTCCCAGCACACTGCTTCTACAAGTTGCTGCTTAATAGTTCTGAGACCAAGAAGTGCCTGTTCTTCACTTCCTGCTGGTCTGCCATTAGCCAGTTGCTCTTTACATCATATCAAAACAACGAAATAGGGCACATGAATGTCTTTGAAAACCTGTAACATGACAACTCCCATAAGGCAGCTTCCTGATATTTATGGCTTTATTTATCTGGCAGTAGGTCAGCTGAGTTAAATGTCTTTGATTATAAACAGAGCAGAAGTGCTAAGAATCTAAAACTGTGGTCTGAATCACTTTACAATGCGAGTTATAACATAGCCAACACATAGTATTCTGCAGGACTTCTGGGAAAATTAAGAAATGCTGGCATTATAAAATGAGGTAACATTTCATTAAACATTTCATTAAAGGACTTAGGAGTTTGGGAAATGCTGCAAAAGTAACAAGCACTCATAGGAGCATTGTAACTGTAGGCAGAAGAAACAAAGAAACAGAATGAATTTGTAGGTTCTCAGCTAGTAGTGCTTGTCCTTCAAGATGAGGTTCTCATATTGCTTTGGCAGGGGACAAATTTGTGAGGTTATTACCAGTTTTAAGATTTCTGACAAAAGAGGGTTGGTATGAAGTTGAGTATGAGCTCACTACAACAGAATGTGTAGAGTTTATAAAAAGGGAGTTTGTAAAACATGAGTTGCAAAATCTTACCTGGACACACATTGTCCTTGATAGCAAGGGCATTTGTCATGTTTGAATAAGTGACTGAAAAACACCCAGAACTCCAGACAAATATCCTTGACCTTATGTTTCTGGATTCAGTAGATGATAATTTTGAGAAATGGAGCAGGACAGAGAGTGATCAGGGAAAACAGTGCTTGTTTGGGTGGTGTTGGCTCATCTCTGTTTGCATATACGCTGGAGAGAGGGGAATGCACTTCTCTGTTGTGTAATTCATGCAAATTGCACAACCATCAAGGACTTTGGAAAACAGTAAATGAGATAGGAGAGGACTGGCAATTGCAGGCTTTGATTCTGCAATCAAGCAGAGCCATAACTATAGAGTAATATCAGCAGACTGGTGTTCCTAGATGAAACTTTCAAGCATATGTGTGTCTCAAACTTAGCACCATGACTGTGATGCTACTTAATGGCTTTTTCTTCTGAGCTGAAGGGGATGTGTGAGAACGAATGCACCAGTGCTTACCTGGTTTTAATCAGTGTTACAGATGGTCTAAGAGGCTTCTACTGATAGACAGAACTGCTTTTCAGCAGTGTGATATAATCAGGAAAGGCTAAATGTCAGTTCTTATTAGGGAGGAATTTGACCTGACAGAGAATACCAGCATAAATTTTGTGTACAGATGGCCAAATTAACCTAAGTGGCTGTTTCAGTGAGGGCCTGTGAGTAAGGGGGTTTTATTTTTAAAAGGAGAGTCCTGGGATTCTGACCTAGAAACATCCTTCTTGCATCTTGGTTCAGGTGCCCTCACAGGTAGGCTGAAAGAAGAGAGCAGGTTCCCACGACTGGACTGCTTCAGCTCACTCGCTGCATCTCAGCCCAAATCACTGAATGCAAACGAGTTTGTGCTAATATGCAAGAGGAACAGCAATACTCGAAATCCAGTGACTCACTTCCCTCTGCCACCCGTACTGCCCTGCTCATGAGAATCTGCTGGGAAAGGCAGAAAGGAGGGGAGGGAGCCACCAGCTACCAAATCATCAGAGCCAGACAACTACTGGGAAAGGGGAGATATCCTAAGGGGGAAAGGTGTCTGTTCCCCTCAGGAGGACAGGACACGCTTTTATACCAGGGTAAGAATTTCAGGTTGAATACAGCATTGTAATCAGAGTATGATTACAATAAAAGCTTATGGACATATGAGCAAAAAAAAATCTGCCCAAAAAAAGAGAAAACCTGAAACAGATCAGTGCAGCAGTGATTGATCACTTCTCCTTAGCTCAGACTCCACAGTTATGGAATTACCTTCCGGAAAACCAAAGATATCACCATCTATGCAGTGAATGATAATATACATCTCTGCACACTAGTAGCTGGAAAATAAACAAGAGTTGGGAAGATAAAGAGGAACACATGTCAAAACAGGAACTAGTGATTCAAGGTTAAGCAAAATACAGCTATTCTAAGGAATAATTTATTTAGAATTTAAAAAAAACCAAAAACAAACTGCTGCTTGAATCTTTTTGAATTAAAGAGTAGAGACACCAATTCCAACATCTGATGTTTGAATGCTGCTACTGATAGAGCAGTCTGGACAGGGACCTCAGCCCGTTAGCACCGTGTAATAGCAGCTGGGGCTGCTCAGTGGTGATCTCTTTCTTGTCTTCTAGAGAACTTGAAGACAATAAAGAAACACCAAGTACCTGAAGGGACTCATATGCAATGCCTGCCTGAGGGCATTGCCTGAGGCGAACTGAGCCCAGCGGTTTCGTTCTGAGCCAGGCTGGGCTGACCTGGGCTGAGCTGACCCCATTCAGGCCCGGTGGGCCAACCCGTGACATGCTCTGCCGTTCCACCCTGCACCATGCTGGGCCCAGGTGTGCTGTGCCCAGCTGGGCCGACCCGAACCAAGTCAGGTCAGGCTGGGCCAGCTGAGCCAAATCAGGCTAGGCCGGGCCGAGTGGAGCCGTGCCGGGCTGAGCTGTACGGTACCGAGCTGAGCCACATTGGGCTGGGCCTGCACAAGGCAGGTCAAAGAGGGCCGGGCAGAGCCAACCCGCACTGTGCCGTGCCAAGCTAAGCCGGGCCAGTTGGTGCCAAGCCCTGCCAACCCTTGTGCTGTTCTGTGCCGTGCTAGAACAGGCTGGGCCAAGCTGAGCCGGTTCAGGTTTCGTCACCGAACAGTGATGTGATCCACTGTTCTGTCCTGTGCCGTGCTGGGCCAGGGCAGGCGGTACCTTGAGTCAAGTCAGTCTGGGCCAGCTGAGCCAGAAAAGCCCGAGGCCAGGCAGCCAGGCCAGGCTGAGCCAGGTTGAGCTGAGCTGTGCTGTGCTGAGCCGATCTGAACCATTCCCTGCTGAGCTGGGCCGGGCTGATCATTTCAGCAGCCTTCTGGATGTCTCTCCTGTCTCATCTTCCACCATCACACTACCACATAAGGAGCACAGAGATGAGGGGAAGGTAGCTGTTAAATACATTTCTCACAGTAGATTTTTATTGTGACAGCCCACAAAGCCAACAATGTGAGTACTATTCGGTGGTCTCTACTTTTGACTTACTTTTATCAAGAGCTTTCAAAAAGAAAGAGAAGAAAAACTTGATTGCAGTCAAATGGAAACTTGTCCATTTCTCATGTATCACTTAGCCCATTCCTAATGAATCACTGAAGACCATTTTCTCTGCAGTAAAAATTCATCAATTTCCATGTTAAAAAAAATCTAATTTTAATAACTTCTTAAGTTCAGAACAATGTATTATTTAGTACTTAGACATAAATAGATTCCTTCCTAAATAAAGGTCCAGAGAAAGGCCTATGAAACACTGAACATTTTTCACATTTGACTCTCTATGTGACATTCATTTTTTCACATTCCTTTTAGAAGATTCCCATTGTGGCTGGGGGAAGGAGTCATTTCCCTGTATTGGTATCTCTCACATATGAATTTCTCAGCTGACAACAAAAAAAACAGGAGGCCTGAGCATTGTGTGTACAATAGACTCACCAGCCCAGAGACAGTATCCAGCTGCCAGTGATCCCACCAACAACGTTAGCTCTCTGATAACGAAGATACTTCCTTCAGTATGGCACTTAGAAACATTACTAACATCAAAGGAAAATACTTATATGAACACAAAAGAAAAAGTAAAGCCTGTATTTATTTCAGTTAAAAATAGTTTTATAGAAAGGCATAAAACAATTCAAGGAAAAGCTGTCAGGGCATAATTTAAGAAGATCCTAAATTAAACAAAATATTCCAGGGACATTTTGTTCTTAGTTATTTAAAAAGGCAGACACACTTTCGTTATTTCTGTGGCAAATGTATAGTGAGCTTATCATGAACAAATACATTTCACAGCTCTTTAAATTCTCATTTAAGGTCCAAAAAAGCCCCCAAAGCAGATAATATCTACTTTTGCATTATATAATATGCACGGGGAAAGTTACAAATGATCTGATAGTAGAAATGAAGGTCCATAAAATATTGAAAGGTTTTAATGGAGCTTTTGAATTAACTGAGTTCTGTCTTTTCCTTTATGACACAGAAGACTGACAAAAAATATTGATTACTGATGATGATATGCATCCTTTTACTAAAAGTAGGAACCTAAACAGTGGATTGTAACATTTGGAAAGTCAGGCATTAAAAAACATACCAAGTATTTACTGACTTTCACCTCAAATTCCTTTTATATTTTCCTCTGTAGGCACTTAATCTTTCTTGCACTGTCTGGGGAGATCCTACTCCAGAGGTCTCATGGCTGAAGAATGAAAAGTCATTTGTATCAGATGCTAATTGTATCCTGAAATTTGAAGCTGGAAAAAATGTCAGCTTTAGCATTTCTAATGTGTCCACACATGACTCTGGGAAATACAGCCTTGTGGTGAAGAACAAGTATGGCACAGAGACCAGCGATGTCACCGTAAGTGTGTACATACCTGAGGAAGAGAGACAGTCTGAACAAGAGAATACAAAAGAAGAGAAGAAAACAAGAGCTTGAATTTAAGACTAGGAAGCAGAAGTGTTGGGGGGGAAGACTTTGGATGATAGGCTGACATAATCTCTGTGTGTAAATGGCTTTCTGCCTTAGCAGGTAGCCTTGGATTTTTCCATTCATTTCACTTTTGCTTCTAATACATTTAATTACGCTAGGGAAAACAGGGCCTTTCCTAAATATTATATTACTACCAACTTCACAGAACCTAGTTGTAGCATCTTCAGCCAGGCTAAATGTGTGCTGGCTGTAAACACAGGTCTGCCACTTGACCCTCTTCCTGGAGCATTTGACCTGACAAAAAAATAGAAAGGGTGAAAAATTATATCAATGGAGGCAATTGATGAGGTAAATGGAAACAAAGAATAATCAAGGCATTTTTTGAGCAGCAGTTCAAATTTTTCCACCTTTGGTAAAGTAGCATAGATGGAATGTGTTAGAGGATTAAAAGATGGAGAATTTAGTACTGTTTTTTGTCTACATTGAGGCCTCTTTGTATTGCTGTGTTAATTTAGAGAGGCCTTAGTATGGGTGTCATTTACATCCATAAATATTGTTTAATCTGCCCAACTGGGGTAAAAGTACTGTAACATAAATGAAAATCAGGCTTTGGAGGCCAGAATACTAATGTGTGTGTGTGTGTGTCTGCAAAAATGTATGAACTCTCTCTTCTATGTTCACAAATAAACTAAATTAACTTCTTTCCTTCTATCACCAGCTTGTTTCACTGTGTCTTGTTTTCCTAGTTGCTAGTTGTGCACAGTATCTTAAGTGTCTTAATGGTTTTACCACTGTAATTACCTTTAGCTTTCCTTTAGATCTCTATTAATCTTCACTTTACTGTTCACAACAAAACCCCCTGTGGCATTGCTTCACACCTTTCTGTCCAGACCTTCACTGCTTCACATCTCAACTCAACAAGATTTATTTGCAAGTTCAGACACAAGAGTGGCATCACATGATTCAATGGATCTGCTCATGACGTTGATTTAAGGGTGTTAGGTAAGTATTTTGTTAGGCTGAGACCTTAGTTAATTTCATCCAAATTTAACACTGGAGATCAGAAGTAACTTTTTTTTTGGTTGGTTTTTGTGAAGATCTTTTAACACTACAAAAAGAATCTTCACTGGAACATAGGAAAAATTGTGGTTTTTTCAGATAAAAAAGTTTCTGACAAAAAACATTTGTCCAGATCTTTTAACACACTTATATAGATTAAAACTTCCATGCCAGCTATTTTACAACAATTGCACTGATTATTATTAGCTGAGGAAGACCAACAGAATGTCCATCCTCCTGGGCTTATATCATATATTTATGATCAGAAACAGTTAGCAGCCCTGTTGCTAATTAGGAGAAAAACATACCATATTAATAATTCTCTTCATTACTAGTCTCACAACAGCACAATTCTTCACATCAAAATCCAAAGAACTAACATATGTATTTTCAGTATCAGCAAGATCTGCATGCACCTTCCACATACATTGTTTTTAGCCACTGCAAATGCAGAAATAGTGTTGTTTCCCAGCCACTCACTTTGCTACAGTATTGGATGTCTGTGAGGATGCTCCTTTGAAACGCTGTACAGTTAATGCTCACTTAAGCCCTTGCCATCTCGTGTTTACTGTCAGCTAACTTTAAAGGCAAGGTGGAAGCATGAGGGAATTTTTGGTGGCTCAGGTAACAATAGATTTAACAGTTATCAATGGTGAAAGTGGTGATTTTTGCAGATTTTTAATAGCTTTTTTTGGGTTTTTTTATTATTCAGTTTTTACAAAGGGATAATGATTATGAACTTAATCATAAAAAAAAAATAATCCAGATTTAGATCAGATTTACGACCTAACAAAACCCATTAGTATGTGCTTAACTTTATGCACGAACAGTTCCAAGGAACATGTTAGGTTTATATGGTATAAACATATTTTCTTCCATAATAGATTTCATATCAGGGTGATTTTTAAGATGAAATTATGTAAAATTAATGTGTTTTCAGCATTTCACACAAACAGTGCGTGTGTTTATGTAAGCCTTTTCTAAAACAGTTACAACTCAGGTGTCAAACTAGATGACATTATTGCATATTTTAAAGTTTAAGTGTCTCACTATATTAACGAGTTAGTATCTCAAAAAAAAGTTCAGATTTCTTAGTCACAACAGCTATCAGACAAAGTAAAACAGTTTAAGTTTTAAATTCCAAAATATAACAATATCTGCAATTAGAGATACAGTGAGCTTTCTGAGTTTAAAGAACTAATGTAAAATTATTTTATAATTTCTCTTAATATGACGTGAAGCCAATTCAAGGATGATAGACAGGTTACTCCATTTTGGTGTACTTCATACACCTCACATCTCTTCCCACCTCCAGAGTGCCAGCAAGATTATGGCTTGATCTTCACAATATAAATAGCTGATGTTTACTACTCAGCATCAGCATACTTTTAATAATGATTGCATTTTGGCAGCAGTTTATTTCTCCTACTTTACCTTAAAAAATCTGTCCCTCTGACTCCCTCCTTTTGGCAGAACTGCAAGGAAATACAGGTGGGCCATCTCCCAGATAACAGACTGGATTCTACTTGTCTTTGCTTCAGAGGATGTCTGTGAAAGTTAGAGCAATAGTTGCTTCTAAACATCTCGCTGCCAGGGATTCAGATGTGGTGTTTTCAAAGGGTATTTGTGATTCACCCCCATTTTTCGTTTGTGCATTTTGTGTTCTTGCTCTGCTTCAGGTGATTGTGATGGCTGTGTCAGGACAGACTGACACAGTCCAAGGCCACGATGAAAAAAATATAACTGTATCCAAAAAGAAAAGAAATACGACAGCAAGCAAACGGAAGGAAGGAGAAAAGAAAGGTAAGAGCCCTTTCACCTTTATGGTCTTCTACTCCAATGAAAAATTTGTTAACCATTACGCAGTTAATAGTCTGTGCCAATCAATATTTCACCGAAAAAATAGGCCTTGCAAATTAAGGAACCCTAAAAGCCCAAGTGTTTTAGAAAACCCTGATCAAACAGCCACTATCTGAGATTACTCAATTATTCTCTCTTATTTTTATGTCCATATTGAATGGCTAAAGTTGTAATAATAAGTGACCAGTTTTGACCAAATTAGAGAAAGGCTGGAAGATGAAAAGCTCTCTGGTGATTGAACATTCTTGTATATTAGATTTTTTTACTGTTCTTTTAGACTCTTATTATATAATTGCTACTTAGACACTGATTTATTCTTCACAATTACAACTCCCTCATGTAGAGCATTTTATCTCCAAATAAGACTTAAATGCCAACATTATCAAGACATCTGTTTTTCATATTTTTGCCTAAGTATTTTAATTCTGTATACAGGGTGTATAAATGTTAAATCATAGCTGACAGGACATTTTATGCTCTTATTCTGTTCCCCTTTCTGATCCTATGGCAAGCACAAATCTTCAACTGCATTTCTGTCCTCTCTGGCCTTACTGAGTAAGCCAGACATTTCTGCACAGTCCATCCATCATGGGATGACTTATGTGAGAAACAATAAATATTCTGCAGGTTCTACCCCTTAATCTTTTTAATTAGAGGCCATAAAGACTCAGGCTTGCTTTTGGCTCTAAAATGCAGTAATATTATTTGTGACAGTGAATCTCTTTATATGGGTATAGGAAGAGGAAAATAACATGGTAAGGTCATAAGCAATGTGAAAGCCAAATCTTACTCTAAATACCTCTGCACTGCTGAGCGTAGTATACATAAGGGAAATTTTATTACTTCTCCTAAATCAGATTTTATTAAGCCACACGTAGAAGAAATTATTGCTACAGAAGAGACACCTGATCCAAATGAAATCCCCCCTGTGGAAACAGAAAAGGACACACAAAGCAACCAGCGAGCAGCAAAGAAGACTGATGGAAAGGCAGCAGTAGCAGAAATGGTTCCTCAGCCTGCAGGAAGTTTGCATAGGCAGGGAAAAAAACCACCTGAAAAAAAGCCCTGAGGAAACCTCACTGTTTTTGAATGAAGGATGAGAGCTTGTGATCTGGATAAGTTCAAGCTGGGATTTCATGTTGGCTAGGACCAGCCATAATATTTCAACACCAAGGCTGGTTAGTGGTTAGTGGTTTGTTTGGGGTTTTTTTAACATTTGTCATAGTTCATAACTTTAAATGCATAGTAGATGGGCACTTATGTCTCAGAACCAGATTAGTTGCACTGTAGTAATTTCTAAGCAGCTGAGTAATGATCCATATACTGACAAGGTGACTTTAATAATGTCCATGATAAACAGAGTTTATTAGAGAAAATTCTGTCCAAACTGGCGTATTTGCTACTCTGTAAAAAAATGTTGCTATCAGAAAGCTGCAGGCCTCCCAGCTGGAGGCTGACCCCACTCACTTTCTCAAGGAAAAAAGTCCTTTTAACTCCATGTGGACTGTACTTTTCACCAGGACCAATTTGGCTACAGGGGAAGATCTCCAGAAACAGAACCATCTCCTAGGGATACATGGAGAACAGAAACAGATTTTCTTTTGATTCAAGTTTATTTCATGCATACCTATTTCATCAGGTGGGTCAGGATGACATCTGCCCATTTCTTGTCTCATATGACTATTTTTCAGTCCTCTCCATTAATTCCCTCCTGGCCTTGGTGAGATATAAACCCAGGAAGTATCAACGACTGCACATGCTCATTTCTCTACACCCTTTATGCTATAATGATCATATTCCCACTTCCAAGACCTGTTAAATCCTCTGTCTTCCTTCCCATCAATGACACAGCCCAACACTATCCCTTCTTCCCCTTACCAGGATCAGACCCGCTGATTTTTCATAAAAGAGTATAGCTTCATAGACCGTTCAAGTGAGGAATAAATATAATTTAAATAAATTTAAAGAATCTCTGCCTTAAATCATCACTGTGTTAATTCACGTTAATGTACTGAGGATATAAAAAAATATGACTCTTTTAAGGAGTGCAGAGTTGAAGATGAAAAACAAACCAATAAAATAAAGGTCAGAATTTATTTTGTTAACGGGAAAGCTAAGTTCAACTTTTCAGTGATCAGAAATTATTACATACAAGAAATAAAAATATTTTAAGTACTAGGAAAATTTATAGGTTTCATCTTTTAGAAGACTCAAACATTGTCCTTTTCCATGCATTACTGATGAAAGTTCACTGCACCCTGCTGATATTTCTAGGGTGTTAGACCCATGATGACAAATGCAGCCATTCTGGAGAAAAAAAAAAGAAATCTAATCCATCCTTTTAAGACTGTTGGCATGAAAAAATAAAGAATCTTGAGTGTGTAAATATGCAACACCTTAGACACTGATACTTTTGTTAGAAAGAAATCCATTTCCTTCCAGCAGAACTCCAACAGTGTTCTATTCAACTTTTTAAAACCAACAGATTCCTGATGGATAAAATACCAGACAGACTGCTCGTATGGAGGCAGTTAGAGTAATATTTCTGTAAACAAGGTAAAACCTTTACTAATTTGGACTGCCCATTCTGAATGGCAGAAAGATGCAGGAGGCTCCAGAGAAAAAATTATTCAAATCAAAATATTGATTGCTACACAAAAAAGTGATGCAAGATACTTAAAATACGGACAGAAGTACAACTAAAATCATCCTCCTACACTTAGGTACTGTTTGACACATAGAACTTGATTCAGTTCTATATTACATCTTTCCATGGCAGAAGACTTTTTAAATGAGAACCTTAATGCAACTGTTAAAGAAAATAATTACATCACTCTGCCAGAGACCAGCCTTTCAAAATGTTATAAAGCTGCAGGCTGTTTCACACAACTCCTGCTGCCCTTTGCCACAGCAGTTATTTCAACTTGTTCTCTAAAAATCCGTCACCTCTTACAGCTCCTTCAGATGGAGCCTATCTCCATAAACATCAATGACAGTGCCTAAGTTATATGTAGAACAGATTGTACCACTCAGAGCCTGATCCAATTCCTGCAAAATGCCACAGGGGTCTTTTCATTAATTTTAATAGAAAACATGCCAGTTCTCAGAAGAATGTTCTAAAACTGTCTCAAACCACATATTACAAAACCCACTTTGCTCACCATGAAGCCAAAGGCAGATCACTCTTTGGTGTCACTACAGCAGAATCAGGTCCTCCCTTTTTGCTGAGAGAAAAATCAGTATTTCTCTGATATTTCAATTAAAACCTACTGGAAATACTCCTTAAAATTTAAACTAAAATGCACCAGCGTTTGGGGTTGCTGTTTTTTGGGGGGTGTTTTTTGTTAAATTTGGCAGGAACTGCAGTCACTACTGGAAATTATTTGCTATTCAAAAGCAGTGTTGTATGCATGTTACCATACACAGTAAATGAAAAACACACACACAAAATAAATTAAAAAAAAAATCAAAAATCAAAAAGAGAACAAAACATTATTTAAGCTGTAGTTTTTCACAAATGTATAACAAAATGTTAAAAACTAACACCATTGTTGAATATATTAAAGTTTATTATGTTACCTTGTTTGAATATTTTTTTTTTCTTGCAAACAAAGTATAGAATTTGTATTCTATTCTCCTTGATAACTATGAAAAAATGTTTCAGTCTCTGTCCATTACATAATGATAGAATGCAAATTATTTCTCAGGCAACATAATCTCCTGTCAAACACAGAGAACCATCTGACTACATTTAAAATCAGACACAGGTTGCAATGTTTATCAGCAGTGACTCTTCTGGATTATCTCTTATTTTTCACACAGGATTGTGGGAACACAAATAAAAAAATTCTGTTAGAGCAACCACTGATGTAGCTACCCTCACAAACTAAACAGCCAGGATACCAAATAAGGAAGTTGGTAAAGCAGGAAGATGATCTACTAGGTGAAGGAGAGATTGCAAGTTTGTGACAGATGTTACACTAATATAGCTATAGGTAATTATTATTATGACATTACATTCAAATGGGAGGCCACTTCAGAAACTTGCTGCTGCAGCTGAAAGACAGCTGCACTGAAGCGTGACGTGGCAATAACATCCTCAAAATGGGCAGGTATGAAATCAGACCTTTCTTTCTCTTCCTTCACCTATGTGTAATACAGTCACCCTGTCCATGTAATTCCATGTGTCTTCTTCCATAACTACTTTATTTAAAAATCAAGCCTACATATTATGCAGTGATAATTTAGGTTAGTTCCATGTTTAAAGGAATTTAAATACATTGTTTGCAAGTAAGCAAACTCACTGACTATAAGGCAGCTTGGCTCAGGAAGTACAGATTAATCAATAGAAATTAGAACCTCTTTGTAGGATTGGTACAAAAGACTGTCAGTGATCTTTTTAGAGGTACGTGGACTATAGCAGTAAACTTTGTCTATACACTACTTCGCATGCTAGCAGGTCTTTTTGCCAGTTGCATTGAACATTCTGTTAACTAGCCTGATGTTTTCTGTGACAATTATGTAAAACCTATGTGAGATCCCCAAGTGGCCCCAACACCAAGTAGGGCAAAGCCAGCTTTTAACAAAGCTCTTGTCAACAGACGAAAAAGCAGTTGGTAAACAAAAGTACAGTAAAATGAAGAAGTAACATGAAGACTGATAAAGCACTTAATTCACATTCATGAAACTGTAGTTTCAATTATGCGACGCTTATACTGCAGGTTGTTTGGAGTGAGAACATTGTCCCGTGTCAGTACATATTATTGTCCTGATTTCATCTGGGGCCTCTGGGCAATAGTGTGACTCAAGTGACTAATAGCACATAAACAAGCCAACTTCAGTGATGATTCACAAAACCAATGGGTGATGAAGCTGCTGACCTGAAATACACATATGGCCTGCTGGACACGCTTTGATTTTTCAGTTGAACACTTTCATTTAAAAAAAAAACAAACAAAATAAAAAACAACTTTTCCAGCCTCCTCTTATCCACCCCCAAAAGAAGGCAGCAATGACAGATGTATAAAGCGGCAAACACCTTGAACGTGGCTTCTCCTGAAGCATCCCCGTCACGTGGTGTTAATTCTGAGACACAGCTCAGAGTACGGCTATAAATAAATAACTGCGGAGAGCGCCTTGCTGCTGATCTACCTCAGTCCTGCGCCCGAGGAAACGGGCGGGAACCAAGACACAGCCGCAGGTAGCCGGGATGCCTCACCCTTGCCATAAACGCCCCGAGGCAGAGGAGGGGTGAGGAAGGCAGGCCCGGGGGAGGCCGCAGGCTCGGCTCCGCGCCGCGGGGCGGATGGCAGCAAGGCCGCAGTCACCACAGCCTCTGCCACTCTGCTTCGACAACAGCCCCGTCCTACCCCACACCGGTCCGGTCCGGCCCCAGGCACCGAATCCCCTCAGCGGAGCGGTTGCTACCGCCCCTCACGCAGCCGTTTAACCGCCGCCCGCCCTGCGCACGCGCGCTCTCCTCGCCCTCCCCCTCCCCGGTCACGTGGTCCCCAGGGCGAGGCGGGACTGTGCCGCCCTCGTCCTTCCGCCCCGCTCCCTCCCCCCACCCCCTCGGCCCNGCAGCGAGCCTGGACGGTGGGAAGGTGGGTGGCGGGGAGCCTGCCCCGGCTGCCCGCCCGGCCTCGCTCCCCTCCCTGAGGAGGAGGGCTCCGAGCAGCGACCCTTGAGCCCCTTCTTCAAGAGTCCCTGGGCAAGGAGGCGGCCCGCCTGCCCGCCCGCCCGCCTCCGGTGCCTGCCCTGGGTTCTCCCGCAGCCCAGGCCGTCCCCGTGTGCGGAGAGGGGTGGGAGATGGAGGGGGAAACATCCCCTGGGTGCCAGGTGACTGCCTGCCCCGCTGGCCAGCCCTGGGTGACCTCTGGAGCTGCCTCCCAGCCGTGAGGTGACGTGAGGGCGGTGTGCCGTTTTCGGGCGGAGGTTTTACTGGCTCCGCTTGGCGGTGCGACTCTTAAATGTTTAAAATTGTCATTACGTGCCTTGTTGCCCGAGCTCCTTCCGTTTGACGGATGGGTATTTCTTAAACTGGGGTTGGTGACTTGCTCATCTGCGGGGCACTTCTTTGTTTTTTCTGTTTATCTCAGAGACTATGAAGTGTTAGTCACTGGAAGTGCACTCTTTATTTTTGTGTGTATGCTATATTGCAGTTTTTGCCAGGTGCTCGTCTACATTAATTTGTATGAACTGCGTTTTTCCTCTCGTTAAGCGGTTTCTGAGTAGATGTAGAAGACATCAATGAGTTTTAACAGAGCAAGACAACAGGCTGTTTAAACGGTCTGTGTTTCTGTCCAACAAAACGTGGTCATAAGGATACCTGTGTTTTGGCTGCAGTTCATATGTACACATTGTCTGATGACATTTTTTTTTCCAAACAAAATTTCATTGTTGTTATGAGAGAATTTGTTACCCATATCCCATAGTGGTGTGTGGTATTATTTTGGAGACTCTCAGTGGAGAAGATGGTAGGCTGTCCTACAAAACTCGGTTGTTTGTTTGGTGCTTTTTCTTTGTTTACTTTTGGGGTTTTTTTAGACTTTAGCATTTCTCAGGACAACTTTGAATATTGAGTTCTTAACGTTTGCAGACATATTGAAAGAGGAAAAAATGCTAAGTGTACATCTTAAGAACGTACAGATACTCACTAGTCAGATGGAAAAATCATAAGCCATGGAATGCCTGAACTCTTGTGTTACCCAAAGTGTGGGCATGTCAGTCACTTAGATACCTAACCATATTTTGTGTGCAGGATAGGTAAAACATATTGCTCTTATATGGTAGAATATTAAGCAGATAAGCTAAAGTTAAAAAGTTTCTAAATGAAACCAGGATGTCAGGAACTTTGAATGAAATGCTGGTTTTTCTGGCACTGTTCTTAGTTACAGTAGGAACAACTAGATAGTGCTGAAAGGCTCTTGTAACCAATTGCAGTATTGATTTTTAAGCTCATAGCATAATTTTTCAGTTTAGCATACAAAAATTTGGGGGTTTTTTAATGGTCTATTGAAGAGGGGACATTTCAATGTGTCTCATTTGTTGTACCTAACATTTTAGTTTGATACAAAATTAAATTTAGTTCTTTGTTATTATTTACTTGGAAGACACGCATTTAAAATGTTTCATTTTCTCGGGGCAGAGAAAATGCTCTTTCTCCAAACTTTCAGCATTTCTTTCCACTAGTGTAAAGTGTAATTATGGGGAAATAGAAAATATACTTAACTGCACTTGACACACCTCTTTATGTATCTTGAGGCCCAAAATAGCTCATCTTTGCATGCTTCATGAATTGGTCTCTGCACCTGAGAACTTGCAATCTAGATCAGATAAAGCTGAAAGGATTTTGTTGGGAACCTCCTTCAAAGCTACAGGTTAAATTAGTTGCATTTGTTTCTCCCTGGAAAATGCTTACATGGTTAGTACTGCAGATCCCAATTTTCTTCTTTTCTAGTCTCTTACAGCTTAAGTGCAAGATCACTGTATATAGGAAAACAGCCCTTCAAGGTCTGTGTGTGATCTCAGAATTAGAATGCAATTTTTTTTTTCCTCCATAAAATAATTTTGGCTTACATATGTAATAACTTTTAATCATTGCTTAGATCATGAATTGCAAATACCTTGTACGTAACAGTCTTAAAAGGGATGGAAGAACATCTGGTGTGAGATTCACTGATGCATGTTACATACATCTATAGTGAAAAAGCTTTCAAGCTTACACATTTCAGGTGTAAAGCACATGCATTAGGTGTTTTTATCCCACACTGGGCAAAATCTGAAAACATAACATAGTACCATACTATTCCAATGTTTTTTGCATCTGGTAGTGTCGATTAGGATTGCTTCCTTTATAAACTTTTAATCTCCTTCAAGTTGCATTTTAAGGTCCTACAGTAACAAACAGTTGTCATCCCTGTACATATCTCACTGTTACAAGTAAGTGGAGATTTTTTTTAAATTGTAAATAAAATTATCCACTTCAAGCAGAGTAAAAATGTTGCTGCTTTGCTAGGAATGTTTCACTTAAAAAACAGTTTTTATTCTGCCTAGCTGCTATCTTATCTTCATTGTTACAAACACTCTACTTTGTAGTAACATTAGATTTCAGTTTGTGCAGGCAAGATGATTATGAATCTCTTGTTCCAAGTCAAGCCAGCTTGCCTTTGAGCTTTTGGAGTAATTTTTTTTTTTTTTTTTTTTTAACTTTTTTTCTCATATTTATAGTTCATGGGAATTTCATGGAAAGATAGAATGGTTTGGGTTGGCAGGGACCTTGAAGATCACATAGTTCCAACACCCTGTTGAGGGCTGTGACACCTCCCACCAGACCAGATTACTCAAAGCCCCATCCAACCCAGCCTTGAACATCTCCAGGGATGGGGTATCCTCAGCTTCCCTGGGCAACTTGTTCCAGTGTCTCACCACCCTCACAGTGAAGAATTTCTTCCTAGGGGCTAACCTAAATCTTCCCTTTTACAGTTTAAAGCCATTATCCCTTGTTCTGTCACTACTCACCTATGTGAAAAGTCCCTCCTCAGCTTTCCTTTAGGCCCTTTCAGGTACTGGAAGAAGTCTCTCCAGAGTCTTGTCTTCTTCTCCAAGAAGAATTTCCCAGTAAAAGATACTATCTTCCACTTCCTAATTAAGCATTTATTTTTTTCAGTTTCTTTCAGCTTCGTAGTAATGTAATTTAACATTAAGTCCAGAAGTTGTCCTGAACCACCCTTCCCCCCCCTCCAAAAAGGGACACTGTTCATTACTGTTATCTGTACTGAGTGACTGAATAAGATATTTAACTGAGAAACTGGCCCATTTCTTTATGTAAAATGCTCATGTTCAATACCAGAAATGTAAATACATGAAGAAATAATAGAAAAATCTTCATTGTACCAGGTGACATGTTTTTGTTGGTCTTCTCTGTGGCTGAAGCCAGCATATGCTAAGCCAGCTTTAGGCCGTTTGTTTAGGTTTTTATGGATGTTGTTCTAATTTGATAGATGTCAAATCAGTTCAACAATATGGAGTATCTAGTACAAACAAGTTTTCTTATTTATATATACTACCTTTAGCATGTTTTGGATATTCTGTATGTTTCTCAGAATAAATACATTTCAGTTCTTTCTTGCCATCCTGAAGATATGTACTAGTCCCAGATCTTATGTTCATGTATCAATTCTAAAGATAACCATATTATAGATCACTAATAGGTCAAGATGCATTAATGTACTTAACGCATAGAACAAAGCATATTCTATGCTTTGACTTTTGAATCCTGGAAGGTTGTAAGAAAATGTAAATACCCCTGAGGCAGATGAATGCCTGGGGAAAAAAAAAAATAAATTGAGAAAATCAAAACATAAAGTGTTGTTCATTAGAGAAAAGTTGGGTGCTCTCTAGAAACACACAGGAAAAGCTTAAGCTACTTTCTCTCATCTGAAAATGATAGATGGAATTTCTATTCAGAAACTTAGTGTTATGTGTCTAGAAAAAAGTTCAACCAAGGATGATGTGGCTTTAGAAGAGTTTGCACTACTGCTAATTTTAACAGTGAAACTCACTATCAACTCTCAGAGTATTATTGTTCTCCTAAACAGAAAAAAAAAAAGGTAACTTAAAAGAAAGTGCTTTAGTTAATAGAAGGATAGATGCCATAGAACTGGAATCAGATGATTCATAGTGGATCACGTGGATAAAACTGTTGACGTATTACAAAAAGGCCAAGTCCAAGTAAGCAACAAATGTCTTTTGTTGATATTTTTCTTTTCATAGAGTTAAAAAAATACTTAGAGTGCACTGACAACTACTGTAATTTGAGTGGCTCTTAAGTCTTACTTGACAGGCCACCTTGAAGACACTGAATTTACCATTTTGCATCATAGATGGAGAACTAGATACTTGATTTGACTCATTTTAACCACCAGTGCTTTTGTATCACTGTTGTTTCTCTAACATTTGTAAATTGCTTAGGTTCTTGTACCATGCTGTTATTATTTATGGTAGGTTGTTTTTTTTTTCATTATTTTAAAATTTTGATCAGCTGGGAATTGTGAGTGAAAGCAGATAACTGCCTTTTACCTCTTCAGCATTTTTGAGCAGAACATGATTTTTAGTTGCGGGTAACTTGCTATGGTAGATTTCCAGTCTACTAGAGGAAAAACCAGCTTTTTTTGTCTTAATAAAATTCTTATGTCCCTTTGAGAAAGGATCTGAGGCAGGTACCTGGTCTTAACTCTGTATGTCTTCTGTTATTCATGTGTAATTTTTTTTAATTTGGCAAAGCTGTTTGTCTTTGAATTTGGTTTATATGTCAATAATGAGGATGGATAGACTTCTGCAGTTTAAAGTAATAAAGATACTGCATTGAATGTATTTTATCACAAGCTGAAATGAGCAGAACTTCTATTACCAGTTTTAGTGAGCATATGCTTCACACCAGGGCTAGGATCAAGATCTTGGGCACAGGAAAGTGTTTTCAGTTGCAGTCTGATTTTTGTTATCTCCACAGGAGAATTGGGAACTCCTCCACTTGGGTTGCACTCAATAGGCAAAGTGTGAAAAAGACATGAAAATAAAGTGTGGTGGAATTTAGGAACAGGAGAAGAAAGGACCTATTCCAGTGTCCAGATAGGTTTTGCACAGCACAGTGAAATTACATAAATATAATTTTCACAAGCAGTTGGAAGGGTGTTTTTTGGTTGTTGGTTTTTTTTCCTCATGACCATCTGGGGTATGTAAATCTGGTTAACAGCTACAAACGTAGCCTATGGAAACAATGTTTTTAATATGCAAAGAGGTAAAGAAATGTAGGGAAACTGCAAAAACAAGTTTTAACTGTGTTGGTAACCCTTGCATTTTTAATTCTTCATCTTCTGGTCTGAGTTTTCCTTTGGATAGGTGAAAAAAAAATTAGAGATTAATGCAATAAAATATTTATGAAGGTTAATATGGAGAAGTACCATTTAAAAATGGAATCATAGTTCCCATCAGGGATTTTGACTAATGAGCAATGGGATAAGGTATTTAGACTCACAAAGAGGAAAGAAAAAAGAAAACACCAAAGAGCTGAATTAAAGTTGCATGAAAAATATTTCTTCTAATATTTCCAAGTTTGGAGTATTTGCTTTTCAAAACTCAAGCTAATTTTCTTGTGTAAATTGTAATCAAATTACACAGTACTTTAAATTTACTCAGAGGAAGTTATATTTTATTTACCTTACTAACAATGAGAAAGAGAAGGAGGCTTGCTAAATACCTGTATAAATCTTACCTTGCTGCCTGTGCAGTGACTACAGCTTTATCAGTATTCTAGAAAGACTGTCTTCTAAAACACTTCTAGAACCTTTTAGGAAAATGTCAATCTCAAATACTGTAGCTATAACAGGAAATTGCACAAAAAAATAACATAAAACTAGATCAAAAAGTTTGAATAGAAGACTGTCTTAATAAACTGGCTTCCATTCTGTTCGTAACTATTTTTATGATGTTTTAATGCAGCATACATGATAGAGGAATGATGCGCAAACAGAGGAAAATTCAGTGTCTCTAGTAATTTTGACTATCCTATAAAATAAGCATTTCATGTTTGCTAACAAACCTCTTAATTTCTGTTGTGAAGACCCACATTAAATATGAATTATTCACTGTATAGAAAAGGGCAGTTTATTGTAGTTTTACTGCAGATCTAGCAATCCTAACATTCAGTTTGGGAGTTTTTCTTGAGGATAGATTTAGTTTTGTGCCTTGAATGTAGTTCATTAATTATTTTGGAAACCTAAAAGCCATTGGTTGGGTCCTGTAAAGTGATTAATTTTCAGATGCTAATGCATAAGTTTACAGAACTTAGGGGCTGATAGAGTGAAGGTGATAGTAGGATACTAGATTGTCATTTAGCTTCCAGTTCAAGGATTAAGCCTCCCTGGTCCTCTGCAAATGCAAAGTGACACCATGGGTGTGGGGAGAAGATGCATGGGTTTAAGGTAAGGAGAGTATGTCTGTGTTAAGGGAAATATTAATGGTCTTCAGAGAATCTGTCTTCCATTCAGGGGTAGAATTGTTTCCTTGTACTACTACACTTCCTCAGTTATTTCACCTATCCATTTTAGGGAAGTAATGACATTTAAAAATTCCTCAGAAAAGAAAGTAACTCTTATTCTCAGTCATGGAGGTAGGTGTACAATCACAGAATACGTCTGGTGTTGGAAGGAACCCCTGAAGATCATCAAATACAACTCCCTGCTTCTCACAGTTGTTTAACACTAAACCATTTTGACTAAAAGCATCGTCCAGATGCTTCTTGAACTTTTGACATGCTTGTATTGTTCACACACCCAAATTATACTGCTCTAACAATTCAATTTAAAGAAAGAAGAAACATTTCCCTAGGAAAAAAATGTTTAATTTGGTGTGCATTGTTTTGGTAAGGTTTCACATCACCTTGGCACCTGGTCAATTTCTCTTCACTATTATAATGCAGTTTTAGAAAAAAAAAAAGGGGAGCAGAATAGCCCACAAATACCAGACTCTGAAATGTCATCAAATTTGTCCTATAAAACATGACTACCTAGGTCAGTGAAATCACCAGCAGAGGGAGCAGGCAAATGGAGTGTCACTGGTAATTGTTAAATTAGGTGTCCAGCAGGCTGAACGAGGACTTTGTATGTTGCTACAGGTGGTAGAGTTGCAACACTGGTCAAAAAGTCTTCGAGTGAGGTAATGTAGACTTTGCTTAAGAATCATTAACTAAATCCCTGTTTCTTGTCGTGGGAGTTTCAGCTAGAGTCACGTGACGTGATGTAAACCAAGATCATTACCTATCAGTGCAAACACATGGCAAAGCCTGCCCCTGGTATTACTTATCTCCAAGAGCGCAAGGGGGCTGTGACACTTCAAGCAAAGCCTATTGGTGAGGGAGTTTCTATGTGATCTTTCTTAAAGAAGTCCTTCCTTTTTAATCGTAGTACTGTGTGGGGAAGTACACTGAACATTTTTCTCTAAGGGACCAGAAGATTTACATAATTTGTTTGCTTTATGGAAAGAGAAGAAATGCTGATACACCATGATATGGCTGTAAACTTAGCATTTACCTGTATTGTGGCAAGTTAGGGTTTTCTGAGATGAATTTCTCAGAAAAGGATGGTTTTGAAGATGACCTCAATAGAAGTGTTGTTGATGCCCATGAAAGAGTTCCTTCTGGAATCTTGGTGAGTTTGAGAGATTTATTTCTAAGTATGATTATATAATTTCCTATCGTGTAGTTAAAAATATATAAAAATTGACTGCATATATTTAATGTGAAATTTTATGTGAAGGACTTTAATTAGGCATCCAGAAAGGCTTACTACTTTTCCTGGTTTTGTTCCATAAGTATTCTCCACATTATTAGAAGGAATCCTAAACCTCAATTAAAATCTTAGCTTGGAAGCAAAGATGGTTTTGTTTGCTTGTTTTTGCTGAGTACACCTGAGTATTTTATAGATGGAGACACAGAGTTTTATTTTTAGTTTTTGAACATCTAAAATAGACTGTTTGTTTCTGCCTTTTGCAGTGTAATGGCTTCTTGCCAGAAAAAAAGTCTTTTTTATTATGTAGGACAGAGATCCTTTTCCACTATTCCTATTATAGTTGCAATTAATATTAATACATTCAGCAGTTAGAATTTTTGCAAACTAGGTGGTATTGCATAAACATTAAACAATCTCTCTAGAGCCTTGATAGCCACAAAAAATCTCTCTGCTGTGAGTCCTTATGTATTGATAGCCTTTTAATTAGCTAGTCCAGAAGAATAAGCAGTAGTGAGCTACACTGGCAGGGTTTTGGAATTTGACTGCGTCAGGTAATATAGGTACTCTAGATATCAAAATAAATACAACTTAAAAGCAAACCAGTATCATGAAATATGCAAGAACTAACACTAAGATTTTTCTTTTTTAGTGTTTTTCTCCCCTATAGTCAGATTCAGTACTACTCACAAGTTTTCCAGAATTTTACAAGTAAACTTTAATCTCCTAGCTGGGGTTATGTTGACATTTGAGATAAATTAGTAATGTAATTTTTCGGAGGTATATAGTGACACTTTGTTTCTATTTGCTTGCTAGAGTTTGAACCTTCTTAAATATTTATCTTATAAAGTGATCCATTATGTTAGAAGCGGAATTGCAATCTGATAAGCAATAATATACCATAGTTTCTGATCTACAATTTTGTTTACTTGAAATGTACAAAACGATATTTGCATTAAGACTTGGATCATAAAAAGCTTCTTTCTTTATAAACACTGTTTTTAATACTCAGTTTAGAAATTCCTACCTTGTTGCCATGTAAGAGGTTCTTCTGTTAGTGGCTGTGTTGTGAGCTACGGATATGACTGAGATCTATAAAAGAGAACTTTTGCTACAGGAAAGCAAGGATCTATGTCAAATAGATGAATGGTTCAGTCTTGTTGGCTTATTTGTTGTTTTTTGTTTTGTTTTTTTTTTATAGTTTCCTGTGATTAGACAAGATCAGATCATGTATGTGAGGAAAACTAGATTATCAACTGAACTCAGTTTTTTGCAGTTGGTGTGAAATTCTGATTAAGTGGTCACTACTTAAATTATAGAGAATTCCTGCTAAAGACCACTTCTCAAGTCCTGTTCATTGAAATTAAATATATGGAATGGAGGCTCTAATGAGCATTTCAGTTCCTGATCGTGCCAAACATTTCTTTAAACAAATTAAGTCTCCTTGGTGACATGAAACAACTTTTCTTTGAAAGCCAATAGCATAGATTCCTCTCGGAAGTGGCCAAGTTATACTGTGAATGATAATGACTGTGTGTTAGAGAATTTTTCCTAAGATTTAGAATAAAGATTGACTGTAACTGTAGGGGAAGACTGATTTCTTAAACAGTAGGGGAGAAACATTGCTACCTTTCTGTCTTGGGCTACAGTTCCTGGAAATGCAGCAAATACCTCACTTGTCAAAAGGTTCAGCTCCCTGCCCTGAGCTTTTTTGGTTTTATTTCTCTTTGGTGCTGCTGTGTGCCTCATGACACTGTAGGTTTATACAGTGTTCTTCATGAGCTAATCTAACTTACTAATGCACTGAAACAAACAAGAATGACAAAAAGAAAAAAATTAGACTCCTGCCAGCTGTATGAGAGCTAAAATCATCTTGTTAAGGGGAACAGATGAGGAAGGGTTGAAGTGAGACCTCCCACATTTAGGGAGAGTTAATCATTATTTCATTAGCAAGCAGTCAGTTTTATAGATTTACTTCTTAGAATTGAAACTGAATTTTATTAGTACTGTTGATAGAGAGTCCATTCTCCTAATCTCACTAGTCACTCATTGACCGCCTGCTCTTTTTTGTCTTCATCAACCATGTTGTACAAATAGTACAGGAGAAAATTCTCTAGCATGTTACTTAACACAGTAATTTTGTGGATAGTTTGAAAAACGTTTAAATATGTATTAGAAAGCCACCATGTTCCTTTTCAAGTCTTATGGAGAAGAAGGAGGGTTTTTTCCAAAAAATCTAAATGTGATTAGGTAATATCTGTGAGGCCTGAGATGAAGAAAAATGCTTCTGTAGCTGCTCCAAGTACTTATTTCATGGCAAATAAGTTCACTGCTTTCCTTATATAGGAAGAAAACTACTTTTCTTCTGTATTTGTTTTCTCCACATTTACTCTCAAATGCATCTGTCTTCCATTAGATCTTTTGCTAATTTCTTTAAAGTGTCTCAGCCATTTTTAAAATGTAGAGCTGTAAAGGAAGAGCCACATGTAGTACACTACACATAACTTTTCCTGACTTTTAAGATTTTTTCCTTCTTTATGTACACTTATCTCCATTTTCAATAGAGAATGAGTTGTATTAAATAGGCAGACTTATCAGAGTGAATTTTTTTTTAGTTTATCTGAGTAATTAGGCATAACTTGAAAGTAAGTTTTGCAGTTTACGAATAACATGCTTCAAAATTTACTTTAAAATATTTAAATAATCAAAGATTCAGGTTGATAAACTATTTAGAATAGGTTTTGTAACTGTGGATTGTTAGCAATATAAAATTGGCTCAAAGTTCTGTTAACTCTTGGAAGATATTTATGTAAAGCTTGTTACAGTAACCAGAGTAATTGATAAACAACATTACACATCTATTTAGATGGGGTGGTTTTAATATTTTTTAAAACTTTATAATTTTAAAATGTATTTATATTTTTTTTTCTCTTTCTCTTCCTTAGTCTCAGACTATGAACTACGTAGGACAACTTGCAGGACATGTCCTGGTTACTGTGAAGGAGCTGTACAAAGGCATCAATCAGGCGACCCTTTCTGGATGCATTGATGTCATTGTGGTCCGTCAACAGGATGGTACATACCAGTGTTCTCCTTTTCATGTCAGATTTGGGAAGCTCGGTGTATTGCGATCTAAAGAAAAAGTGGTAAGTTCAGGAAGTGGGCCAAAACAAAGTTTTGAATACCAATGCATTCTTTTTTTTGTCCACCTCCTCCTTTCTTCTCCAGCTCCCCCACACACCCAGTTAGCAGACTGCTGTGTACAAAGCAGTTTCTGATATATTTTGTACAGAGTGGTAGTTTTGGAATGCAAAACAGAACTTCCTGTGGTAATCTAGGAACTCTGGAAAAAAAAAAAAAAAAGTGGAAAAAAAGCTCACAGCTCTTGAGCTGCGAAAAAAAAGTAATATAAACATACAGACTACACAGGCTTAAAGTGTTTATATAGCTATTTATTTACTTAAGTATGCTGGGAAAGAAATGCTTAATGCTATTTAACTGATCCCTGATGTTGTAAGCAACTGTTTTTGGAATGTCTGGAGAACAAGTAGGAATGTCTTAAGGGTTGGTGACCTGTCATAAATATTGCTCCTTGTTAATTCTCTTCAAGGCTGATACACAGTAGAAAATGTAGCTATTAATAGCCACAAGCTAATAAGAACTGGGACTGAAGCTTCATTCCTGTTTGAGCATATTTGAAAGAGAACCTGGTGCTATCCAAGCAGGTTGTCCTGCCAGCCCCTTTAGTAAACATGCCTAGGGAGTGAGTTGGATTGGATTGTAAATTTGACTGAAAAACAGACTGATTGTGGGGGGACTTCACAGTCCGTAGAGAGCAATGTGTATGGCAGTATTGCCTGTGGGTGTGCTGCCAAAGGATTGGTTTAAACAGATCAGAAAACCTCAGGATTATATGCTGCTTTTCTAAGAAGTGAAAGGGTACTGCAGGAAACTACCCTGCGTTTGTAAAAGGAGACCAAAGTGCAACTGAAAGAGCAGTCACGTTAGGTCTTTATTTTTTATTTAATTTTTTTTTGTTAATGATCCACACTTGCAGTTACAGCCTAAGAGTTTTAAGTTTATTGTAGTAACACAGACTAGCAGCAGTTTTCTTGTTTCATTGTTTTCTTTTTATTTCCCAATGATGTTTTCTCTTAATAAGCACACTTATCATCACTGATGATAAAAAGTTGATTCTCCCTAAGAGATTACAACAGATGTGCAACAGAGTACATTAGTTTACCAGCAAGGTACAAGAGGGTAGATCTGTACTTTTTCACAGGCAAGTGAGATACTCTTAAAACAGAAGTGATGAGAATCTTAAGCTTGCTAAATGTCTGCAAATACACTTCTGAGAAACTGAACCAAATCTGAGACACTCTCTTCTTCTGGGTACCTCAAAAATACTGTTTTGTGTGCACATCTTTCTCTGGCATGTTATGAGGCTAAGATCATTTGGTAGTCTCAAAATGAATGGGAACACAAAATATGCATAATTGTGCTTAGATTCTATACTTGGGATATACACTGAAGTCTGAAGAAACCAGTGTGTGGTGTAGGAACTAAAATTAGGGATAATTGTCTGTCTGAGTAAGCGTAAAGAGAAGGTTGAAAAAAAGATTTTTATTTTTTTTTAACGCATGTTACTAAGTTGGAAATTCAAGAAAATATTTTAACAATAAACTGTGTTCATTGGTGAAATACATACGATTTTCACATCAGAATCATTCAGTTCTTGTGGGAGAAAAAAGAAAAGAGAAAAGAAATCAATCTTGTTGATTTGAGTATAGTCCACAGTGAGTGGTTGTCTGCTTGGAATTTATCATCTTCTATGATTGGATTTCCTTGGTTTATGTTTTTATTCTCATAAATGCAATAACAGTGGTTGGGATACATGGATACTGTCTGTTTTAGCACTGTGGAAGTGCATATTTTTTTTCTTGGCAGTCTGTTTGCTAATCTTAGTCTTCTTTTTGACTGGCCATTTTGTATCATGCTAAGTAACTAGGAATATGCATATTGTGATCACAGTTCAAGCTGTATAGATTGGGGTGTAATTTTTTTCTTTTGTACTGGCAGGAAATTAGAACTTGCATAACTTTCGTATTTGGTATTTTATAGCAATTACAGTATTTAACTTGGTCTTGAGACAAAAGTGTCTATATATAACCTGAAATGCTGTTGGCATATTCAGTAATAAGGCAAGTCCATTGTGTTTCTGTCCTACATATTTTAAATTACTTGTAAATAGCTAGGCTAAATGCACATACACATATATCATTAGATAAGCAGATGTACTGAAAAATAAGCTAATTTTACTGAATATTGAAAACATTTTGTTTGGAAAAATCTGGAATAGAACCCAACTGGATACTGAAGATTTCACAAAGAGGAGGAAGTAAAATGGTTACATCTTGGTTTTAGAAAGACATTTCTTCTTTTCTTTTATCTCATACATGTGAGGAAAGGTATTATCTCCTTCCTGTGCAATGTAATCTAAGCTAAAGTACCTTATTAGGAGAATAAAAACATGCTTTCTCTGACTAAAGCACTATGGTTGTGGAAATGTTATGCTCCTGTGTCATATCTTCCTAAAGCTGTGACCAGGAAAATCTGAAACAATGTTAACAGAGTTGCAGAAATAATCGTGGCAAATCTCTGTCCCATTTAAAGGAAGCTGCTTCCAGGAGGCTCCCAGTGTGTGGTCTTTGACGATTGGTGTTCAGCCAGACCTCAGTTCATGTTTAAGCACAGGAATATGAACAGTATCATTCACTTTTCCAGGAAATAAAGCTAGGTCGATTATTATTTATGCTTCTAGCTCTCTAATTTAGTTAAGATTCAGACTTCAGGTGTTTTGGGGTTTTTTATTATTCTGTTTTTTCTTGTAGGTGTTTAGGCTTTGTGCTAGGCATGTGATGTATCAGGCAAAATAAAGACCATTACTATGGCAGATTTTCAAAAAACAGATGGAGAAGAAAGAAACATGATTATACAACGGAACAAATTTTACTCTCAGAGCTAAGTGGGCCTTGAGGTGAATGCATTCCTCTATGATTAATTATTTACATTGATTTTTTTCTTTCTGCAGATTGATATAGAAATTAATGGTGATGCTGTTGATCTTCATATGAAACTGGGTGACAATGGAGAAGCTTTCTTTGTACAAGAAACTGAGGAGGAAAATGTAAGGGCTTTGTACTTAATGGTTGCTACAAGGCAGTATTAATAAAGTAATATATTAAAAATGCTTAATATAGTGTTGTCAATATTGTAACTGTTATGAAGCTAGTTTTGCTGTGACTGAATCTTAACACTGCTTTCATATACTGCCAAGATGCTTGGTGCTTTGTACAATTCTGCTACCAGTGATAAAGTACCACTTTTTATTAGCTTTTAAGTTTTTTTTCAAATTCTAGTATATTCGTTCTTGTTGACTGTAGTTACACAAATTTCAGTGGCTTACAATAGTTTTTGCCTTTAGTTCTTATTGCTTGTGCTAGTGACCTCTGTAGTAATAAAGATTTTCAATGTTAACATTCTTTTAATTTTTCTTAAAATATTTAGCACAGTTTTTTACAATTTTATCTATCAAACTTTCACCCCTTAACAGCAACTTCAACTTAAGATGGCTTCTTACAATAGTAATTGATTTCCCAAGCACCTATTGCAGCTAGAATTTAATGAGCCTCTGAAAAACAGGAATAATGGTTCATTTTTAGTCTGATTTCCTAAGGGTATGGGACCTATGTAATCACAATATTTGTTGATTCTGAGCTTTGGTTTTGTTCGCTTTTGAATCTATTGATGTTATTCAGAAAGATAGGAAAGGAATTCTACATACATGGTTTCAAAATGGTTTATAAAAATAGTCAGCTAGAGGAGAGAGGAGGAAATTATCTCTGTGAAGTATTAACTTCCTGTTGTTATTAGGAAATAGAATCTTTCAAGGAAGTTAGCTTCATCCTCTTTTTACTTTAGAGCACTACTTGTTTACTGTGAGGGATCAGAGGAAGTTTGAAAAAATGTAAATATAATTTAAAGTTGAAGGAGAAAATAATCATTAAGGCTTGGTATCTCAGGGTAGGGATTCATAACATCTAAGAGAAAGGGAGGTTGGGCTCTGTTTTAGCATGCACCATGATTAAAATCAAAACTGAAAGCAGCTTTTTATAGATGTAGACTGTCAGCCATTCATGGGAACTGATCAGTTTTAATACTTTCAGAAAGCAAGGGTGATTACTGCTATCTTTGTTATCAGGACAATATTTTAAAGGAGCTACTGCACTTGATTAGTATATTTTAATTTATGATGAGAGCATTATCTGTGTATAATGTTTATAATGTCTTCTGGAAAGCTGGTTGTTCTTGTCAAACTATAGATTGAGTTTGCTACAAAGCAGAGGACTGAGTTTTTACTGCTTTTAGATGGTTTTTGTTTTCAATATTTCTGCTACTGATCAGCTTGTCCTTGTGGTCACCTCTTGAAGCCTTGCTTAAGGTACAAGTGATAAAGCTCTCATTGAGTTTGTGTGGGATTCAGACAGGCTCTTTCAGGTGGTTGGTCTTTGCTGTTTTTATTCCTTGAAATTCAGAAGTAATGCCACAAGCCTCAGGACTATTATAATGTAAATTTTCAGCATCATTTTTCAGCCAGTTTTATTTTAACTTTTCCCCTTTTTTTTTAAAAAAAAATTGTTTTGTAGTTTTGGATTATTTATTGATAATTGCATAGATTATTAGCTTTATTTAAGGTGCTATTATTATATTTGGTGTTTTTGCAGAAAGCAAAATCTGTGTGTCAGTAGTGCTGTATAAGGCTGTATTTTGTTCTCCTTTCTCCACTTCTCTATACTTTGCAACCAATGGAACAAAACTTGGTCTGTAACTCTTAACTTGGTGGGAAAATTGTATTTTGATATCGTATAATAGCAATATATTCAGACTTTGAGCACATCAAAAGTAGTGTCAGTGCTCTGGCTGTTTCTCATCACAGTACAGTTCCTGACTACTTCTGCTTATGAGTCTTGTAAAATAATGATACATCCTGTAATTAGTTTCTTTTGTACCATGAAGCTCCATAACTTTTTCTTTCCCCTGGCTATGCAAATCCCATTCTCCTCTGCCTCACTTCTACTTTGTTCCTTCACAGTGTTTTCCTTTCAGTCAAGGTGTCAATACATAAACCCCAGGCAGTACATTGCTAAAGCTTTTCCTTTGTTTCAGTTGTTCCTTCAAAGGGCAGTGAGTTGTAGTTAATTGAGGATTAGTTTGTTGGTTTTAATGTGAGCAAATTATAGCCAAGTTTTTGTTTTAGAGAGATACTTTATGTAAATAGTACCTGACATCAATGGCAAGATTGAATACACTTTTACCTAGGCTGCAGCAGCAGGAGTGCAGCCAGCAGGTATGGGGCTGCCCCACTCAACCTAATACATGTTAGGCCAAGCCTGCAACACAGTTTTGGTCTTCCCAGCTCAGAAGAGACATGGAAAATAGGAAAGAATCCAGAGAGCCACCATTGAAGGGATGGGGAAGTTGAAATAAGAAGAAAAGTTGCTGGAATTGACTGTGTTCAACCTAGAGTAGAGAAGACTCAGAGGGATCTAACCACAGTCTTTGATACCTACAATATAGTTATAGAGCAGATGGAGGCACAAAAAAATGCCTGGTGATCAGACAAGGGACAAAGGGCACAAAGAGTAAATTCCAGGTGGATATAATAAAAACCCTTCACCGTGAGAGCACTAACATGGGAACAGGTTGTCTACAGAAGTGCTAGACTCTCTCTCACTGGAAATACTCAAGCTTTGGCTTGGCAAAGCCTTGGATTGTCTCATCTGAGGCCCTACTTTCAGCAGAAGATTGGTCCAGATAATCTCCAGATGTCCTTTCAAACTTTACTTTTTTATGAGTCTATTTCAAATAGCAGTAGATTTAATTAACCTATTTTTGTTAACACATTTACTAAACATGGATAGAACTGGTGTGCTCAAGGGCAGATAATTTCAATAACATTCCATTAACCAGCTATTTGTTTTGCTTGTAAAATCAATTGTTTAATGTCAAAACCTGTAAGAATTGTAACATGCATTTTTCTGAACTTTTTGTAATCCCTTTAATGAACTTGGATCCTTTCTGGATATCAGCTTTATACCACTGAGCTATTTCTATGGCTTCCTGTCTTAATATAGATGGAGAGATTGATTTGCACTAAACAGCTCTTCTAAACAAAGTAAAAAAAAAAATCTGATCTTTGTGGTGTGTTTGTTTTGATTTTGTTTTTGTTTTTTGCTTAGGAAAAAGTTCCTGCATATTTGGCAACATCTCCAATACCCACTGAAGACCAGTTTTTTAAAGACACTGACAATCATTTGAAATCAGGTGAAAATGAGAGGATGTGTTCAAGCTCAGAAATTCCGCACTCTGTGGAAACAGAGACTGTATTCACCCCAGGTTCTGTGAAAAAGAAAAAAAGAAGAAGAAAGAAGTACAAACAGGATAGCAGGAAGGAAGATCAGTTTTCTTCTACTGGAACAGAAGAGATTTTTGAAATGGAAATAAGCTCAGATGATGAAAAAACTGTACAACCCCTAAGGTAAGCTATCAGATACTTGCTGACTGCTTTCACTCTTATTACTGAATGTTTAAAAGGTGACTGGTGCCTTTCCTCTGTGTAAGTGATGTGTAAGTTTCAATAGGCTCTGGCTAGGCATTTCCTCAAACAAAACAAAACTCCTCACCATTATCTTCCACATCTTTACAGAATCCTTCAATTTTGGCCATTTTATTATGAACATGAGATTCAGTTAAGCCCATTCTGATCAAGAAATGTTGTCATGATCTGTGGTGTGACTGAGAAAAAGTTTCAGTGTGGTTTCTGAGACATACAGTGTGGGATACTTGTACACTACATCTGAATTTGATTTCTTGGTTACTTGAGGTTTGCTTTCGTAACTGAAAATTACATAAAATGAATGCCTTTTCACATTAGTAAAGACAATTCTTTATATATATTTTGGTCATAAGGGAGGGTTGTTGGTGTGAGAAACCAGTCCTGTATTTTGAAATGTATAAACTGTTTCTAGAGTGGAGCTGATGGTAAAGTATTTATAATCTGAAGAAGCCTATATAAGTAGTAGGAAAGGTTATAATAATAGAAGAAAGTTATCAAGATGATAAATGCTTAAAACCCAGGAAAGGTGCCTACTCATTGGTTATATGTCGAAGTTTCTTAGGCTGCTTAACAAAAGAAATGGACTTAATTTTCAGACAAAGCTGCTTTGTTTGACAACATTACTGTTAAATGTAGCATTGTCTGGAAAACAGAAAAGCCTGAGTCTGTTGTCATACCTGTGACCAATAAAATGCAACAAACAAAATATAAATTTTGAAGTGTTTTCTAGAATGTCTGGTTTTCATTTGCCCTATTTTTCACTGTCATATTAATGTCAGTGAATTTTCATCCAGTTATTCGCTATTCTTTTTAAGTCTGGGGATTGGCATTTTGTTTGGGTTGGGGCTTTTTGTTTGGTTTTTTGGTTGGTGTTTTTTTCATTTTTTTCCTATTTAAGAAAAGCAAGATCTTTGTTCAGTCTTTAGAGTGAGAGTATCAAGATGACAATAACTTGTTACAGTGAAACCATCAAGTACAGGGAGAAAGAAAATATAACCCATGATTTATTTATACATTATATAGGGAATTATTACAAATGTATGAAGAACTTAGGAATGTCACACCAGTAAGGGCTGTTTTTGTCCAGTATTCAGAATCCACATTGCTGTTATAGCAATTATCTAATTTGACTAGAGATAAATAAGAAATTGTAGTTTTGACTGAACTGTGAAATGTTTAGTCATAGATGAACAGACAATGGCGTTTCCATAAAGTTTACTCTGATTTTACTTTTCCTACCCTTTAGCATGAATGTTTGAAAAGGCTGTTTATTTTGTAAACAAGATTTTTTCCAATAAGAAAAAGAAACATCAGTATAAATGTATTCTTAGTCAGAGTGTGTTGATGTGAAAGGAAGAAGAGTTTGTATAAGATTGCTGTTTTCTTGTGAATAGCAAGTAAATTCAGAACTGAAAAAATATATTGTAGTAATGTAAGCCCAGAGACATTATGGTTGTGATTCTCTATCTGTTAGTGGCATTCATACACACTTACTCCAGTGGCATACCAAGGTAGGAGATAAAGTGCCTTGCAATAGGCATGCAGTTTTCTTCCCAGCTACAGTTGTGAAAAAATGTTTGTGAGCTTTCATTTCACATTCTGTTGGCATGTAAGGTAGTAGCAGCAGTTTTGGTTTAGTATTTTTAGTTATAAATGTGTGGCTTGTAGAAAAGGAAAACACAAAAAAAAACCCCACAAAGCAACACAAACAGCACAAAACCCCTATTATTAGACATAGCTTCATATTTCAAAGTGAAACTAGGAAATTGGAATTTCCCTAGGAAAAGAAAAGGGAGGCTGATGTTCCAACAGGACGGTCAAAAATTTAGCCACAGGTATGTAAAGTCTTACCTATTTCTGTTCTTATAAAGTGGAAAACAAGCTGTTTCCTATTCCTTGGGAAAATCCATTTTTCCTTGAGAATATCCATCATGCAGCTATTTAAAACATATGTACATATTCTAGCTATGATTCAGTTATGTTAGTTGTGCTTGACTTCCCCAAAATTATACCAAGAGGACTGAGTTTACAGTGTGTACCACTAGGAAATAGAGGGCACTATGTCTTCAGTGCAAAGGGCGTTAAAGTTGCTATCTGTCCCTAAAATCTTTCTATTAATTTAGACCATATATAAAGTGGATAAAGATGAGAAGAAGTGGTAGCACTGTTTATAAATGCTGCGATATAACTAGCTTAGAATTGATAATGTAACTTGAAGTTATTAGTTGATGCATACTTATTTTACATTTTACCCACCTTATTTTTAATAACCTTCCACTGCACTTGGTTTGAAATTTTTTTTGTGTGTGTGTGTGTTTCATATTAACTCATTTAGTTTCTAATTCCCAGTGAACAAAACATGTTCAGTATCACATAATGTGTTATCTTGCCCATGCCTCTGAAGTCATAATGTTGAGAACCTCTCTAATAATACCTTTTTCCTCTTTTGGAGATACTTAAGCACTTTTGGAGATACTGTATACAGACAAAGATAGTATGAAACAGATTTCTATGACAGTTAGCTGGGTTTATGAATACAAAGGGTGTACTGTCTCTGCAGCTCTTAAGTCAAGCTGTCATCATCAAGTTTCATTAGAATACTACTCCTCAATAAAAAGTGGAGGTATTAAGTTATTTTATAGAACAGCTTTGACATAGTCTGGGCTGTCTTCTAAAGACTTGTGCAAATTCTAAGTATTTGTATTTTAATAGACAATGTTAAAATCTTTTCTCCATTCATAAGAGAACTTAGTATTCCAAAGCAAGTCCAGTGCAACCATGTTGTTAATGGGAGAAAGATACTTCTTTTTTTCTTTCCATAATAAAAGCTTAAAAATAATTTGTATTGCCTTTTACTCAAATCTCAGTCTTAACTTCCATGTATTTTATCCACTGTATTCCCATGATGCCTTTGATCTGACCCCAAAGCAAGTTAGTTGAATCCTGAGAACAGCTATTTATTGAATCAAATTTTGAAAGCTGTAAAAAGAACTGCAGTATTTACAATGGTAATATGTAAGAGGGACTTCTGTGTATAATACAGTGCGTGCCTGCTCAGTGGGTCTTGCTGTTGATTGTGGGAGTTTTTTGTTACAGGTATTAAGTACAGCTCCCAGTGCAAAATAAATACTACTGTTCAGAAAAGTATAGTACTTCTAGCTTTTTGTGGTTTATGTTAATTTGCAAACTCTCGGGTAAATTGCGAGGCTAGTACCTACCCCTGTTTTCTTACTAATTTTGATTTGTTAAATGTGCAGTTATAAAGTGCATTGTCACAACTGTCTTTTAACTTTTCCTGTGATTCTAAGGCTCATACAGTAAAGGTTATATGTAAATCTTTACGTTTCTCTTTGGGCTTTGGTAATACTAGCTGTCAGAGTACTGTCATTTATGATATTGTGACGTCTTCAGTATTTCTTTCCTGTGTGTCAACAGTTTTAAACTTGCAATATTTTCAAGTATTAATAATAATTCTATATGCATTTTAAGATACATAGAGGTGTGTTGCAAACAAGAAGTTCTTTAAGCTGTGGACTTCTTTCTTTTTGTCTTCAGTTTTTAATAATATACAAGCAACTTTTCTAATGAAATTGATAATGCAGATTTTTTTAGTGCTGACTGTCTCATGTATCTCCACAGAGGATCCTCAAATTCATCACCAAAGGGTGAAGAACAAAAAGAATCTTTGATTTATCACTCAAAGGATCATTACCCCTTATCTGATGGAGACTGGTCCCCTTTGGAGAAGTAAGTAACTTTGTACTGTCATAATTTGTATAGGGATTAATATTTTTTTTTAAAAAAAATGCCTTTTTATTAATTTTTTCCCTCCTGATCTGTAAAACTATCACTCATGCCTAACTGCTGTGATAGCAATGCAGCATTTGATACTTACTTGGAACTTTGGAAACTTGCCACTCTATTGGACGTATGAAAGAAAATTTGTGTATTTTAAAATATTTTTTTTACACACATGCAGATGAAAACCATAACTTTCTTATTAAGATCCATTATCAAAGAAAGAAAGAAAATACAGGCAATAAGGTTTCCTTAGTTTGAGAAGAGTATGGAAAAATGTTCTGTCATTCATCCTAGATTAAGCAACACTTGATAAAGCAGAAGTGTTGAGTTAAATTTTACCAGCTGAAGTAATGCAAATTATTCGAGGTAAAGCTACATCCTAAACTTGAATCATATTCCACTTCAGAACAGAGGGATTTGCTGGCAGCTGAAGTGATACCAGAGAAGTATCAGTTGACTGTGGATTCTTAGAAATGGCATAATACAGCTTGCCAGTCAGTTTTCAATTACAGTGACCAGGGCACTTGTGATACAATCAAGCTTTTCAGTTTTTGATGTTCATGCTATTATATTTCTCTATATTTCAGCTTCTAGATTTTTCAAGGCTCATTCTTTGAGCTTCACCACTGTAACATCAATTTCCATAAGAAAGCATTCTGTCTGTGGTAGTACTTGAGGGAAATATCATACTTTTCTTGAACACTGGCCCTAGTGTTCAGGAACATATGGGCTACATATAGCACACAGTGTGCTGAGCACTATCTTGATTCTGGTTTTACTGCCTTCCAGTTTTATTGAGGAATCTGCCTCATAGCAGTTACATTCACAGTGTCAGTGAGGATTACTGGTCTGCCTTGTGTGGTATCTATTGCTGCATGTGAGCTGCTCAGTGCTCAGGTGCCTACTCTTCTCAGTAGATGATAATGCAGAATAGAAGAGACGTTCAGAAAATAATACTTTTTGAAGTGCATATAATCTCTCTGCTTTGGACGTTTCCAGGGTTGTGGCCTCAATGGAGCCTTAATTTACCACATCATGGTTGGTGTCTGCTAATTGCCCCTGTGTATAGCTTGTTAATAAGCAGAAGCAGTTAGACAGGAAATCCCATTATCCTTCCTTTTTATGCTTTGGCTTGCCTACCACAACCTCAGTTGTACTCAATGAGGTGTAGTCTTCAAATGTTCCCCAAAGGTTTGTGGTTTTGTGACTGAAAAGCAGTCAGTGTGTGACCCTGATGTTGTACTGATTATATCACTTAGATAATTGTAGTATGGAGGCTGATACTCCTTTTAAATTTAAAAAATCCTAGCAAATGGAAGCTAGCAGGCTGTATTGGGGAGATATGAGTCCTATCTGTCTTCTTATTTACATCCTCTAACATTGTTGTGCATCACTGAGATGCACAAGCTCTTGTTTCATTTTGTTGGATGTTTTTTTGCTTGTTTGTTGTTTTGTTTTGTCTTAGTAAGAAGAAGCTATCCAGTGCAGATTGCAGTGTGACAGAAAAATTGGTGATTTTCCTTTCCCTCTTTGAGGAGCAGGGTTGGATGGAGGATTGTCTCTCATACGAGCCATTTGGAAGAGAAACTTTGCATTAAATTATTTCTCCAAAGCCACCAAAGAGATTCTATAATATGGTCATTGTACAGTGAAGGAGAAATGGGAGATTTTAATAACCTCCTTTTTTAAGATCTGGAAAAGCTAACTGTTCATCTTGCTCTTAAGAAACCTTGCAGGAAGAGTTAAGGGAAGATAATAGCCCAAGTTTTTTCAATAAGAATCTGTTTGTCCTACTCACTAGAATAAAACAAAAAAGGATATCCCTTAGCTGTTTGACACCTGAATCCATCAATGTTATTCCTGTTTTAACAATCTTAGCATGAATAGAATTAAATCTGGCTGGTGACCGGTCACAAGTGGTGTTCCCCAGGGTTCAGTTCTGGGGCCTGTTCTCTTTATTGTGTTCATTAATGATTTGGATGGGGGGGTTGAGTGTACCCTCAGCAAATTTGCAGATGACACCAAACTAGGTGGCTGAGTCAATCTGCTGGAGGGTAGGGAAGTCTTATAGCAGGACCCCAACAGGTCGGACCAGTGGGCCAAGGTTAATTGCATGAGGTTAACAAGGCCAAATGCCAGGTCTTGCTCCTGGGTCAGAACAACCCCATGGTAAGATACAGACCTGGGGAAGTGTGGCTAGAGAGCTGTAAGTTCAAAAGGGACCTGGGGGTATTGGTTGACAGTCAACTTAATATGAGTCAGCAGTGTGCACAGGTGGCCAAGAAGGCCAATGGCATCCTGGCTTGTATTAGGAACTCAGTGGCTAACAGGAATAGGGAGGTGATTGTCCCTCTGTACTCAGCTCTGGTGGGGCCACATCTTGAGGGACAGAGAAGTGCTGGAGCGTGTCTAACATGTGCAGGTATCATAGTACAGATAATAATGCCCAGAACACTCGTGGAGTCACCATCCCTGGAAGCATTTAAAAGATGTTTGGACCAGATCCTTAGTGACATGGTTTATTAGTTAGCTTATGGTGTTGGTCAAAGGTTGAACTGGATGATCTTTGAGGTCTCTTTCAACCTAAAACGTTCTGTGATTCTGTTTTCAATTTGTAACTGGACAACCTTTCCCCTGAAAGGTTGGGTCAGATGATCTCTTCTCCTTCATTCACTACCATTCCTTCAGCCTGACCACCCAGCTAATTTTTTACCCAGTGCAGGGTATATTTATCCAAGCCAAGTGCCGTAAGTTTCTGAAGAAGAATGCTGTGAGAGACAGTGTCAAAGGCTTTAGTAAAGTCCAGATGAACAATGTCCACAGCTCTTCCCTCATCCCCTAGGTGAGTCATCTTGTAGAAGGAGATCAGGTTAGTCAGACAGGACCTTCCTTTCATAAACCCATGCTGACTGGGCCTGATCACCTGGTTGTTGTTGTATGTACCATGTGATGGTTCTCAAGCTGATCTGCTCCATAACCTTCCCTGGCACCGAGGTCAAACTGACAGATCTGCCCATCCTTCTGTGGATGGGCGTTACATTTGCCAGTTTCCAATCTACTGGGACCTCCCAGTTCATCAGGGCTGTTGCTAAGTAATGGAGTGGCTTGGTGAGCACTTCTGCCAGCTGCTTTAGTACCCTCAGGTGGATCTCGTCTGGTCCAATAGACTTGTGCACATCCATGCGGCACAACAGGGCACTGTTCCTTTCCTCCTGAACTATGGGGGCTTCATTCTGCTCCCCATCCTGGCCTTCCATTTCAGGGAGCAATTGGCATTGGCAAAGACTGAGAGAAAATGAGCACTCAGCAGTTCAGCCTCTTGTGATGGGGACTGTGTGCCTGGGACGGTTGCTCTAGTGAATGATTATTCTCCCTGTAAAAAAATTCCTTTCTTATATCAAGATGAAACTTCTCCCAGTACAACAAGTGCAAAGTCTTGTACCTGGGATGACACCACCAAAGAGCCCAGCAGAAATTCGGATCTGGGAGTAGCCAGGGAACTTCTTGCTGAAAGGAGTTGTCCTGGTGGACATCAACCTGAACATGACTCAGCTGTCTACTGCAGAAGCAACAAAGACACATCAGATCCTTGGCTGCATCTGCAGCAGAGATGGAGATGTGATCATTCCACCGTATTCAGTCCTGGTCATGCCACACTTGGAGTCCTTGTGTCCAGTTCTGGTTCCTACAATTCAAATACTGAGGTTTATATATATGTGTATATACATACACAAATAAAACAAAAATAAATAATAAAAAAATAGCTGCATTTCTGTATGCAATATAATTGCCCTGTTCAAGAAAGGACAGACTTGCACCTTTCCCAACATGAAATGCTACTTCAACACAGCTTCTTGTGTTGCTTTTCCTCCCTAAGATCATAAGAGCAAAATGATTTTGAAATAAAACCTTCCAAGCATTTTGTGGAATGAGTTGTTCTGGTTTAAAAGTAGTCTTGGCTAAAGTAAATTTCAGAGGTCTGTTTCTGATTTATGTATGATAACCACTGTGGGAAAAATAGGATGGAATTTTAAAAAGTCATGTAGTATGAATACTGAAGGAAGTTTTCAAGTCATCTCCCTTTCTGCTCCTGAGTTATCTTTGTTAATGTTGTTTTCACCACATCAGAAACTGGAGTTGGTTTGTGCATTTGTGAATTAGGTTTTCAGGACTTCTGTTAGTCAAGGGTTGGCATAGTAAGCTTAAATGCTGTATTTTTACAGAGGAAAGCAACTTAAAGCTAATTTCTCTATTACTCTTAGAGAAACTTTTTTTATTTGTTCTGTGTTGTTTGAAAAATTTAATATTGTCTGAGGGGAGAAATCTGTTTAGGGGTGATCGCTATGTAAGTCCTTTAATGTGATTTTGGTTTTAACCTAATTTCTCACTGTCTGAAAACCCTGCTGGGCTCCTTGCCATGTTGCCAAATAATTGAAGCTCTGTTAAGCTGTAGAAAACTCTACCAGCAGTAGCTGCACAACAAATGCATTTTAAACACTGTAGCTTGCTTTTTTTTTTTTTTTTTTTTTTTTTATCCTGTCTGCCCTAAATGTGATTCAGAGCTAGAAGTTAAACCTGCTGAGAGTTTGCTCAGATCGGAATCTCACATGGAATGGACATGGGGAGGCTTCCCAGAATCCACCAAGGTAAATTTATCTTTTGTCTTTGACTTCGTGAACTGTGTTTTGACATACCTAAAATTGTGTCCTTGGAGAGGATTGGAAATCTGCTGCTGTTCTGCAGAGCAATTCAGATGAAATAGGGAAGTAGCACCCCCTTGTGGCTGGTCCAGTTTGTTGAGTTCAAAAACTGGTCAGCAGATTCCAGAAAACCCAGCAGTAAAAATCTGAAATGTTTCAATTTTTAGTTAGAAACTGAAGAAAGCATTCTAGAGGAACCATAGCCTTGATAAAGTCGGTATTTAACACTAGAGCTGCTGGCAGAAGAAATGGTACATCCATATTTATGCTTTTTTCTTGCCATGGTTTGGTCAAGGCAGGACTTCATCTTTGCTGTTTTTTCTACTGAACTTGTAAATAAGCTAGGATGAAGTTCCATTTGCAAGGAAATTTGCTAATATGGTGGCACATGTTCTATGTTGCTAAAATGCATGATTAGATTCTTACCAGACTTATTTATGACAAGAGCATGTACCATGAGTACGAGTTTAGTGTTTAGACCATAATAACACAAACATGTAAGGTGAAAAGATTGACTAGAGTTTTGTTTTTCAGATAAGCAAGAAAGAAAAATTGGAACATCCCAGAACAGCCACCATTACTCCATCAGAGAAGACTCATTTTAGGGTCATTCTTAGTTCTGATGAAGTTGAAGATGATGATGATGTGAAAGATTCTGTCTGTACAGTACTGAAACCTGAGCCAAGAACTCATCCTCTGCTTAAGCAGATGGATGTTAAAGATTCTGTTGCTTCTGCAGTCACAGAACCTCAGGATCCATTGCCACTGGATGCTGATCATCATTCCAGACTGTTGGTAGACCCTTTACCAGAAACAAAGCCAACAACAAAAATTGACTCTCCTTCAAAAAAGAAAGGTATATAATAAAGCTGTTAATTTTTCCTTCAGTGTGATCTACTGAATTTGAGATCATAGCAGAAAAAGTAGAAATGTGTCTTTTTCAATTTTTCCAGTTTGAAGTCTTATCTAACTAAAACTAATTAAACTCTTGAATTTAGAAATACAAGTACGTTTGAATCTTCCACATGTATATTTGTATTTAATGTGTCTGGATAGCTTCATCTTAGTAATCTTAATTGTTAATTTTAAACAGGGGTGCATAAGCGAAGTCATCACCAAGGGCCTGATGATATTTACTTGGATGACCTGAAGGCTTTGGAACCTGAAGTTGCAGCACTTTATTTTCCCAAAAGGTAATTTTGAATCAAGGTTCTATGGATTATAGTTAATAACTGGGGTTATAGTGGAGTTGCATTATGGGAGTTCATTGCATGCATTGTTCAGTTCATGTGCCAGTTCTGATGAGAAGTGGGCCTCAGATTAATAAGCTTTTGTTGAGTAATGAGTACCACTCTCACTGTGAAAATTTGCTTCTGATTTGGCAAGGAACACATCAAAAGGTCATGTGAGAGGTCATTACTGAGAGTTTTCATCTTCGTGGAACCTGTATGGTTCTGCAATGATAGAGGGGAGGATGTTTAAATTGCATGCTCCTCTTGCACCAGTACTTTTTTCCCATATTGCTATCTATAGATAAGCACAGATTAGTTAATTTTTTCCGTGCCCTGTACAACCCTTCCAAATTCTAATATCAAAAAAGACCAACAAAAAAAAAAATCCCAGGAGATTTTCATGGAAGGCAGCTCAATATCAAAATTAACTTTTTTTTTTTCAATGAAGTCAGAGCATTTTATACTCTTTAATTTACTCTTCAGAAGAATAACTGTCTAGGAAGACCTTTGTAAAAATACAGGTTAACATACTTGTTTATGTTAAACTTAAAATTGTTAACTGTTCAGTACTTACTGATTACATTACTTGGGATCAAACTAATAACTCTAATCTTAGATGACAATGTGATATTTTTATTTGAAAGACCATCTTTCAATTGTGCCTTTTCCAAGTAGAGCATTTTAAAAACATCAAGCAATGTCCTTTTTCCTTTTTTTCTAATTCTACAGCTTTCTGGTAAAGATAGAGCAGCATAGTATTGTTCTGCAGGAATAGAATGTAGAGGATCTTTTTCCTGTTTAAATTCCATTTTGTTGCAGTCAAGAGAAATATAATTATTTTCCAGTTTAGGTTAATGTTAGGAGAACTGGAAGCTGTCAATCCGCTATATGAAGGGCTGGCAGTGGGTGTTTATGTCTGGTTTTTGTTTGGATGGTTTTAAATTTATGTTGTAAAATGTTGTACTCCTTAAATGCAGCAGCAAGAAAGTGGGGGTTTTGAGTATTCATTTAGTGTGTTCTGTAACCTAAAATCTGTACCTTTTTTTTGTAAGTGAAAATGTGGGCTTCTTTCCTTTAGTGATTCTGATCCAGGCTTCAGGCAGTGGGCAGAGTCTGACACCCTTTCCGGTTCCCAGTCTCCTCAGTCTGTAGGAAGTGCTGCTGCTGATAGTGGAACAGAGTGCATGTCTGATTCGGCTATGGACTTGCCTGATGTTACACTTTCACTTTGTGGAGGTCTCAATGAAAATGGAGAGATTTCTAAAGGTATGTGAAAGACTAAAACATAATGAGCAATAAATCTCAGGCAGCAAAGCAAAGTGGTTTGAGTGCTCTGATTTCCACCTGGCAAAGCTTTGCCTTATTACTATGCTTGTGTTGAGGAAAGAAAATAGCTAATCTTTAATTTTCTAAAATTGGTAAGCATTTGCCAAGCAGAGATGGCAGAATTTAGCCTCATTAATTGAGAGTACTTGATGCCTTGAGAAGCTTTCTGTCTCCTTTTTTGCTCTACATATTATGTATCTGACCAATCACTTTTGTTTCTTCTGACTGCAGTTACCTACTTGGTCCCACATAAATCTTTGACTCATATTTTTTCCAAATGCATGACATTATTTTCTTTTTATATTTTTAAGCTATTAAACCCCTTTTGCTATTGTGTTGGACTCTTTTCTCTCTACTTTTCCTATTCTAATTTTTTGTTAACCTTTAGACATTTACCAGCTGATTTTTCTGTTTTAATGCTCTGGTTAATTTTAACACTGAAATTGTATGCATTTTTAAGGGAGCTTCTTAGAGTACACAATCTTCATGAACATGTACTGCAACATTTTTAGTATTGTTTGTCTAGGTGGTCATCCAGACTCTAATGCATCAAGTGAAATTTAAATGGTTATTACTAAATGGTCTCTAGGTAAAGTGATAGTAATACTGGATCTGATTTGAAAAAAATGTCTTCCCTTGCAGGGTTCTTACAGTAAATCATTAATTTCTGCAATCTTGTATAGTCATTCATCATGAAATAGTTCTAAGTAGTCAGTGTTTAAACAAACCTGAAAAGCTGACAATAGCCTTCCCCTTTTAATGTAGTGTGTAGGCCCCTTATCTGCCATAATAATTTTTTAAAACTTGCTTGGCTCTTTTTTTTCCAGCCTGCGAACTGAACATTTTTCCTCCCTCTTTTAATTTCTTAATTCTTATTACTGTGAGTGTTGAAGTGGTACAAGGCTCTCCCTGTAACTGAGGAGGCAGTCACAGACTCTTGACGTGTAGGCCATGTTAGCTTACCTGAGTGATGTTGCAAGATCAGCCAAAGACTCTGAAATGACAGAAAGCATTTTCCTACGTACAAACTCATCAGATGTCTTGGGATTTTGTAGTATTATTTTTAATGAAAATCTACTTCCATTGCAGAAAAATTCATGGAACATATTATTACTTATCATGAATTTGCTGAAAACCCTGGACTCATAGACAATCCTAATTTGGTAATAAGGATTTATAACAGGTAAATTCTCTATATCATGTATGTAGGTCATAAAATGTCTTTTCAGCTTCCATTGCAATTTGTATTTTTGTTGGATGTGTTTCTCAGCATCAAGGAGAATTATTTTAAAGTGAAAATTTGCATTAAATGTAGTTTTAACTGAGGTGAAACTTCTTTTTCCAACAATTGCCACTGGTGTTGAAATGTATGTTAAAATCTTCATACAGAAAACTTTAGTTATTTACAGCAAATAGATTTTCATCAACCAAAAAGCTGTTTGATATTGCACACTGATATTTATTGACCTCTGGTCAGGTTTTGTAATATATCAATAACATGTTTTAAAACAGGTATTATAACTGGGCGTTGGCTGCTCCAATGATTCTGAGTTTGCAGGTGTTTCAGAAGAGTTTACCTAAGGTAAATACATCGTTGTATACTTTTAAAAACATTTATATGTAGTCACACATTATCTCTATTTTTTTGTCTTCTAAAGAAATTAAAAACATGCCTTATTTTTCAGGCTACTGTTGAGTCTTGGGTCAAAGAAAAGATGCCAAAGAAGTCTGGAAGGTGGTGGTTCTGGCGCAAGAGAGAAAGCATGACTAAACAGGTAAGTTAATACCTATTTTGAATTTATATTCTTTTCTTTTTTCTTCTTCTTCTATGCTGTTATAATTTGTAATTTGCCAGAAGTGCCTCAGAACACTACTCAAGATGCTCCCTGATTGCCAGCTAAGAGTTACTCAGTGGTGGCAGTAGCCGTAGCAGCTTTTGCATATCTAGTCTTAAATACTACATTTTTACTTGCTGTTTACTACTTATTTCAACAAAATGTTAATTTATTCAGCCGTTGCTCAATTTGCTTAAAATACCTTCTTTAAGCCATCAGCAGTTGTCAGAGCTACTTTTTAGTGTCTGCTTTATCTTTCAGAAATGTACACAGAAATAAAAAAGAATGTGCTGCGACCACTCTGTAGACTTAGTTAAGCTTTCTAAACCTTGAGCATGTGCCTTAAATTTACTTCCCCTAGCAAAAAGAAAATTTTTGTAAGTTTATAAAGGTTGACAGCTCCTTGAGTGCTAAACTGATCATGCACTAGCAATTCTCAGCTTCTGGCATACAGAGTTTTGTTTCCTGAAGTAATCACAGAATTATCAGAGTTGGAAGGGACCTCCAGAGATCATGTAGTCCAACTCTTTCATTAAAGCAGGATCACCTAGAGCACATTACACAGGACTGCATCCAGGGAGTTTTGAATATCTCCAGAGAAGGGGACTCCACAACCTTCCTGGGCAATATTTATTAAAAATGTTGAAATATTAAATATTCAATAAAAAGCTTTAGGGGATCATTTCTTCATAAGTATCCTTTTGTTAAATTACTTACAGAAAAAGTGATTCTGAGACAATATAGTTTATGTACTATATTGTCAACTATTTGCTTAAGTGTGAACTATGAATTCACTTGGATTCATTTAAAATATAAATGTGGTTTTTATTATTGTGTTGTTTATAGATACCAGAGGCAAAAGAGGGGAAAACAGAGACACAAAGAGCAAATGAACTGCCAGCAACTATAAAAGAGCAAGTTAGTAGGTGTGTTCCTGTCTGAACACTGTTTTGTGGACTGAAAAGTGTGGTCTTCTTTTCTTCTGTTGGTTTGTTTGTTGTTGGTTGTTGGGGTTTTTCTTGCTGTTATTATTGCTTTGGTTGTTGTTTTTTAAATGAAGACCTCAGTAGGAATGTACTCCGGGGAAAAAATGTTTTCCTCTTAAGCTACCTAAGAGGAACCAGATGTGTTTTAGCAAACAGTTCAGCAAAGTAGTGTGGGGCAGCAAACACTGTAGGAGCTACAAATACACTACAATCATTTCCTAAGTCCTGTTGTGTTTACTTCTTAAATAGTAGCATAATTGGCAGAAGAACAAAAGATGTATATGGCAACCTTTAGCAATGGGCTGGTACTTGTGAATATAGTGGTATCATTTTTGTGGTACTGTTTTTTTGTTTGTTTTTGTAAAAGCCTAATTGTGGATATGAGTAATATGGATTATTTAAACCATGTGTTGTTTTTTGTAATATCAAATAATTGAAACAATAAATTAGTGTTCATTACAGTGCACAAGTTGCCCAAGATTGTAGTTGAAAACTAGCAGTATTTAGCACAAAAGTAGGTAATTTATTAGGCATATTCATATTCTCCTATGATTTTATAAAGATACTTGTAAATGCCATCTTAAAGACTTAACTAAATATATTGTGATTGAGTACTTCAGGGAAAATAAGTGCTGCTTTTAATCTGAATCTCTAATTAGCAGAAAGATAAGTCTGTGAATAGCCTTAAAAGGTGAGCTACTCCACTAACTTATCACCCACAGTTTAAATTACGTAGTTGTGTAGTAACCGTGTCAGCTTTTTTAAAAAACAAAACAGTTACTCATTCATAGTCTTCATCTGCAGTTTACCCAATACATCAATGGAGTATTAGTTACCAGTTGACACTGTGTCTTTACTAAACCATCATGGCAATGTTTAGAGCTCCACCAGTACTAGTGTGCATTACAAATCTTACCTGCTTATTGGCCTCATCTGGGAGTTCACAGTGGAGTTTGTTAATCTGTGCTGTCAGACTAGTAGCAAATCCTCAGCATAAGCATAAATTACTCTTGCATAAGCATCTTACACCATTAAAGAAGGATTTTCTGTAGCTTACATTTATTCTGGTTGATGTTAGACCTCCAGAAGATGATTCTTCTAGTGATGAAGCATCACAGGAGCTGAAGGAGTCCCTGAAGATGGATTCTGCTCCACTAGAGCATCCAACCCACGGGAACATTCCATCTTATAAGAAATCACTTAGACTGTCTTCAGACCAAATAGTAAGTGGGGTGCCTTTCTTGTACATAGGATGCTTCATGATACCACTCTAAGAGTTAGACATTTTTGGGGTTTTTTAGAAGGAACATATAAGTACATTTTATAAAGTAGAATTTGTATTTGTTTTCCAGCAGTAGAAGAAAAGGAATGTGGAAATTTAAATTTAAAAAAAAGAAACTGAAAGTATTTTCCTGTGCTAGGGTGGGCAGCTGCAGTGAATTTTTTCTCTTTTTTTCTTTTTTCTTTTTCCTGTTGTGGTTTTTAAGAATCTGTGTTTGGATTTAAAAAAAAACCAACAATTTCTTACATAGTTCTATAATTAGATTCCTGCATTAAGATTTTTCAAAAAAAGTGACGTTGTTGGCTTCTGCAGTTTGGATATCCTGGGATCTGAACAGTTTAATAGTGTACATTTAAGTTGGTATGCAGATTATTCATTGAAGCCTACTTTACAAGTTCTGATACTGTCTAAATATACAATCTTAATCAGGAAAAACTTTGGAGGAAGGCATCTTCTAAGTAAAAAATACTGTTGCTTACTATGGCAAATTGGAAGTTCTGTTTTATTTATAATACTGTTAATTCTACTGTAATGGCAAGAATTAATGTAGCAGAGTCAAATATCTGCTGCTGAAAGCAGATTTGAGAGATATGATGGACAAATACATGTACCCAGAATACAAAACAGACTTTGCAAGAAAAACTGTAATTATTTTGTCTCATTCTAAAGGCAAAGTTAAAGCTAAGAGACGGCCCTAACGATGTTGTATTTAGTATCACAACCCAGTATCAAGGAACTTGCCGTTGTGCTGGAACAATATATCTCTGGAACTGGAATGATAAAGTTATCATATCAGACATTGATGGAACAATAACCAAGTAAGTATAATTACCTTTCTTATTTTTCTTGCTTCATTGATCCTACTCTGCTTGTCAATTATAAGATAAAGGAACTTGATTTTAGAAGACTGTTGAAGAATGTTCATTAGCAGTCATGGAAAAAACATGTTGCTTTGATTTGAATTTTTGCTTGCATTTACAGCAAACTAGAAATTGCCTTTAAAAAAAAAATTTTAGATCATAATGTTTACCATGTGGCTATTGCTCTTTCTGTTAGACTTCTCCAGGTTTAGCAGCCATAGGTTAACTTGGAAACCAGTCTGTGCTGCATGGCCCCACTAATTGCTCTGTTTGCAATCTTTTGAAATTATTAATACCATAGACAGAGATATACCTGTAAATCCTAATTATAAATTATATATTAATAGATTCATTCGCAGTTGTCTTTAACAAAACTCATATCCTTAGTATCATGTATCTCTGATTTATTTTTTTTTAGGTCTGATGCTTTAGGACAGATCCTCCCTCAGTTTGGCAAGGACTGGACTCACCAGGGCATTGCAAAACTCTATCATTCCATAAATGAGTGAGTATTTAATCTGTGAAGCAATCAGGTTTGTTTGGGGTTCTTTTGAGGGGAGGGGCATTAGTGGGCAGTTAACTGGATTGTTGTTAAAAACTGTGCAGTTTATTACAGTTTGTTGGTCTGAATGTTAGGAAATAAGCTATTTCTGTCATTCACAAACAAAACAAGGTTCTTCCCCAGTTGTACACCTTTACAGGAATGGATGTCACTGGTTCCCTTCTCAAATGTTTGATTCTTCAGTTTAGTTCCTAAAAAATGTGTGTAATATTGTTATGACTACAGAAAACCATAATAGCTAAAGTCTCTCAAACAGTCATGTATATGTTTGTTTCCACCAGTTCAGGTTGATTACAAAGCCTATTAGAAACATGGTACAGTGTAAACTCAAACTTAAATTGTAATTGTGTCCTTCCAATGCATAAATATTTTGTGTTTTGATGTGTGTTTGCTACCAAACTTACATAGATTTCCTATCCTGAAACAAGCCTAATTAATAACTTGCTGTTGCCACCAAGGGAAGGTTGGCAGCCTGGGTCAAGTTTTGTGTCACTTCCTTGTGCTCCTGAGTTAAGCCAGTGCAGTCCAGTAAAACAGTAGAAAAGTAATGCCCCAACCTGGGGTGCTCAACTGAACATACCTCTCTGTCTTCAAGAACCTGCAGGGGCAGCCTGTGTGCCTTCACCCTTGCAGCAGTGGTGAGGTGTTTATTTCAAATATGTTCTGAACAAGACCCTCTTAAATGTAGTGCTCATCTAAGAGATATGCAACTTTATAATATTTATGTCCAGTAACTTAGGTCAGAATAAACCTATATATTTGTTCCCCTTTCAGATTGAATCATAGAATCACAGAATTTTCGGGCTGGAAGGGACCTTTAAGATCATCTAGTTCCAGCCCCCCTGCCATGGGCAGGGACACCTCCCCCAGATCAGGTTGCTCAGAGCCCTGTCCATCCTGTCCTTAAACTTCCAGGGATGGGGCTTCCACCACCTCTCTGGGCAACCTGTTACAGTGTCTCACCACCCTCGTGGTGAAAAACTTCTTCCTAACATGTAATGTAAATCTACCCTCCTCAAGTTTGAATCCATTCCCCCTAGTCCTATCACTACCTGACATCCTAAAAAGTCCATCGACAGCTTTCTTGTAAAAAGAAAATGGGTCCTTTGTTTAGCAGACTCTTCAGAATGTTGGGGTTTTTTTGGTTGTTGGGTTTTGGTTTTGTTTTGTTGTTTTGTTGGGAATTTTGGGGGGGTCTTTTTGTTTGTTGTTTTTTTTTTTTAATCAGGATGATCAACCCTCGTAAAAACAAAGATATTATTTTAAGACTAGTGTCTTACTTCTCCCAGAAATATTTGGGGTCTTAGAATCTATTGTTGGCCTTCATTCTTGTGGCCTTTGTTCCATGGCTAAATTGCATGTGTGGCGCCTTGATGTCCATAGGAGATAAAGTTCAGATATTTATTTGGTGCATAATAAGAGAATAGTTTTGGAATTATTTGCCAGATTGAATCGAGTCTTTGAAAATGCACATAAACACTCGAGCCTTTTGTGCATGCAATAACTGTGCTGTTGCATCATACAGATGAACCTTAAATGTCTGCAGGAAAAATTTAGGGGCTTGATGAATGCTTCTTGTTATTTGTCCTTCATTATATCCTGCAAATTCTGCCAACAACCTGAAAAAAAATCCAACAACTAAGACAAGAGATCTGGCATCCAATATTATGTCATGCATATAATTTAAATAATTGCTGTCCTCTTAGAGCTGGGCTGAAAGGAGCTGGATGAAACCAAAGTGGCACTTGTTTAAAGACAATGTAGTCCATCTAATTGTGTCATTGTAGTATTACCATCCCTGTTCTTTTTGCACTTCCTGTTTCTCAGTTTTAATTAAGTCGTATATTTAGGCTATTATGTGCCTTGCAGGAAGAATATGAACTAAGCTGATAATTCTTTTCTAGAAATGGCTACAAGTTTCTGTACTGTTCTGCCCGTGCCATTGGGATGGCAGATATGACCAGAGGATACCTTCACTGGGTGAATGATGAAGGAACAATTCTCCCCAGAGGCCCTCTCATGTTGTCCCCAAGCAGTTTGTTTTCTGCCTTTCACAGGTAAGCATGTGAGATTTCATATATTCATTCCCTCTTCATCTAAGACAAAGCAGTAGATTTAAAAGATGTATCATGGTAACCATTACAGCTCTAAACATGTTCCAGTCTGCTGGATTTGCTACTGAAACTTGATGTCTCTAGTGATAATTTACAAGCTATTGGTTTAGTCTGAATGTCAGTTGCAGTACATTTCTGCTTCTATGGACATGTTAAAGTGGCTACAAAACACCAGTCACAGAGTAGCTCATTTTCCCTTTCCATTCCTGTAGTTCACGACTGGGTACTATGAGGTTCAATTTATATCAATACAACTTTGTCTTTTCAAGTATAGCTGCAAGGATTGTAGTGTAATGCTACTACACAAGGTAGGGGGAAAAGAAGAAAACCTGGGGAATGTAGAGTGTGATCTTGCAATATTGGGAGTGCTCCTTACATGCACTACTTAAAAGCAATATGGAGTTTAGCTATGGTTCCACTCAGCTGATCTTTTGAACCAGCCATAGTTCAACCTGTTCTTGATGGGAAGAACCAATACTGCAAAAGTCCTTTTGGTTTTGCTTGGTTTGTCATGGCTTGCAATGAGGCAATTTCCACTAAGGTCACTAATAGGCCACTTGCCCTCTTCTATCAGAGGCAGGAGTTGTGATAAGCTTGTGTGTCCTTGATTCAGTCTTCTGATTCAGGTGGTCATCTACAATAACAGCAGTTCACAACTGGGAATTTCATCCCATACACTTAGCCTAGGCACAGGTTAGAATCATAGAAAAGAATGGCTAGGGTGTGAAGGGGCCTTAAAGATCATCTAGTTCCAACACCCCTGCATGGGCAGGGAAACCTCCCACTAGCTCATCTATTTTTTTATTATGGATATTGGAAAACAGAGTATGTTTTATTGTCTCTTGTATCAGTCTTGGAAAACTACAAATCAATGTTACGACTATCAAAGTTAGCAACAGGAAGAAAATAAATGCCAGATAAATGGGAAAGGACTATACTGTCTGTCAAATGATGACTTAGAATTTGACTATTGAAATTTTATTTTAGGGAAGTAATAGAGAAGAAGCCTGAGAAGTTCAAAATAGAGTGTTTGAACGATATCAAGAATTTGTTTGCTCCCAGTAAACAGCCTTTCTATGCTGCTTTTGGAAACAGGCCCAATGTAAGTCTGCCCCTTTCTAATTGAAGGGTTAAAATGCATTAAATACTTGGCAAGCAGAGGAAACAGGCTTCTCTTTTTGTTGTGTCTGTTTGAATTTTAATAAGGAAATGGGACACTGGTGCTTCTATGGGTTTGGTCAGGAAAACCCACATGCAGATACCTTAACTAAAAGTTACTAGAACTCCTTATATAATAAAGGATGTAAAGATTTTTTTGGTATTCTCATGATTTTGTTAGATGTGTTCCACCTTTCCATGTGGTCTGTGCTCTCCTTTCCTATTGAGTGGTTCCTGTGTTTTCTCTACAGATTTGTCATAGTTGAGCTAGAGAGAGGGGGTGGGGGAGTATTGTAAGAGACCTCTTGTCACAAGGAATGGCTTTGTGTGGTGTATGGATTTTGTGCATGTTTGTTTGGGAGTGGGAACTAAGGAGTTGGGAGGAATGTTTTGTTACGCTGAGTGTATGTGTTTTGGGCTTTTTTAGCTCTTTTTTGGCTGCTGTTGGCTTTTTGAGGGGCAGCGTTATTGTACACTTTGGATCAGCTTTTCTCAAGACATTTTATATTACATTCAATAAGGAAGTATTGAAGCATGTGCTTTTTTTTTTTCATGCTTTTTGCAGGATGTGTATGCCTACATGCAAGTGGGAGTTCCAGACTGCAGAATATTTACTGTGAATCCAAAGGGTGAACTGATCCAAGAACGGACCAAGGGGAACAAATCTTCGTAAGATCATTTTTGTTATTCCAGATAAAGAAAGTATTTAGGAATGAGCGTACAAAATAGTTGTAATTGTGTCCAAGATTTGATCTCCTATTGGCTATGTGAAAATCTGACTTGCTAGAGACAGCTTTGGATACTTACCTGAAACCTGAAAGAAAAGTAAAAAGAAAAAAAAAAAAAGTAAACTGGTGAAATAAAATAGAAAATTGCTTCTGCAGTAGTGATGCCTTATTTGATTGTACCTTTCTTGTCTAGACTTCTGAAGATCCTTTTTTGTCTACAACTGAACAGCAACTATACAGTAAATAATGATCTTTCTTTTTTTTAATATAGGTATTACAGACTAAGTGAGCTTGTGGAACATGTGTTCCCATTACTTAATAAAGAACAGAGTTCTGCATTTCCATGCCCAGAATTCAGCTCGTTTTGCTACTGGAGAGACCCTCTTCCTAACCTTAATATGGATGATCTGGCCTGAAAGACACTTCTCACCTAGAGATGAAATTTCATATTCAGCTACTCAACTTCAGTTTAAATGTGAAGAACTTTTCTTAATGAAGATGCTAATTTATATCCTGGTACCATAAGTCTTACTAAAGAAATCACTTTAACTCTGTTGGTTTAAAGCAAAGAAAATGCAAAGCTGCTGTCTAATTTTTGGGGGGAGAAGGGTTGGGTTTTTTGGTGTTTTTGTTTGTTTCTTTATTGCTTGTCTTTATATACTTGTTCTAAGCACTTGAGATTGGCCTGTCATTGATGGTCATGGTACCCAAGTGCTTCAGGCAACTAAATGCTGAGGTAAACTGTGACCTTGCATTTTCATCAATACAGACCTTATTGTAAACATGTTTTTTCATATTAGTCTTAATAATATATTTTCTAAAATGAAGCCAAAAAAAGTGGATGGAAACTGCCAAATATAGAATGTCAGACCTATTAATAAGAAACGTGGTCTAATGTTCAGGTGGGCAATTAGGCCATTTTTAAAGGAGCTAGAACCTAAGACCAGTGTGCTTTTTTTCTCAGCTAAAATGCAGGAAATGTGTAGATGTTACTAGCCTGACAAGACTCTGAAGACGTAAAAGTCCTCTTTAAATGTAAATATGCCTTTTGTCACATTTACAAGACTGTGCTGTACAATTCACGCTCATGCTAACTCTGCTTATTACTTTTTTTACATGCACTGCTTAAACTATTTCATGATCTTGTTAAAATGAAAGTTATCTTCAGATACTTGTATGGCTTTTCTTGTTTTCAGGCTGAACTATGTCATGTTAAATTTCCATCAGAAAAATCTTGAACATTTCTGTAAGAGTTGAGAAGCTGGCATTTTTATTTCCTTTTTCAACACAGAGATAATGCATATGTGTGTGTATGCTGTGTAGGCCAGTTAAAATGTATGTACAGATTATATTCAGGGAATTGTAATACTAAAAAAAATTATGTATTTAATTTTTTAATTGTCTGCTGCAGGTCTTTCCAGAATTTGTACTGCAGGTTTTCAGTAGCTGGAAGGAAATGCAGCTCAATAGTGAGATTCCAGGTATGAGAATGGTTAAATGCTGCAAAGCAGAATAAACCCTTTTTTTTTCTTTTTTTCTTTTTTTAAACTTTGGGTTATTCATAAACATCATTCCTGTTTCAGATCAGAGCCCATGAACAAATTGCATTCCAAGTCTAGTGTTTATCAGCTGTGTAAAAGCAGCTAGTATCTCTCTCCAAAAATACTTGAAGGCAAAAGTAGTTCTGCTTTTAAAGTTGAATTAGTTTGGACAAATCTACATTGAGAATGCATCATTCCACCAGCCTGGAGGGCTTAAGGACTACAGTCATTTAAATATCAGTCATTCAAACATCAATCCCAGGCTTTCTGGGCACAAAGTCTTTTCTCTCACTCCTTAAGCAAGTTTCTGGGGCCCGGCATTGAAGATCCTTCCAGGGGCAGTGTCCAGGGTTTCCACCAGGCTCCAGGTCAGGCTCTCCCCATACTCTGCTCCCAGTGGGAGCAGAAAGTGTGCAGGGAAGTGCAGGGATCTTTGTATGGAGCTGCTGTGGTGCCTGCACAAGGGCTGCTCTGCTTGGGAAGAAGCTTGGGCAGCCCTTCTGCTTCAGCTTGCTTGGGATGAAGGTAGGAAAGGAGCTCTCTTGGGTTCCCTACCTGCAGAATACATTTGGAGAATTTTGCCCCACATGGGGATATTTTTCTCCATCAGGCTGAGGAGTCTTAATCCACAGTTCTGATGTAACACCAGCTAAAGCTAGACAGTTGACAGACTGCTTGGGGGATAATTTTTACATTACTGTATAAGCAAAAGTACTTTTCTCCCTTATAAAACTCTGTGTATTCCTTTGTTTATAAGATCTTATATAAAAAGTGGGGGCAAACAAAGTCAACATAGAACCTCTCTTTCAAAGCAGTATCAGAGTGGGAAAGAAAACATACTTACCTGTCACAGTGTTCCGTGCATGTCAGTGAACTGAGGGGCATCCTTGTTCCTGAACAGTGAGAACAATACTTTCTGTGACTGTTTCAGCAAATTCTTGGTCCTGTCACAAATCTACTCAGTGTTTATGTGGATTTCACAGGATTCAACTCAAAGGATTTTTAGTTGTTTTTTTTACTGTCAGTCAGAAGCCTACAGGCATAATCCCATGTTGGTTTTTTTTTCCTTTTTTTACCTTTCATTCCTTAGATTTCATTATGAATGGAAATTTTCGTGATCACCAAGTGCTTTGAATATCAGTGGGATTTGAGCTTTTAAGTCACTTTACTAATTTAAAATAAATAAGAATCCAGCACAATATTTTGATTGCTAGATTAAATATTCTATCTAAAGACTATATTTTACATAAAGGTAGTGAAGCTGCCTCTCCTAAAACAGCCCTTTGTGGATATAAAAATTTTCTTTACCATGCTTAACTAATTCTCAGTGGCCTGGTGTTTACACAGGTTTTCTGAAAATAAAAGCACTTCATGAAACTGGAATGGGTTTCCAGATGGGACAGATTGTTACCAAGGCTTGGCCATATCTTTCTTGGTTGACTTTTTTGATATTTTTTTCTCTTCACTTCCATGCATCTTTCCAGATTGTCGTAATCTGTGGACTTAAAGGTGGGGGCTTGAGTAAATGAGCAGTGTGGAAAAATAGGTGTATCTCCAAATGCATATAGTTTAAGGTGGTGTGAGTATGGCCATGGTATGGTTGTAGAGAGCTACTCATCCAGCTAACCTGGTATTTTGCATTATAGGGATGTCCAAAAAGTTGCTTAAAAATTCTATAAAAAAAATTCTATATATAAAAATACTAATTCTGCTCTGTCACAGCTACAGTTTTGATAATTTTTTTTTTTTTTTTTTTTTTTACTAAATGTAAAAGTGTTATTGAGTATTTCTCATATCAGTAGGGTGGGGATTTGTTGTGGGGTTTTTTTGGTTTTGTTTTCTAAATCTGGCTTGTATTTGAAGCTTTTCAGATTGATTGTTAACCCTGTTTAGGGACAGAATATGGGGGCACTGTACCTTCCATTGCATACCTTAAGTAACTTGGACCACTGGACACTTTACTGACTCTAGAAAAGACATCTCATTACTACCAAACTGCAGGATTGTGCTGCAGTGTTAATATGAAGAAATAAGAATTATGTATTAGCCTGTCCTTTATTATCTTAGTCGAGATGAAGTGGCCTGAAACTAATGTTTTGAGAACAAGTTGTGCTATACTTACTTAAAATTAATGCAAGCTAAATCATTCTTTCTGTGAAAGAGGAACTTCTAAGTGTGTGTGTCTGTAGGTGCACACACCCCCTGTTAAGCTGTGTTGTTGAAGATGCAGATCCTCTTAGCATTGGAACCATGTCAAAGGCTAAGTCAGTGATACCTATCTGGGAATAAATAAGGAGCACTGCAATTCAAAACTTGTTGGCAACTTGGACATTACCCATTTCCTTGATGACTTAAAGATCAGTAATTTAAGTTGTACACATTTCTGGATCTGTAATTTTTTTTTTTTTTACTGTACTCGATGTTTTTGTACTTCAAAAGGTTGGGCTCTCATCCCTAACAGCGCACAATCCCATGTGCAGTGTTGGCTCACGTATCCTTAGCTTCCTGTCATCAGTATACTCCTTCCAAAATTTTTTTTCTAACAGGAAAATTTTAACATTTGTGTCAATTCTGTTATGGAACTTCTGAAGCGAACTGAATCTGCTGATGATAAAGACAAAAGAAGTGAGATTTCATGTTGTATTTCATAGAAAAGGCTGTCACATGAATGAGAGTTGTTTAAATGACCGTAACGCAAATTCGTAATGAAACATCAGAAATACACAGTGAATTTGAGATGCCTTTAAAGCATCACTTTTGCCTGAAGAAGTGGTTTTTTTTTTCCAAAGTTAAATTCTGCTAATAGAATGGAAATTATTTGGATTGTTTCTACAGTGTTAATTACTTCCAGATGAAAGTCAAAATATTGGTTTATTTTGAGAAGGGGGGAAAACTCTTTTCAATCATTTCTTTCATTTTTATGTTGAAGATGTGGAATACTTGATTGTTAAACAACCCAATGACTAATAAGGTAGTGTGTTTAAAGCTGTCAAATCTGTGACCATACCAATACAGTGGGTTTTGTTAAGACTGGACTATCTTGGGTACAGTAACCCATACTTCAGTGCAATGTTTATTGATGTTCAGAACAATGTTATTAAAATAAACTTAAACTAAAATATTTCTTCATTTAGTACTTGAATTCCATCCTTGTATTGCTAATTTAGTAAATCGGGGTTAAACTGTGTTCATAATTTTACATGGAACTCAAGTTGCTCTTCTAAGGACTGATAAATTTCCTTTCTGTCTCCCATTCAGTTTATTTTTTCAGAGTATTTATACAATGGATACATAATTCTTGTCATCAAACTGACATGATGTGATAGTACCAATATTGGGTTATAGCCACAACAGATGGTTCCATGTGCTGCATGGAAGGGGAGGGATTGCTCAGAGTCTGTGGAGGTTTTGCTGCTGGGGACAGCTTATCAGGGTCTTCTGCATGGAAGGGGTGGCCACTTCCATGCAATGTTTTCTAAGCATGATGTCTTCATCTCCCCTAGCATTAGATGAATTAATTACACCCACAGTGATGTTTCTGCTCAATACCAGGTGCTTAAGACCTCTCTAATTGCACAGGAGGCTGTAGCAAAGAGTAGCAGAGAAACTCCAGTGCTGTAACAATGTGGCTGCCCTCTTGGGTTGAGGTCCCAAGCTGGTGTGCAGTGACATCCCTGCCAAACAGCCATGGCAGCAGCATGGCTGGGGGGCAGAACAGATGCTGAAGTTTACTGATGTGCTCAGCCTAGAACTGGCTGAAGGAGCAGAGCAGAGCTCAAAGGGTTGTGGTAAACGGGGCTGCATCTGGCCAGTGACCAGTCCCAAGCATTGATCCTCTGGGCTCATTACTGGGCTGGTTCTGTTTGGTATATTTATCAAGAATCTGGGTGCAGGAGGTGAATGTTTAGGAATTTTGCAGGTGGTACCAGGCTTGGAGTTGCTGTTGATTCTCTTGAGGGACAAGAGGTGTTGCAGAGGGATTTAGCTAGATTGCAGCATTGGACAATGATCAATGGCATGAGCTTTAGTGAGAACCAATGCTGGAATCTGCACCCAGGACAGGGTAAAACCAGGCACAGGTATAGTCAGGGAGAGGAGTGGCAGAGAGCCCCCCAGACAAGGTGGCTGTCCCCCTGCAGTCAGCGTTGCTGCAGCCTCACCTCGTACACTGTGTGCAGTTCTGGGCCCCACAATTTAAGAAGGATGTGAAGGTTCTTGAATATCTCCAGCCAAGGGCAACTAAGCTGATGAAAGGGTTGGAAGGAGTGTCCTATGGGGAGTGGTAAGGCCTCAGTGTTTGTCTTTTCTGGAGGAAAGGAGCCTGAGGGGTGACTTTGTTGATTTCTGCAGCTTCCTGAGGAAGAGAAGGGGAGAGAAAGGTGCACACCTCTTCTCTCTGGGATGCAGTAACAGGACACGTAGGAATAGTGCAAAGGTGTTCCAGAGGCTTAGACTGGCCATTAGGAAGCCTTTCTTTACCAAGAGGGTGGCCAAACACTGGAACAGGCTTCCTAGGAAGGTGGTCAATGGCCCAAGCCTGTCAGTGCTTAAAAGTGGCATTTGGACAGTGCCCTTATCAGCATCCTTTAACTCTTGGTCAGCCCTGAATTGGGCAGGCAGTTGGATGAGATGATCACTGACAGTCACTTGGAGCTGAAATCTGTTCACCAGGAATCAGGGCACCAACTGAGTCACTAAGACAAGTAAGGAACTGTGCTGGGAGAACTTCTGTGTACCACAAAGCCTGTGCCACAATGCTTGACACTGAATATGTGCTTTAAATACACATGTAAGCTTGACCTGAGGAAGACAGAAACTGAAATTTTAAAGATGGTGAAGGACAAAGAAAAAATTTTGGCTTACAGTGCTGCTGTGTTCTCTGGAAAGCGAAAGAGCACCAAGACATCACACAACAGGTAAGCTTTATTTGGACATTTCTGCAGTTGTTATCCATCACAGTTTTCTTCATGTGCCTGGATATTACTCTTTCTGTACACGCAGGTACATATACACGTAAAGCATAGTCTCAAATGAGCTGTTCTTTGCTGAAAAAGTTTTTTTTTCAAAATCAAGATAGCAAAATGGATAAATACCAAAACCTGCTTATGTTGTAACATGTTACAAGATGTTCTTTGAAGTCTCCTATATACAAAGAATTGGCAGAGCTGGTCTTCCGCATCTTAAGTCTGCAGAGTACCTTGCAGGAGGGGTGGTGCTGGCTCTAGTGCAAGTCTGTCTTGTGATGACAGGACACAGCCCTCAGGTATTCCTGGTAACTTGATAATTTGATCTCTGTGCCATTATCTGGGAGCAACTCGCAGCCAAAGCGTCCCTGCTGATGGAGTCTCAATGCAGTGCATGTTCCTCCTGTCTCCAAGCTGAGACTCTAACTGCAGTTGTGGTTTTGGTGAGATAGATCCACTACTGTGCCATAACCTAAGGACTTAGCAGATAAAGGTCACTTCCAAGTGCACAATGTAGCCTCAGGAAACAATTCTGCCCAAATTGATTTAATTCAATGCCCGGTGAGGTGGTGGATTCTCCGTCCCTGGAGACATTTAAAAAGAGACTGGATGTGGCACTCAGTGCCATGGTCTAGCAACCACAGTGGTGGGTCAAGGGCTGGACTTGATGATCTCTGAGGTCCCTTCCAACCCAGCCAATTCTATGATTCTATGAATTTAATCCTGACTGGAATCTCCAGGTTGCAGTTGGGGAGCGAGCCCTTTACCTTACGTTCCCAGCCCATTTTAAAGCTGCACAGGATGGTGAGGGACGTTGTGTTTGGTTGCCTTCCTATGCCTTCCACTTAGAGTTTGCTGTCTTTACTTGACTATTTGTATTTTTTTTTTCTTGTATGTCTGCTTGGCTTCACCAGACTGACTGGACTCTTTCAGCAAAACTGCACAAAAGCTGCTGCAAAAAGTAACCTGGGGTACACTGAGTATGGTGGAATACCACAGAAAACACCAATTGCTTGGAGTGGTCAGTACAGAAATGTCTCAGCGGTCTCAAAAGTCTGAACAGCAAATTAAAATAATGAGGTAGCTTTTCACAGGTTTTGTGGTGAAAATTGGCATTCCTGCTTTGCTCCAAGCTTTCCCTGGGATATGAGCGATACATCTCACCGATGCCCTTCCAGTTATATGGTGTAGGATACCCTTCCCATGTCTCTCTGGCCATGTGGGCATGCTGGCCTCCTGACGTGTTCTGCTGCTCATGACCTGGCAATGTGATTTTACCTGTCTCACCAGTGATACTGCCTTGGGAGATGTGGTGGTTTTTGAGATTTGGACAGTCCCTGAGAAACCACCTTACCTTGTGCCTGGCTAAGGGGCTGTCAGACACAAGGGGCTGTATTGCTTCTCCTGGTGTGGTTTGATTTTCTTTCTGTTTTGATGTGAAATGGGAGCACCTGGCACAACAGCTACTGTTTCTCCTGAGAATCTCACAGTCTTAATACATTGCATTACAAAGCTGCCTCCAGAGCTGAGCCGAAAGGCAACACAGTGATTTATGAAACAGGCAGTGTATCATCTCCCTTAGAGATTCCACTTACCAGATTGTTTTTTATAAGTTATTCTTGGTTATCAGATGCTTCCTATTTGAGCTGGTGGGTACTCTTGGACATGGTACTCAAATCATAAACCCACACTGCAGTTGTGTTCCTTTCAGTCCAGGTGTTTCCTTACTCTGTTCCTGATTCTCACCAAAGATGCTTCCATATGCTTTGTCAGTGGGTTCAGGGTATCCTAGAGCAGGGCTCTTGCTTCTTTCTTTGAAACTGACCAGGCCTATGAATGTATCTGTGCTTGAGTCTCTTTCAGCTGCTGCTTTAAAGAATGTTTTATCCAAGGACTCAACTGGAGCAGAGCTGGAAGGTGGGTTCTCCCCTCTCTTTGCTATTCAGGTGCTAGTGTTGTGATCTCCCACCTTGTAAACTCCAGGAAAATAACCTCATCAGGAGGCACTGACCTACCCTGATTATACCAGTTACCAAAGAAGTGGCCATTAAGGTTCAAGTATCCCTCAACAGAGGCAGGAATCCAAGACAGAGATTCCTTGTCAAAAGTTATATAGCTTCAGCCACTGCACTACTGTTGTAGCCACTGTGAAGTCTGGGGCCTGCTGTGACATGGTTTGGGCAACACTTTAGAACTGTGTACTAATGCCAGTGATGTTGCATTGAAAAGCTCCAACAATCTCAGCACTGGCAGCAGCAAATCCTGGGTACAAGGAGAAACTTTCTGGTAGAAGAAAGCCCTGCTCCATGTGCAGAACTGAGCTTGTAAAGATTTTTGGGTTGGATCTAGAAATCTACAGGAGCAGTTAGGTAAGAATTGGATGATAAAACTTTTACAACTCTAGTACTAACCTGGCACTGATGATTCTAGTAATGTCTCACATGGAGGGGAAAAAAAAAAAAAAAAAAGTTGTGTTTGCCATCTAGGTCTCTTTAAGCACTCAGCTCATTTTGTTTTTTTCCATGAGTCATTTTTAGAACAGGCAACAATAATCTAACAATACTTGAGTCATGCATAGTCTGGAGCCAACTTCTTAGAAAACACAGATTGCTTGAGGAGAGTGAAAAGTTTCCTAAAAGGAAAAGTGCCTCTTCAGTTTTCATACATAACAAGAAATTATGTTTAAAAAAATAAAAGTGGTTGATGTAATTGGCTTTTGGAAAAAAATGAGGTGGGGGCAGCTCCCTCAAGCTGTGAAGTACAACTTCACTGTACATCTTTTGCTACTACCGGTTGCTCTTACAGCTTTCTCCTGTAAATACATCCAGTCCTAGCTTATGCTTATCAGTAACACTGTCATTTCAGAAAATCAGGTGCCAAAAGATCTTCCTAAACCAGGTGCTTTAAAACTCCACTTATAATTTCCTTTCTGTGCTCACAACTGCCCCAGTGCAATCCTAGCTGCATGGGGACTGACTCAGAGTTCCTCTGTGGAGAGAAAGCTTTTCCACCTGCTTTTCTCAAAAACAGCTCAACTTCCAGGATGTGATCGTTTGTTGTGGGAAGGCCCCATCTCATCGCCTGGAAACGGAGCTATTAGGGAGTATCTATTCCAAAACCAAGCAACAAAGGCATAAGTCTTGGTCTGACCTCTTCAGATGGGAAGGGCTTCAGCTTAAACATACTGTGCTGCTTACATCATGAGGAGTTCTTCTTTCACCTAAAAGAATTGTTTGTTCTGAGGCTATGAACAGCTGTTCTGCATTTGTAAGAAGGAAAATATACCACACAAACCACTATGATAAATATAATTCTATGCAGCATGAATAGACTATTAAAAATACCAGTTTATATACAAATACATAGGTGACAAATGACACCTGCTCTCATAAAGCACGGCTGGGTTATTATTTTTTGTTCAGCCATGAAAGAGATCAAAATGCTAACTCTAAAGAGCCAAACCATCACTTTTGTTACAGCCACCGAGAAGGGGCCAGGATGAGAAATAAACCTTTTGCCCAAAATGCGCTTATCTGTTTAAGCTAAGAAAGTTGATTCATGCATATAAACAGATGCTCAGTGTTAAAATAAACCTCATTCAAAAGCACTGATGCAGGAGGCTGTAACAGCAAAGACTCAGTGCAGATGGCTGGGTTGTGCATTTGACAGTATTAGCTAATAAGGCTGATTTCCTAGCTAAGCAATTTTTCCTCTCATTTGTCCTCTACAATGCAACAAAGAAGAAATCTTCATTTTATTGCAAATACTACAGGAGTACCAGAAACAAAGCTTTATAAAATTTTCTAAACTTTTCAAAATTACCACTTTTCTAACTAATCACAGACAATTCAGATTTTTTCTGACCTGGTTTATTCATTTCAAGCAGCAAGCTTTAATCTCAAGAGCATCATGCTTAACTGATCATCTTTTTTTACTGTATCAATTGCAAACAACTTCTAAATCTTTTAGCAGTAGCAACTGCACCTCACACTCCCATTTGCCCAGTGGAAAGCTGAGGCGAGGTTAAGTTTCTCCCTGCACAGCTGCTTCCACTTGACTGGAATGAGTCACTCATCTTTTAAAGGGAAAAAAAATAAATTAAAAAAAACAAAACTTTTGCAGACCTGTATGGTTTTGCTTTGCACCTTGTTCAGCAATTGCATTGAACAAATTGTTTATGTGAATGCACTTCACCCAATATATTAAATTAAATAACACGAGGAATAAGAAGTCATCAACCCTGTCCATATAATGTCACTGGCCCTGCTTTCCTGAAGAGATGAAAAGAGCTGACTACATCTGTAAACTTCAGCAACGACGTAAACTTTGATACACCAGGGACAATTTGAAAAACTAGGGAGAAGACTGCAAAGGCAATTTTTACAGGGGATGGCATGAGCAGAGTGTAGAAGTATCTACTGAGAACACATTCATTGTTCTGCTTGTACCAGTAAACAAGGGCTTGGGAAGGAGTTAATTTAGCCACAGAAACACGTTTTGTAGCTATCTCTGGAAACAGGGGACAGGAGAAAGGTCTCAGTACAGACTATAAACCCATCACTGAAATCAAATACATAAACTGAATATATTAAAGCTTTGAATTTTATTACACAACTTCTGAATATCTTACCCTTTTCTCCTGTTCAAGGTAAACCTAAACATGAGAAATGGAAGGATAAAGGAGAACTCCACTAAACGTAGAGTACATTTCATCAGAGTCTGTGTAGGCCAGTTTGCCTCCTGTTACGACAACGTTCACTTCATCTCCTGCTTTGAGGTGAAGAACAAGGTGGAATGTCCCAGGACCACCACAGGTCTGTCTCCCCGAGTAGGGTTTGTGATATTCCAACAGTTCCCTTCTGTACCCAGCTGTGTGGAGCTGAGCCACACTTGCATTGGAGACAGACAGCACTGCTTCCACATACTCGTCCCTCTCTGGGGCCAGGACAGCAGTGATCAGGTAGCGCCCTTCATATGGTGATGTGAAAATGCCTGCAGAAAAGAGACAGACTGAGCTTTTTGGAGCTATTAAAAATGGAGAGACCTGGCTGCTCTAAGGACAGTGACAAAAGGATGAGGGTTACCCGATGCTACATGCAGATAACTGTGACAAGCTCAGCCTGGGCAACTGGACACCTGACAGCAAGCACAAAGGATTGCTGCTTTTGTGTTAGAACCCACCAGTCCTTCAGGGCATGGGCAGGTCTTGTCCATATTCAGAAACTTCCTGGCCTGAGCAGCTTCCATGACTCAGAGCTGGGTGAAGAGGTAAGGGGCACCCACGTGCTGTGCTAGTCCCCAGTAGGTTACGGCATGGCTATCACACTCAAGTGACATGACACTCTGCTTGGGAAGGTGGCAGAACACAGTTACAGCTATTAGGGAGGCTGCAGGCATCACCTCCCTCACTCCTCTTCCCCAGGCACCCAGCTGGCTCAGCTGCAGCGAGGTGGGTTAGCAGGGAGCTGAGTCACCTTTGATACCTGGGCTCAGCTGCCCTGGGATGGGCTGAGGAGCACAACCAGCCGAGCTGGGCCTCAGTATTGCTGGGCAGTTGTGGAAAACCAGGAATGGCAAAACGTGTGCTTGTCCACATCTGAAGGAAGCTTTTACCCCTATGTATCTGGTTTAGATGGACTTCTTTTGTTCAGTGCCCCAGCAAGGCCTGAGATAGCACCTGGTAACCCACACTTCTGCTCATCTGGCATCTCTGTGGGTCTATTTTTTGGCTGTTACCTGTATTTGGGTTATAATAGTCCCCGTCATTCACGAGCACTTTGTTGAAGTGAACTACACCAACATCACTGGAGAAAGGCTTCTGTGTGAGCCCAGCAGAAAATGACACCAGAGAGGCTGCAGCAGCAGGTCCTAAAATGGGTAACAATATGAGTCAGAGTCACATCAGGATGACAACACAGCCTCTCCCTGTCATGCTTTGTAACTCAGTGTCTCTGTTCCTGTACACACTCCCCTTGGACTAATCCTGTCACTTGAGGGATGCCAGCATTAGCAGGATAGGTATTGCTGGCCCAGCTCCCAGGTGTCTCATCATAACATTTACAGAGCACCATAAAATTCTCCCTTTGCCCACAGATTCTTTGGGTTTTTTCTTCTAAGGAAAAGGTACATGCCTTGTGAATGCTGGCAGCAGAAATCCTGCCACCTCTCAGTTCACCAGTGCTCCTGCCACAGACCTTCAAGGCTGTCCTTGGACATCTTTGTCCTCTGTCACTGTCACAATGGCAACAGGAGTGATAAAGGTGTGTGGCTCATGCCAGCTCCCCTAGTGACACAGAGAAGCTGCATGTACCTTCTCTTCTGAAGAGTAGTGAAAGTAGCTAAAAGAAGGAACATTTTGGTACTAAAGCAAAGAGAAGCACCAGTGGGACTTTTCTTTCTCCAGCACTTCACTTTTGTGGGACTTGTCACTCTATAACTACTGTCTGCTTACTAGCTAAACACTGCCCTTAGACTGGTGGGGATGAAATACAGTTTGGACAGTTAAGACAAATTTCTACTTTTAACAGACTGACTGCTCATTGTGTTCTACCCTGTCCAGGTTAGGCCCCATGTCTTTTCCATGCTGTTTCACCCTTACTCCTTCTTCTGCCTTTGTTAAAATGCACGTTTGGTTTTCTGTTCCCCTCAATATGAGATGCCAATCAGCAAACAACATTCAATTTAGATTATATCACTTAAAAAACGAAGTTTAAAAGTGACGAAACATGTGAATATACAAATGCTTTGCTATTCTTTTTTTTTTTTTTTTTTTCTGAATAATTTGGCATAGGGAGTTGGGAAGAGAAGGCAAGCAGAAGACATGCCTGCAGCTTCAGAAATGGTAAATAACTACGTTGATTTCCCTTGGGGGCTAGTAACCATCTGCCTCCTGTATCTTTGGAAATCTCCTTATTCAGTACTTTGTCTCATGCTCAGAAAACAGACCAAAACACTTTGTTATTAGTCCCTCCTGCCAGTGTGCCTGCAGGTACTCCTGTGAGTGAAGATGAGATTATTTGAAAGGACCAAAATTAACTGCAGGGAGTCTACTTACTCAAGTAGCTTCTGTCACATTCCAGCACCTTAACATCACGCTATTTACAGAGAGCATCTCATTGTATCCTCAGCTTACCCTAAGACTCAAATGAAAATGCACCTCAGCTTCTTGTTGTCTCACTTGGAAAGATTTCTCTCCCCTGGGGTCATTCTGAAGAGGTGGCAGAAACTACACACTGCCCAGAAACACTGTCCTCTCCCTCTGCAGTAGCTGCAGTTCTCTTTGAGTTGGTCTCATCTGGGTAATGGAGCAACTCCCACCCTGGCTCACCGTGTGTCCTGCAAGATTTTCCTGCACTAATTGCTAGAATGGTTATTAAGAGTTTGCTGCTGAAATTATCTCTCAGATCTACAGCCTAGTTTAACGTATTATCTGTTTTTGTCCAAAGAAGAAGTCTTAAATCCCTCTAAATACCCTGATAGTGGGCAATAAGGAGGTTCAGGAAAGACAGAATGTATCTCTGCTGCCTCACCCTCCTCCCTGCTTCCAGCTGGAACTGGAACTGTGTCTGCCTGAAGCTTCTGAAGTCCCACTGACAGCTCTCAGCAGTGCTTCTGCAGAACCTCACAGAGAGGTGAACAACCTCCCCTTACATTCCCCCACTTGCAAACACTTCTCTTCATGCAAAGATCAAAGTTCAGCTTCTCTAGGCAAGCTGAAGGCTTGGAAACTGCTGTCACTAAAGCAGTCAGTGTAGTGGAAATTATAAAAATCATGTAGAAAAGTTTTAAGAGCTCGGGACTCTATGCACAGCTCTTATGAAGAAACTGTGAGGAAGACAAAAAGTTTCACAAAAGATTTACCCACAGAATTAAAAAGTCAGTTTTGCAGGTTCTGAGGGAGGAAAAAAACTCTTTAGATGTGCTCAAGAAGGTTTCACTGAATATACAGATACATGTCAGCAGCTGCAGGTATGTGTGTTCATGGCAATCTAAGCAAGTATTCTGGGGAGTCAAAAGACCACAGGAGATACGTGGGTGGCCTTTGCTAGGTTACATCTACTTCTGCCCATCTGGTAGTTGTATTTCTGATTCTCCACCTCTCTTTTGACTTCCCAGAACAGTTCATACTTCCCACAGAGTCTAAGAACCAGAAGGAAGAAAAAAAAAAAAAAAAAAGAGAAGAAAAATAATCAGAACAAAGCAGAGCACAGCCACAGCAGCACAGCATAGGCATTTTCTATCAAGCTGAAAGAAGGAAAAATAACCCAGTGTTATGTGCTGCTGAGAAGTGCTCAGTGACTGGAAGGAGGACTCTTCAAGAACCTACACAGAAGAGAGACTGTAAGAATGTAATTCATCTGTCTACATGCACTCACAACTCCTTTTCATATAGCAGGAGTAGGGAGGATATGTCAGATTTCCTCCGCATGGCCAATGCTCCTAAATCTAAATGACAGCAAAGTGCATAATTTCAGTTAGAGTAAATGGGACAAAAATATCAGCAATTTATCACTCCCTCACCTTTTTTTTTTTTTTTAATCATGTCTTCAGTTTGACCCTAACATATCTCATTTCTAGAAACATTCTCTCTGCCACACCGATACCCATGAGCCAGCGCTTTAAAAATGGGGCCCATTAACTCTGCTAAGTCAGAGTGTTCCTGATGCAGATGATAACTTGGCTCATTATGAAGACACAGCTACTTTTCTCCTGAGTCTGTCATTAACAGCTCTTCATGCTCTTACAATTTCCACACTGCAGCAAGAGAAGTTTTGCCCTAATCCTTACCTACTGCTCCTTGCGCAGATAACCATCCCCTACCCCATCCCTCACCACAATTCTGTGAATTGTGCTGTTCTCTCATGCAAACAACAGCAAAACACAACCACTGGTGTCACTGTGGGTAATAACATGTTCTTTACCTTGTAGTCAGTAAACTCAGTTTCCCAGTGCTAAACCACTGCTGTGTACCCATGAGGATCCCTGCCCAGTGATCAAAAGAAAGAGCTGGACATGCAGCAGAACCCATGGCAATCACAGAGAGGTAATTTATGTATTCAGTAAACTCTTCCTTCAAATTAAAGGCCATCTGCAACACAAATCTTTACATTACCATCACGGTAAAAAAAAACACCATTAAAGTACCATCATGGCTTTATATCTGAAATATGTCCTACAGGCTTGCTGCTTGAAGTCCCATAGAAAATAAAGACAGCTGAGTATCAGAGTAAGTAAAAAGAATTTACTTCAAGTAAATTCCTACTATCAAGTAAAACTTGATAGAACTTACTATCAAGTAAAAAGAATTTAAAAGCCAAAAAAACAAAATTAGCCCTTTATCTGCACAGATATATAGATAGAGCAGTGTCTGCACAGTGATAGGGCTCTCTAGCTCAGATGTTTTCTTTATCACACCCTACAATGACTGTTTTACAGAGAAACAACCACTCTCCATTGAAACTGTAGAGTTAAGGACACAAACAATAATGCATTCTGCATGAGGAGGCAGGGTAGGGAAAGCAGTTTGTGCTTTCAGTGGATTTTTTTCACTGTGACCCTCTCTGTATGCTGAACAGAACATCCACATCCTCTTCTTGGCTCTGTCTTTGCCTAGTTGTACGACCTGGGGTTTTTACAAGCATTTTCTCATCAGTTCCCAGACCAGTTCATTGGCTAGTTCATTACTTTGGCCTCTGCACTCTTCCTTGCTCTAGCAAACCAAAATTCTCATAACTGTAAAATTGTCATGCTTCAGTAACATTTGCTGCTGATGTTTATTTAAATAACAATGGGTTCAGCTCTTTCTGTGTTAAAAGGGATTAGGCAGACTCCCTAAGGTCCTGAAACTGAACTCACCTTTGCCATAAACACCTATGAAAACAGAGTTAACATGTAATAATGTGACTCAGAGTGCCTCATTCATACTTTCAAGTCTGAAGATCTTTAGTCACAGAGTTCTAAGATGCATGTAAACAGATACCAAATGGATCTGAACAGCTCAAGAAATTCTTCACTATTGGAAGTATGCAAATCATGCCTCAGCATTCAAGGGGAGCACCAGCTTAATCCCAGAGGACAGAGAGGGAACCCTCAACATCTTCCTAAGCAGTGCCTTTATATAACAGAAGCTATTCAGAAACAGAAATGAGAGTGCTTAGAAGGCCAATTTAATAGTAAAAGCTTCTTATTTTAAGAACAGTAGTACAAGAGGGTCTGATTTTCTTTCAAATTTGAATTTCAGTACCACAAAACATACTGAGAGAAGACTGGCAAAGACATCATAAATTGTGGTCCTGCATGAATTAGATATTAAGGATTCCTCGATGCCCTGTTTAAGCATTGAGTTCCTCCTCCAGTAAGCCAAAAGTCTTCCCTTCCCCAACTGTTAATTCCCCCAGCACTATTAACTGCTGAATCCTGCCCCAAAATGCTCTCTTTCTTTACTGTTTGTAAGCAGACACTGGCCATGAGAGACAGCAAATGTAAATTTATTCTAACTCCATGGAAGTCTAATAGCTATTTGAACCATCCTTACCTCTCTGTTTCCTATGACTTGGGATTTGCAAGGCATTTTTTTGGAAGTTAGATCAGCAGGCATAACATATTTTGACAGGAAAAGGAACTCTCTTTGGTCAAGGCCACATCTCTCTGGATCCCAGGGTGATTAACATTTCTTGCCCCAAGTTCCACCAAGCAGCAAACAAACACACTGCCTGCCACAGCATGTCCTTCAATGTTCTTAACACCCACCTACTGTTTCACACAGTTTTAGCATAAACTTATTAAAATGCTGCTGTCTATAAACAGCAATGGGTTGTATGAAGTGGAATAAAACCCCCAGGAAATCCATTTATTAAAGAAATCAGACATCTCTGTTGGCTTTGCTGTTACCAAGATAAACGAACATTTCTTTACTTCTCATCCTCTTCCAGAAGCCTCATCTATTCCTGCTGGTTCACACCACAACACCCAAATGCAAAAAGATTGCTTTAAGGCTCCACCATGATCCTCAAATGCAAAAAGATTACTTTAAGGCTACGACAGATTTTTAATTCAAATGTATAAATGTCAGAATTACATTGTGAACTCTTTACAATTCTTTTTTTCAATCCTCAGACTAGTCTTCAGATTATCTGTGATTTTATTAGGTCTATCAAGCTAAGTCCCAAGGGCAGGATTTTAGATGCCATAAAGCCCTAATGTTTTATTTTCATCTATTTCTCCTATTTCCTCAACCTAACTTAGATTAAATCATTCTTCTTGAAGAGGGTGTGGGAATATTCACTTTGATCCAGGATACCATTCCCCAGGGTTTGATAAGATCTTGAGTATGAAGTTGTAGGGCAAGTAGCACTCAATCAACATATTTATCAAGACCAACTAGCATGTCCCACACAAGATCTGTACCTGTTCATCATAGAAATCCATAAACAAACTCTGATAATAACACTTATATATAAAAAATAGCCTACCAAACCAAGAAAACTGCATTTTGAATCTTTTTTAAATGTAGCTGGCAGTGGCAGCTTTCACTGAAGTTGGGAACACAAGCCCCTGTGATTTCTAGCAAAGCTCAAAACTCTCCTCTGAGGAGGACCAACTCATCCCCTTGCTCAGATACTAACAGTGCTTCAAGAACTCAGTCTCAGCCTTATTCATATCTTGCTAAAAATATTAAAACTGTCAGGAAAAAAAATTATATATTTCTTCATTTAAAAGGGAAAAAAAAAAAGGATCAGTCAGTACCGGCAGTTGCTAGGAAATAGAAATACTTTGTATTTAACACAAACACTGAAACAACAAACTTGAAATAAACAAACCAAATGATTTTTCAAAACCTCAGAGGTTGCAGATTATGTTTTATTGCTTGGGTACAGTTAAAACCAGTTGGATTTTCCTCGATGCTATACTTAAATAATAAAAATCAACACTTTCTTCTCTAAACTGACTTTTCAGGGAGTGAAACAAAGATTAAGTACCTGCGTAAAAAATTTCTTGCAAACAGTTTCCTTACCTTGTGAGTCTGTTGTAGGAGGAGATAACTTTGGATAACCTACAAAGACAAAGTAGTATGTGTCACACAGTACATAATGAGAATATATTATGACAAAGTATTGCTGCAGTCTTCTTAAATACACCATTTGCTACAGCAGCAACCTACTAAAATACCTACCAAGTAGCATCTCCTATGTAGTGCTCAATTACTGTTAAGCTGGGACAGCCATGGCAAAGAAAAACAAATTTGTACTACAATGCACTCAATCCACTGCAAGCCACTCTGGCAAGGAAAAAAAAAATTAATTTAAGTTTTCCTAGTGGAAAGACTGCAGCAGGCACCAAGGAGTTTACATCACCCCTGTTGACCTCGTGTTTTGTGCAGCCTTGGCAAAGGCAACAAAACTGGCACTGAATGTGTTTCCCCTACTTCTGTGGCCAACTGGAGGCTTCAAAGGCTCATTCACAAATCCCCTCTGCCATGACCCCATTCCCAACAGCAATGGATGCAACGAGCACCCGTGGAAGGCTGAAAGCAGCAGCAGGTCAAGGGAGGTGATTCTCCCACTCTACCCTACTCCAGTGAGACCCCACCTGGGGTAATGTGTCCAGTTCTGAAGCCCCCAACACAGGAAGGACAGGGAGCTGATGGAGCAAGTCCAGAGAAGGGCCATGAAGATGATCAGAGGGCTGGAACACTTCTCTTATGAAGAGAGGATGAGAGAGTTGGGGTTGTTCAGCCTGGAGAAGTGAAGGCTCCAGGGAAACCAGAAGCAGCCTTCCAGAACCTGAAGGGGCTACAGGAAAGCTAGAGAGGAACTTTTACATGGGCATGTAAGTGCTAGGACAAGGGGTAATGGCTTTAAACTGGAGGAGGGGAGATTTAGGTTAGTTAGGAAGACATTATTTTCATTGACGGTGGTGAGACCCTGGCACTGGTTGTCCAGGGAAGCTGTGGATACCTCATTACTGGAAGTGTTCAAGGCCAGGTTGGATGGGGCTTGGAGTCTAGTGGGAGGTGTCCCTTCCCTATGGCAGGGGGGTTGGAACTATATGATCTTGATTATGAAGACACTATATGATCTTGAAGGCCTCTTCCAACCCAACCATAGGATTCTATGAAAGGTGGCTGCACAATGGATCTCAGTGTCATCTCTTTAGAGCAAGACCTAGCGTGTCCACTGCACTGAAGCAGGAGTGATGCACTATTAGTTTGTTTCTCTCACCTGGTGCTCCAGCATACCCTTCAGCAATGGGCATGGTACTCTGACCAGCCTGCCCATCCGCACTCCTAAGCCGCCCTCTTCCTGACATTAAAACCGTGCCCGGAGGCCCTGCCTCTCCAGTCTCCAGGATGATCCCGGTTGTTCCAGGCACGAATGGCATAACTTCTGACCCTGGAAGTGCTGGACGTGGAAGAGGTCTTGGCTGTGGTGGCTGGAGGGGGATCCTCAGTCGTGGAGGTTGGATCCTTGGCCTTGATGGCAACAGGGATATGCCAGGTTGGGGCTGCAGAGGTGGTCTTGGTGGCAATGGCTGTTGTCCTACTTCTGATTGCCCTGGGAAATGATGAAAGAAGAGGAAAGATACAGAATGATTTGTCTAAAATATTTCATAAAATCGCATACTTCTGTTAAAAATATACTTTAAAATAAAACAGGACTAAATTTGAGGCCACCTTTCCCCTCAAACCCAAGACTGCACTGGGAAAACTCTTCCTTTCTTGCAGTACAACAGACTCACCCTCTTACTGGCCTATGGGACAGGGAAAAAGAGAAAAGGCAGCCTCGAGGCAGGACAAGCAGCAGTCAAAATAACCCACAAACACTCACCTGCTAGTCCAGATTTTATATTCTGCACCCAGAGGGTTGTGTGTCACACCTATTCCCAGTGGTGCCTTCATGTCCATTGCATGCTCTATCTCTACTTTCACTTCATGTCTCTTCAGTTCTTCCCATCCATCACTCCTACTTTTGACTCTGTATTCACACAACACCTAGCACAAGGCACTCTCATTCTTATCTGACCCTCTATCACTACCATAAAAACTATCCACAGCAAAAAAGCCTGAGTAAAAGAACACCAACTTACATCATTTTTCTCTACTTTTAAAAGGAACCATTTTAAAATTCCAAAGGCTCCCATTACTAATATTTTCTGTCAATGAAGGCAGAACCCTAGGATATAATTGACCAGAAAAGCCTTTATTTTTAAAGGGAAGAGATAGCATTAAAAGACTTTTCCAGTAGAGCAGCCAACATATATGACATCAGGGTTGAACACTGATTTCATTCGTGTATCTGGTGCAGTTTTAAGCCCTTTATAGGAATTATGTCTTATTCATAAAAACAAAGTCCTAGATTATACTTAAGAATGCACTATCCTCCTAAAAATGAAGCTGAATTACATCCACATTAAGAATAGGAATTTACAAATGTGTAGATTTTAGCAGATATAACGAGAACTTTTACACAGAATAATTAGAATTTCATTCTAAACTAACCATTAGCATTGGTTATTTTGGTTGCATTTTGAGACTAAAGGATGGCTTTAGGTGCAGAAATGGAAGTGAGTTTCTGGGAAAATGGAAAAACATCCCCTTGCAAATATATCTGATGCCACTTGTCACACCAGAGATGTCTGCCATGGTCCACAGTGGAGACCAATGCTCTCAGGTCTCAGTGGTCAGAATTGAAGCATTTCAATTCATCCCAGTCCAAAATCAGCCTGGGTAGATTTATCAGTGGCTAAGGCAAAATCAAATGGCTCTGCTCAGAACCAGATGTGGTGCAAAGCTTCCCCTGGTTCTGCTGTGGGGGTGAGAGTTTAAGACCAAGTCACACAGGTATTGGCTGTGATGCATGGCTGGGGACCAGACAGTGTCACTGGGTCGCTGGTAACCCACATGCTGCTTTGTGACTACTTGGCACCTGCACTTCACCCTTGTGAATCTCCTTTCTTGTTTTCAGTCTCATAAAAAGCCCACATAAGCCTTCTGGAGCACTGGGAGGCTGTCTGAAGTCATAGTCTCATACCACCTGCATTCATTTGCTAGAAAAAACATCCTTCCAAGTTTTTCTGGCTGACTTTAACTATCATGAGGACTGAAACTTACACAAGCAATGCACCACAAAGCTGGACTGAAGTGTCCTTGGTAACTCTGTCCACAAAGCAGAGTGAAGAATGAAATGTTCCCTTGATACAGATTAAAATTATTTTAGAAACAATCCCAGGATTAAAACACTTTTTTTTTAAAAAAAAAAAAAAAGCTTAAAGTATCAAAATTAATTGTTTAACGGAGTTGTTAACTTAGTGAAGCATCTTCTGTCCACAGTGGCATAGATTTGGGCCTTCAAGTAAGATCTTCAGATTAAACTTGTCCAAAACACAAATTAACAAAATACTTTATGTTGAGATGCATGTAATTCTCATTTCTCAAGTCAGTTAAGCTGAGCTCTGGTAAGGCAGCTACTTGAGCTGACACCAGGCAAATGAATACATGTGTCTGCTTGCTTTGCTAAACCTTTAAATAACCATCCACAGCACAAATCCTGTATCCTGTGCAAACTGCTTCCTTCCATGCAGCATGAAGTCAGCAATATTCAAAATTATACAACTACATCTCCATAGAGTTAAATCCAAAATTATCTCCCTGAAGCTCAACTTCAGCCAGGAGTAAGATATGTGTGGGTTGAGAGGGATCTGGCCTGCCAGCTTTGCCAACCATTTTGGCCTCTTCTACTGAGATGCATCACAGCAAGACAACATATAAATAAATCACAAGATAAAGATGACAAAGCTGGAGCCACTCTATCCAGACATTCAGTTCTGTAACATGTATTTTTGATTCACAAGACAATGAAAACATGATACTCCCAACGAAGTAGGGAAGGCTGGGGTGAACCTTGATGGACCTGCTTAAGCTTTTCTGCGCAGCAGACAAAACAGAAATCTTGCCCATCATCTTCCCATCTATCTGGGAAGGCAAAGAGCAGAGCTGAGATCATTACACAGCTGAGGACTGCAACATTGCCTTGAGTGTCCTTCCTGCTTTTACACCATCACTGGTGTAAGTGCAAACTTGGTTACTGTGTCTGGCAACAGCTTCTGTTCTCGCATGCCCATCCACAACTGAAACAGAAGGAGAAGTTTTCCTCCTCAGTTGGAATAAGAATGCTCTTGTTTCCCCTCCTCCTCTCAAAAATATTTTCTTTTATTCAGTTTATTCAGGCAGGCAGCTTTAATCTGCAGTTTGCTTCACTCAAGAAGGAATGATTTACTGGGAAGGAAGACAAGCAGTGGACTGGATGCATGAGGCAGGTGGATCTTTGAGGTGCATCCATTTCTAGTATGGTTCTGCCCCAACCGAGTTCTCCTCAGCACCCAAAACACAGAGAAAAAAAGTGCATAAAAAAAACTAGTGAGTAAAGCAATCTGTAACTGCACTCACAATAAGCCAAAAAGGCCTGATTTCAATTTTCCTATATCAACACCAAAGGGATTTGACAATGAAGTTACAAAGTACCATTTTGCACTACACTAAGATTTTATGTTTTCCTTTTATCCATGCTGTATAGAACATACATTTGGCTTCTTAGACTATAGCTCCAACATACAATATTTAACTTTTGAAGCCTTGCTGCAGAGAAAATTACCAGAAGAATTGCAGTTCCAGTCAAATAACTGTAACCAAAGCAAACTGCTCTCCCAGCACGGTATCTGGCTGCAAGACAACACTTCTGGCTCCTGGAAAACTTCCTGAATCTGTATGAATAGGCAGTAAGTTAGAAAAGACCACTAATTTCAATACTGCTTTCAGTTTCATGCCATTTGAGGAGCAAATGTACCTGCAGAGATGCACAGTGTGCAATGAGAATTCAATCAAATTACCCTGAAAGATGTGGAGCTGGGGACAGTCAGCATTTAAGGTGGACAAGGAGCTGCTGGATTACATTACCTCGGCAAGAACATCATGCATCTATGAGTTTCGAGCAGACCAACAACTGCCCTCACCACTGCCTTGTGTACAATGAATGGCAGGACACTGTGCTACCCTCACCAGAAATTATAACAAATAAAATATAGTTCTGACTTCTTTCAAGGTGATCCGACAGTCATTCACTAACCTGGCTTGTTAGTTTGAACTGGGGCACTTCAAAACCCCTAATAAAAAATTCTGAAGAAAACACTGCCATACTCCTAAGATCAGGGTCATTTGACTTTGCTCAGGTTTACAGTACACTGGGTTTACACTGCTTGATAAGATTTTATATCATATTTCTTGCAATGTATCCTTGCCTTACCGCCCCCAACAACTGTTATTAGTAACAATTTGTTTCTGTTTCCACCCTCCTGAAATCAAATTACATCATCTGAATGTTATGATACACTGGCAAATAGTGCATCAGAAATTCAACACCATCTGCAGCCAGGACCAAAAAGCTTATTTTCCAATGATGTTGAAAATCAGAGATGATGCTGCAGATCATGGACATAGAAGCAGTTAAAGCCGTACCTAATGCACATAAGGGGGATCCCAAACAACTTCAAAAAAAGGCTCTTTTGCCAAAATCTTTCTGCAATTCCGGCCACCAAAATGGACTGCTGTGCCAGACAGTGCTGTTGTAATTGGAAACATCTGGGGATATTTCATGGATCCTTCAGAGGCCAGGGGCACCCCACAGCAGTGCGGGATGCTCAGAGTACCTCAGCCCAGCACCAGCATCCTGCCCCTGGCTTTAACACCCAGTGCTGGATGTTGTCCTTTAATTATTGGGGCTCTGCCCCAAAGCAGCATTATGCTACAGAAACCCAGGCACACTGAGGCTTTTTAATGCTTTATAACACCATAATAGGGACTGATGAATACAACCCGTAAGGCAGCTTGAACACCTGCTTTAATGGCAGAAGAAGGATTACTGTATGTATCTCAGATCTTTCTCCAGTGTTAGTCCCTAGTGCAAATTCTGGGGGAGACTGAGAAACAGGATTACATACGTACAGTCATGCTGCATTTAATAGGGACTGGGTCTGCTTTTGTAAAATCTTAGATCTGTTCACCTGTTGAATTTAAGTAAAAATCTTACCAAAAGAAATTCCTGAGACTTGCAGATCCCCTGCATTCCCTTTCATTTCTCCCTTTAAAAGAAGTTTTTTGTTTTGTTTTTTTTTAATTTCACACAAGAGCTCATCTCAGGGGGATTTTTGTGTCAAGCACTTCTATACATTTGATGTTAAGCAATTAAACAGAACAAACTCATCTATCACAGGCTTTCAAGACTCCACCTTGGAGTGAAAAGGATATTCTTCCCTGCAGAAATTCCTTTCAGACCTTCTGTGAAGCACAACTTGTCCATTCAAGCAAGAGTGCTCACAATCCCATAATTTTCTCTCCCCCAGTCCCTATCAACTGCCACAGCCCACAGCCTCTCTCCCCTTCACACCTCTTCTTCTGGTTTAAGTCCAGTTACAGAAACTGGCCTCTTATTTATCTCACCCATGCACAGAATTAAAACCAGAAGCATCAACTAGCTGAGGAGTGCAATTTCAAAGCTGTCTCCAGTTCCTATATTTCTGCGTCATGCTAACAGAAACAGGAACTCAGCTTCCTTCTGTAAACTTTGACTCTCAGAAAAACAACACAATACTGAAATTCGGGGCAAGAACTGCAGAAGGAACGGAGTAGCATACGGCAAGTTCTCCAAGCAGTCATGGCAAGGCTCAGCAATGTCTAGGGTTTACCATTTCAAAGCCTTTTGAGCAGAAGAGAATGTGCCTGTACTTCTCAGCCACTTTAACACAAACATCAAGCCACCTGGGGAGGAAGATTTGGGCAAACATGTTGGACCACTAACAGAAGCATCTGAGGTATGAACACACTGCCAGCTGGGGTATGCACATATTGCCAGCTTGCCAACTATGTCCTGGGAATACAAACTCCTGGCAGAGTTATGAAGCAGAAGTCTTACATTGCCACACCAAGATACGCCGGAGCTTGTTTGCAAAAGTCCTATATCAAAGAGTTGCTGCTGAATTATAATAATTAATTCATGCTAAGAACAAAACTTACAGGGAACCTTTCTTAACATAAATTTGAATTCCTTTGACTTCATTTTTCTTCATTTACTTTTCAGTTTCCCCCTAAGGAACCAAGAATAATTTCACACAAAATAAACTAGACCAAAATAAAATCCAGTCAAGTGAACTGGAGTCATACCCACTGATAGTTATTACTTAAAACTCACTTGAAACACACAAGTCAAAAACATTAGTTTTCCCACTCTCTTTATTCTGGCTCAAAGTAAACATGTAAGCACATAGGACTTCTCTATTTATTTTTTTTTTCTATTAATAATTTTAAAAGCACTCAGAGTCCTCTGTGGTGTTCTAGAGCAAAGAGCCAAAATTAGAGTCACTATAAACACAAAGTAGAAATTGTGTAATATTAAATTTTCCCTCCCCTGTTTAGTTCCTTTATAAATGATTCATAAAATCAAACCAGTTGAAAAACAAACTGAAAAAAGCCTTTAAAAAAGCAAAATGACCTTACCTGTGCCAGACTGAGATTTCAGCATGCCTTCAATGTCTGTGGTGATTTTGGAGACCTGGTTATTAAACTGTCGTACGGAATTTTTGAGGCCAGAAATATCAGTGGAATGAGATGCTATAGTTCCATTTATTTCACGGATACAGTTCCATAAGCTGCTCACATGCTTATTCAGGCCTTCTTTTATCTTCTGCAAGTTACCTGAGACAGAGTCCAGCTTGCCACAAACTTTTTCAACATGAGAGACCCTGCTCTCAACATCTGAAACACCTTCCTGGATACCTTGGGTCTTTTCTTTGCACTTGCCAAGGTCATTCAGGATATTGTCATTCAATTGCTCTAGTCTCTCCTTCACTTCACCACAGCAATTATCACTGGGATGAGCAGTTTGATTTGCAAATGTCCGCTGCATTTGATCGATTTTTCGGAAGACACCTCGTTGTGTTTTTCTACAGGTAGAATTGACACCCAGAAGCTGCTCTTTGCAGCTATTCAAGCCATCTTGAAGATTTTTCATATCTTTATCCATGATATTTAGACTATATCGGAATACCCGTACATCCCTCTGCATTTTCTGGATGTCACGTTGGTTACCCTTTATTAAGTTGAGTTTCTCATTAAGAGAGCTATTTAGAGACTGCAGGAGAACTGAGTTGTTCTCTGTTTTCAAAAGCAAGTGATTGTGTTTGCTGTTATAATTTTCTAACTCTTTCTGAAGGTCCCCCCTACCTGGCAGTGTGGGCTGACATTTCTGCCCACAGAGGTGTTCAAGTGACAGTACTTTGCTCTTCAGGAAATTCATCTCTGCTGTAAGTTGCTCATTGGCAAACCCTGAGTCACTGGGCAAGATGGGCTCAGGATTAATAAACATTCCATCTGGGTCTGTGGTATTAGCAATCTCAAAAATTGTGCCACCCAGCCTATCTTCTAGTGCCCGCAGCTTTTGGTCAAACAAGTCTCTCAGTTCATCCACCTCAGTAGCTATAGCGCCGCGGAGAGTTTCCTCGACGTAAAAACAATGCTCTTCAGCATTTCTTTCTGTAACATTCATCCTGGCATCCAGTTCCTCCAACCTCTCACCAAACATGTCTTCTAGATCTGGAGTGGACAATCGACTGATTTCATTGTCTATTCTGACGTTCAAGATCCTGTGTGCTTCCGCTACTCTGTCAATCTTCTTATCCAAATCTTTTATTTGTTGGTCTAAGTCATTTCTCTCGCTCTCCTTGCAACAACTGGACTTGTTTGATGGAATCTGAGTTCGGAGATTATTTATTTCTTTCCTCAAATCATTCTCTTTTCCTCTTATAACATCAATTATTCCTAAACAGTTACTGTCATTGTCATCACACTGCTGCTGGATACCCTGTAGTTTGTATTCACAGGAGTTCTTCAGATCTGCCATTTTCTTTTCAAATCCTTCTAGTATTTCCTGTCTGAGGGACTCAAATTTTGAGTCTATATATTCCTGATATATATTGTCACTGGGCATTGTTATGGTAGGTCCACGTGCTGCCTCCTGTAGCTGTTTTAGTTGTCCTTCGTACCCTTTTACTTTTCCATTCAGTTCCTCCAGCTTGTCATTCCTCATCTTCAAGGCTTCTTTGACCTCAGCTAGCTCAGACTTTAAATCTTCCATTTCAAAATCAAGAAATGGGTCTTTTTGGTCTTTATTGTTGAGGAGTCCAGGCAGATGAATAGTGTCTGTTTCACCACCAACAGCACTGTCAGGTTCTGGGCGGTCATAAAGGTTGTTCAGCCAAGTGACCAACACCTTACTAGCATCTTCTTGGACAGTCAGCTTCAGGTTTTCATTCACACCTGCCACAGAAGACTGAAGTTCAAGCACTGATCGTGTAAGTCTAAACAATTCGTCCTCCAAAAATTGCATTTTTTTCTCAAATGGTGAAGGTTCTGGCGCTTCTGTTGGTTCTGCATCTGTTTCAGGGAAATAAGAGGCAAAGTCTAGATATAAATATTTCTAGTGGTATCTTGATTTAATCAGCTAAGGTTAATATCACTTTTCTTTAAACCTAAAGAATGATTTAACCTGCATAATGCCTGCTCTTTTTTTGTATCCTTTTCAGTAGTTTATAATTGAGATGCTATCAAAACACTCCAAACTAAAAATTTTAGCACACTGACCAATTCATGCCAAGATACAATAGCAATAAATGAATAAATTAGCAGACACCACCCCCCCCTTTCTTGTTCAGCAGTGCATCTGAACTATAGCACATATAACAGACCATTATAGATGGATCCATACACATCACAGCATAGAATCATAGAATCATAGAATTAGCCGGGTTGGAAGGGACCTTATGCAGAGGAGGGCAAACTCTATTAAAACATCATGTATATTCCTAATTGTGAATTTGCGTTATATTTTTAATGCAATTCATAATCTAAAGACCTTTGCAGAATTCAAACATACTATTACAGACACTAAAAAACACAGCAAATCCACAATGATGTTAAGAAGCAGAAGCAAAGAAGAAAATATACTTCTTTACAGACACACAAGTTGTTAGCATTACAAAAACCTTATTGCTCTCTACAACTAGGTGAAAGGAGGTTGTAGTGAGGTGGGTGCTGGCCTCTTCTCTCAAGATAGAACTACAGGAAATGGCCTAAAGTTGCATCAGAGGAGGCTTAGAATAGATGTTAGAAAGAATTTCTTTACTGGAAGAGTAGTCAGACACTGGAATAGACTGCCCACGGAGGTGGTGGAGTCACCACCCCTGGAGGTGTCAAAAACCGTGTGGATGTGGTGCTTCAGGACATGCTTCAGGTGGGCATGGAGACTTTTTTTTTTTTCAATTTTTTTCCCCACCTGTGACAACTCTGAAATTCTTGGTTCTTCCAGAGAAGATGTAAACAACTAAGGGTAAGAAAAATTCTCCTGTCAAACTGTGACTATATTGTGTTGGAGTGGTGTTAATAGTTAAATCTTCAGACAAGAGTTTTAGCAGTGGTTCCAAGCAATCTGTGCTGATATGCAGTGGAGAGCAACACTGAGACAGGGTCTGAAGCACATGCAATTGGACTTTTGCTTCGTTTTACACTGTATTTCAGCTTTAAGACATTACGAAGAAGGTAGGAAGTCACACGTACTCTTCAAGACCAGCAAGGTGGCAGATTCCTTCAATAATAAAAAAGTCTGCACACAGAGAGTACAACTGTTACATACATACTGGTCTAGTTTTGCATTAATTGCCATTCTTTTAGGGTCAGAGCAAAAAGAAAATCTCTAGACATAAGCAGTGTGCAAGTTACTTAAAGATATCACTGGGGTTTTACTATCATCCTTTGGAAATTGTATTCTAGGGGGGCTAAGAAAATATTTTAAAAGCAGATATGTAATCTCTAGGACTGGTTTAAAACCACATTTTCAATTCCAATCCATTTTACTACACAAAAATAGACAAGTGGAAATCTGACTAAATGCTGCATGTGATACTAATATCTGATTATGTTGAAAAAAAGTCCTTCAGAAGAAAAACATCTATCATTTTTTGTTAATGCAGAAAGCACATAATACTGCAATAACTGCACTCCTCTTGCCCTTTCAGAATACACAACCTCATACTAACAAACACCATTCATCTTTTAAGGTATTTTTTCAGCAATTGAGACTTTACCCCTTAGAGTTAACACAAGTAACCTAACATTAATCTAAAATTTGCACAAGCCTTTGAACAAAGAAAACACTGTGAAACTACTATTATATATAATATTATATATTAGTACTGGGGGGATTTTTGTTTTAATAATAGTTCTGAAAACAGTTTCTTGGGGTGGTTTGGGTGGTTGGGTTTTTTTGGTTGTTGTTGGGGTTTTTTTTGCTGGACAATGAAGAAATCACAAAAATACCCATAAATTCTTACAAAAACCCAAAACACATAAGAGTCTCCTGAACCTGGAGTAGACAGTTGGCCTTTATGGAGAGTGTTCTACACCCACCAATCCATTATTATTCAGGAAATTCTCTGTATCAAGACTGTTATTGCCTCGCTCTTATTTTCCCACCACACAGTGTCTTCCACATTGATTTGGTACCTGCCAGTAGTTGAGTTTAACAGGACCCACAAGGGTTCTTAAACTTCAAAGACGAAAACAAGAAACCAAAATTCAAACAGAGAGTTACCCAAGCCTTTCTTTGCTGCAGCTCTTGCTGGTGTTGTGGGACGACGAGCAGTGTTTGGCTTTTCTGCTGGGCCTTCTCTGCAGTCTTCCCCTTTGTAGCCAGGACAGCATCTCCATTCCAGCTCTGTTACTGTCTTGTATGCAACTGTGTAACGAGGTCTGAAACTTGTTCGGTATCTGCCGAAACAGAAAGCATTTCAAATGACCTGTAAACTAAGCTGCTGTTTAAATTAAACCCAAAATCTATACAGTTTTGGTGTTTGTTTGCTGGGTGAGGTTTTTTATTATTATTAATTTTAAAAATAAATCAATTCTATGATTCTATGATTAATTGATTTCGTATATTCTTCCCTTTCTCCTTCAAACATTGAATGAATAGATGTTTCTCTCTATGTTTTAAAGTTACCTGCACTCAACTCAGTTGTGCCAGGCAGAGCAAATACAGCTATAGAACAAGGGCTTAATTTTATGAGGAGGGGGATAATGTGCTGTGGGAAGTAAAGGTTTGTCTCAAAAGACACTTCTGAGCATAACAATGACCACCAAATTATTACTCTCTAAATTCAAAACCTTTTTTCTCTGCTTTTCCTTACAACCCCATCCATAGGGCTGCACTGGCAGCAGCTCTTCTTGGCATCAAAAAATGTTTCTGTCTGCTTTGTCCCACTTGTCTTTCCACAGTCTCCACTTAAACCATTCCTCGGGCCCTGTATGTACGGATTAGTCAAAGCTAAGGGAGATATTCCAGGGTAGGACAAAATGCTGAAAGCATGAGTCAGATAAGGACATGAAAGGAGGTGTCAGATGAAAGGCTATGACCAGTGAAGGAATCAACTCTTTGTACTTTATTGCCCCAGTTAATTTGAAGAGGGTCATGCAGGCAAACCTACACATACATTCTGTACGTACAACCTTAAGTTGCCATGATTAATCACTCAAAAGCAAACTGATTGTGATGCTGCAAATGTCTTTAACCATAGACTTCTTCTGCAGCTTCCCTTCAGGACACACACTGCATGTTCACCTACAGACACAATGGTATCCCACCAGGGGCTGTGCTATTTTATAAAAAACCCCATTAATTCAAGATACAGTTCATTTCAGGCTGAGAGATGAGGAAAATAAATAAAGGAGGGATTCATTACCTGAGCTCTGTAAATTGGTATACTTGGAACATGCACTGAAACAAAAAAGTTACCACGATTTCTCACGTTAATTCCTTTCTCTGAATAAAACTAGTATGCCATTAACCTCCCTCTCACATTCTTAGATCTTTTTTTTTTCTTAAGATTATTTCAGATCAGAACAGTTTGCATCCACTAATGAACCACAGACTCTTTTCATAGCTGAGGGGACCCTAAACTACTAATAACAGGCAGAAGAAACAGAAGATAGCAACACAGGACACAGAGAAGCTCTGCAACAGATTTCACTCATATGGCTGGGCTCACAGGCAGTGTATTTTGGGACAGAGAGGACACAGTGCAGAACAGGCACAAAAGAAGCCATGTTGTCACAGAAGAAAACCTAAACAACTACATGTTTCATTAAAGGAAGCATTTTCTTCTATATCAATATGCAAAAAATTACTGTCGTTCAAAAATAACCAGTAATCAGCTACCAAATGGAAAAAATTTAATCTTACACTGAATGTAAATAATGGATGAAAAAAACATGCATTTTAAAATTCATCATCTTTTACCTTCAGGGACACAATTTTAATATAAAATCCCACATCTGATAGCCGTTTGCTGTCTCTTTTTTTAAGCTGCTAAGCAACTTCAGGTGGGAGAGGTAAAATTTTAACTACTAATTAAGAATTTGTTTCTTTTCTAACCATATCTTCCCCAAATCTGCCAGAAGGTACTCTGAATTTTGAACTCAGGAAATAGTGTGCTTTTGCATTATTGTTTTATCTACAACTCATTTAAGGGGAAGGAGTTACTGTGACTAGAAATATTGTATATTTTCCCAACTATTTTTTGGCCAAAGAGTAGTTTATTCTAATAAGGGTCTGCATTCCTTTTCCTGTGAATCTCCACAGGAAGGCAGGGGCAGACTAAGCTGTAAATCTGTCTTTTAGGTGCTCATAACTGAAGTGCTTTGCTGTGGTTGTCAACTTTTCTGGTTCTGCCTTGGAGCATGTAAGCTCAGAGTTTCAAATCCTTTTTTTTACCTTTTCAACAGCTTCCATGCTGCCAGCTGCACTCCAGCTCATCATTTCTTTTACAGTTTTCACCAAAACATGTGCTGACTCCTGTTTACAAGGGTGAAGTACGGATATCCCCACGGTCAAGTGCTTGAAAAATCAAATAGCAGAGTGCAGGCAGAGGGCACCACTGGGAAAGACAACATCCCGGCCACCCAGGAACTTCCTTTTCCTTCTCCCTTATCTCAAGTATAAAATCACATCTCGTGTCGGTAATTTGGGTTTGATCCCTTTCCTTCCAACTAACTGCTACAGTCAGAGGAACGAGAGGATCAGTGAGATACTTCAGTGTTTTGAAGTGGTTTGAGAGTCACTAAAACCCCTCTCACAACCACCACATTTCTGAATGCAAACTTTGAACTTTCAGATCAATTTTTACACGCCAGAAATGGTTTTACATTCTTTTCTCTGATTTACATAAAACACTTAAACACTCCAAACTTCGTGTGTGTTCCTCACACTTGTTTCTGAGCTACAGGATCTTCAAAAGCCATTATCTCTCTATTTTTTCCAAACAAAGTTTTAAGGATGTAGCTCAGAAACTAGTTCTATAAAGGAACAACTTTTATGCAAATTTGCACTTCTCTGTTCAAATTACATAATGAGGATTTTCTCTGTACCATTTCTGACATCCCTATCATATTTTTTACAAGTTTCTCTTTGCATACTTTCTCTGGAATTATGTTCATCAATGTAGACACCTTCCGATGAATTTAACATAGAGAAAAAAAAATACAGAAGAAGAATATAAAAACAATTTAAAAACCCAAGCTAAGTACTTTTCATGTGGGCAAATTATAAGACAGTTCTAACCTACGTCTTAAAAATAAGTAAGTTCAGCATTCTGTTTCCTTTTTATTTCCTAGTTTCATGATCTTAATAGGCATAAAATATTTTCATATTTTTTTAAAGAAAATATTATTTGAAATGCAGAAGAATCCCCCCATTCTAAATTACACAGAAACAGTAGAAACACTGTTTCTACAGCTTTTAAAATGTTGTAGCAGTCTATTCCTTACAAATCCTTGAAAAACTGAGAGCTCAAGCAAACACACATTTGCTTGAATTGAATTGGATCTGGTTTTGTTTCATCTATGGCACATCAAATACAAACTATCCTGAATCCTAGACCACTTTTTTTAGGATCAAAAATAAACTAGAATCCAAAAGCTTTGCAATCTAGAGGTAGAACAGATTTTATGTTCTACACCTTGAACCATGGTAACAAGACAGCTAGAGTAATGGATGGCTCAGAAATTAAATTGGGATTTACTCAGCAAGAACTATGGCTCTTCTGTACTGCCAGTCCAGCTAAATGAACCATACTTCAGCAAGGGCAGTCATGTAAGGCTGGGGGGTAGCAGGAACTTACCCTCACACTCTTCTAGTATGGATCCAGTATATAAAAGTTGCTTTAAAATCACAGCCTCATTCCTAAAGCTTCCCTACCCATGAGATGCTTCACACTGGAAGCTGCCCATGCGAGGAATGGTGCCACTGAGACAGAACTGTCCAGATGCACAGACAAATGACAGTCACCACCCTGCATCCAGCACAAGGGAGATTCTCAAATCATACAATGGGTTCTTAGAAGCCAGAACTTTGCTTTGTCAGTGATTTTACTGGAGGATCTGGAGACTTCCAAGATTTTATGAGGATATAATGTTCTAGCAGCACCAAAAAAATTATTTTCTTGATTACAAAGTCAGAAAACAAAACATAGCTTTCTGCTAGGGACCACATCCCAAGAATCATTTGTTGATTCTACTTACATTTGCACTATTCTGAACCCAACTGCTCACTTACAGTGATAGCAAACACAAAAACAAAAGCACACTTAAATACCCAAAATGCAGTCAGTGTAGCAGAAGAGCTGCATGGCTGCTTCCCTGTGCAGCTGGGTAGAATTACACAGTCACAATGTAACCTGCCCAAAGCTCACAACTTTAGTCTTGTAGGAGTGAATCTTTACAGAGTGACCTAGTGAGGCAAATTGGTCAAAAGGGTTCACAAAAATTTTTAAGTTTCTTAAAGAACTGAAGTTCCACTTTAATGCCTGCATGTGCCAGAATGTAATAAAAATAGTAAAACATTAAATCTTCCTCCACTTGACCGGGATTTCCACTGATCAAGTAAGTGTTAATAAAAGAAATTATTTTTACAAGTGTCTTAAAGATTTTTTTTTTTTAAATTCCTAAAGTGGTGTAAAGTTACACAAAACACACCACACTCCCCATCCACTAGTGGACCTGCAAGATAGCCTTTGCTTATCATTTTAGTGAATCAAGGTAAATACTACAAAAGAAAACATTATTTTAGAAAGCATGAATAAAGGGTGATTTCAACAGTCTCTAGCCTTTCCTAGCAACAGAGAAAATAAGAATAGCTGCTTTTGAAGAGCTTTTCCACAACAGGCTTATAACTACCAATGCCTACTGCCTTCACCATGAACTCACCATGCTAACCAAATGAGAAAACATGTTCAGAATGCTAATGCAAATCTCCATTTTAAATAGTTAAGTATTTTGCAGCTGAAATAAAGTCATTCAGGGTTTCAACAGCATTCAAGTACTCTTCGTCTTTAAGATAAAACTGTTTCTCAGGAAAATGCTTAATTAAAAATACACATTTGCTGCAAACACTAGACATTTTGACTAGGAAAAGAGCTATAATTTTCTCATGGTGCTAAACCACAGAAGGAAGCAGTTAGCACTGATATTTGGAACGTCACCTAATAGCAATAAAACAAATCAGAAACATTTGGATTAAATTGGTGGGAAAACATATGGCTCAGTTCTGTAACTAGATACTAACATTCAACCTTCAGGGAAATGCATGGAGATAAGTGCCACCACATCCTCACTACGAGGAAGGGACTGCAGAATCAGCATATGTTAAGTATGAACATGAGCAGAGTATGAAATGTTTATTCTGAGTACAAAACTTCAAGGTTGGTCCAAAATTCTGTAGTTATTGGAGCAGGTCCCACAACTTCAGCAGCCTGCAAACCATGGTTTTATTGAATAGAAGATAATACCTCTTCACTATTTAAAGTTTTTTATTGAATGTAGATCCATTGTGTGTAAATTATATAGCCTGCTCTTACATGTTCCAGTCATCCAAACCTCCAATATATGGGGTGCAATGGGAGTGCTAAAGTAGCACATAGACACCCTCCAGAAAGAGAACCTAGAAAATATCATTAAATGCAATCATGTTTTGTCCAAGCATTGTTGGCCATTTATACTACAGTTATTAAACCAGTTGACCCCAACTTTTCTGTTTCCCAAGAGTACAGGCCTAATGGCAATGCCTACAAATAGTGGCAAAAATCCTAGTTCTAACAAAATCACAAAGGCTTCCAGCAACTCTGACAGTGAGTGTCCGCACACCTGAAATTCACATAACTACTGTGTGGGTACAGATGTGCACTGGTGGTCTGTATTTCCCTTACCCAACAGAAGCATAGTTGATACAGCCAGTAACAGCCAAAACAGGGCTGCATCTTGTCCTGAAGTCATCATTTACATCCCATTACCTAAAAGGCATGGAGGACACCACTGGCATCAGCACCTGCAGGTGTCTAAGATCCCATTCTCATGTTCTTCCCCCTCTATGGCAGACAGCACAAATCAGGGTGAGCTGAACCCCATCTATGGATTTTTTTTTCTTTTATAACCTTGCTACTACACAGCAGCACTGGCAGCTAGCTTGTGTTTCAGCCCACAGATGAGCTTAATTTGAGAAAAAACTCCTACCAGGAGTTTATCTCCAAGATATTTACAGCAAGCAGTGGAAAGATGTTTTGACAGGAATAGATTAGCCTACCAAAAGTCTAGGTGTCCAGTGAAAGGAAGACATCAGCTCAGCAAAAAAATTGAAATTATAGGCTGTAGCAAAAATGTATTTCACTGTAATCCCAGTGAAGTCCAAAATAGTTTTTTACTTTGATCTTGCATCAGAGACACTAAGCTGCTCCTTACAGAGGGACTTGAGAAAGCCTTATCTTTCCACTGCTCCTCTTCCTTTAGCTGGCATTTTTGCTTTCCAAAAATTATATATATATATATATGTATCAGGTCATCACATGTTTCCAGGCACTGAGGTCTGGAGAATTACTTTTTCTTCAAAAACCTGCCACTGATTTTACCCACTAGTCAAATCCTGGTCTAGTCACAACCATCTCAACTGAAGCTCTTGAAAGGCCATGTTCAGTTATGTTATAACATAATAATCAGGCTCTAAAACACATGATCAAAAGCAAGCAGAGAGCGTTTCAAAATTGTGTGCCCTGGAAAAAACATAATTTTCATGCACTCTTGTGGAATACACAAACTTATGGTGTCCACCACTGGTACATACTACCAAGGAGGCTCAGCCTCCCCAGGCATACACAGTCAGGGGGTGCTTTGGTGCTTTTAAGAAGATTTGCACTAATGTAAAGCATGGCTGACACTTGCACCAGATCTGAGCTAAATCCTGAAATAAAAACTGCCAATGGCTGAGAGCATCAACATGAAACTGAAGCAAGAGAACAAGTTCAAGCACTACACGTCTGCAGTAACACAACTGCCTGCTGTGTTCCCAACCAGGAAACCACCCATCCAGGTTTCTGTAAAGAGTGCTTTACTATCAGGCCCCAAAAGCACTGTAATTTTACCAAATGCATCACAAAATAGGAATGAGCATTACAAAATAAGTACTTTCTCCAGTGTTTATTGTTTGCTTTGGCCCTTTACACCACCTGAGAAGCACAAGGAGAGCAGAGGGTGCCTTCTGTCTGGAAGAAATTGCTACGGGGAAAGGAGCAGTGGCACGGGTGACATCTATGCCTCCCTCCTACTCCACCCCCAGCATATCAGGTGGAGGGAGGAAAGTTACTTTCCTCTGCCCTTGAACACTGTCCTCTTATCTATCAATGGCAGGGAAGAAGAGAGCCATCATGCCCAAATCTGCTCACTGCAGCCTGGTCTCTCTCACATGGTTCTCTTTAATGCTGGACATTAGTTAAATACATCCAAGAGAATGGGGCTGAATTTCACCAGAGAGTTTGTTGTTCGATTTTGCTGGTGAGAGTTTTCTTGAGTTTGGGGGGTTTTTTTGGTTTTTTTTTTCAAGACGAGGCACAAAAGTTTACAGAATCTGGTAGAAGACAAAATGCTCAACTCTTCTCAGGCACCACATGATTTCATTTGTAGTTCCACTCAAAATCTCCAGAAGTGCCACTGTTCATTCCTCATACAACGAATTTTGATGATTTTTGTTGTTCATTGTAGTTAGCATTCTTCTATCAAAAAATAGATTCAAAATACAATTTCCTCTCTTGGGGGAGAAATGTTTCTTGGGAAGAAACAGCAAAGGGACTGCACACTCTGAGACATGCCACCGTGTTTCATAATGATTAGTGCTTCGTTTTTCTGGTGATATGTGTTTGTGAGCACGTATGGAGCTATATACATCCATAAACCACAACCTCTCAGCCACCAAGGATTTTAATCTTAAAATACTGACCAGTGAAGTCCAGTAAGGAATGTCTACAAAATAAGTTTCAGGTTTAAACCATTGGAAAAGACAAGTGAGGGTGCAGAGCATTGCTCCTGACAAAGGTGCCTGAGAAATGGAGTATCTAAATTTAGTATCCCTAAAATTAACAATTTTTTGTTTCAGCACCAGGTAGGCATTTAACTGAAGAAGCCTCCGAACCCCAGTTCACACATTTCTGACACCAGAAAATCTTAAAAACTCTGATTTTTACATTAATGTGAACTGAAGAGCAGTTTGTGACTGCAACAAACCTGAATGTGTGAAACGAAAATTCCCTGTCCAGTTCACAAAGGAGAAAAACTGTTGCATTCAGTGTGTGGAGGCAGAGATGCACAATTTCAAGCTCAGGGAGACAGCCAGGAAAGTTTACCACACCCAGCAGGCACTCAAAGATTTTCAAAGAAGCACTCCAGGAAACCAGAAGTACATTCTGAAGCTTTTTAAGTTTGCTTAGTGCTTTCAATGCACAGCCCCTTAGGCTAACCTCCCTATGTAGTCAGCTATCTGGAGCCTGTACAAAGAAATTCTGCTTCATACAAAATACACTAAGTAGAAAAAAAAAAAAACAATTTTAAAGACCTTTCTAGATATTTGGAGGGAAGACATTAAACAGTGCTCACTTTCCCTTCAATTTTTTTGTACATCCTGAAAGTTTTTCTTATGAAATACGCATTGCTAGAAGCCAGTGGCAAACCTTGGGTCTGACCTGAGCTGACTTGCATATCTTAGGTTGGATCCTGGCTGGTGCTGAACACTCTGACACAGGTCTGTATGCTTCATTTCTAGCTACTGAACAGTCTCAGCAAACCTGAACTACATTGGGACTGCTGAAGGGATGAAAATTACATGTGGATTTCCTACGTGTTCCTAGACTGGGGCTCATGTGCTCCACCCAGGTTGTTCTTGGGTTGCCAGAAAATGGTAAACTGATGAAGCCACTTAAATTGAAAGTCTGATACTGTTTTCAGTAAAACAATTCATACTTCCACTCAACATTATTTTATTAATAAACACTGAATACTGATTATTAAAACTGTGTGTTACAAATATGTATAGCCATCTATTCTGATATTTATAACTGCATAAAACTAGCATCACAAATATCTGAAGGTTTGAGCTTTAATCTTCCTCTTGGCAATGATAAAAACAGTGATTAGTTTGGAAGCAGGCTTATTCACAGTCATTTGAAAGTAATAAATCCAAGAAGATGGAAAATATTGCTCAATGAGAGATTTGGAAAGGCTTGCTAATTTAGCTATTGATTCATTCATCATTTTCTTGACAGTTCTAAGTATGTACAACCTAGTGAAACAATTATGATATGTTTATCATTACTGTTAGGATGAGCAACTCACACTAAATCATGAAATTCACCCCCCACAAACTAAGGACAGGTCACCTGACTCCTTATACACTTCACCACACTAATATCTTTACTGTCATGAGCAGATTTAATGGGGATTGGTACTAGAAATAGGAAATCTCATAAAACAACCTTTCTCTAGGTCCTTGAGCAAACTGATTTACACTTTGAAACTAGCTTTGCTGTTAGGGGGGAATTACATTACCTCAAGAGGTTCCTCCCTATCTTTTTTTTTTTTTTTCTTATTTATTTTACTACATCATATGGGGAAATCCCATTTCCCAGTTCTGTAGCAAAGATGAAAAGTCATAAAACATCCCCCTGCTTCAGAGTTAGCTTTTAACTTTAAATTAAAGCCTTACTAGTGGAAGTAGCTTTGCCCAAAAATGCTGGGACATAAATGGGAGCACCTACAGTACAGCCAGGTGTCCCACGTACTCTACAGCACAAGAAGCAAAACAAACAACTGGTGTAACAACATCCCACTCTTAAGTAGGTACAGTGATTTGAGCACAGCCAAGAGAAGCCACAACCCTAAAGAGTGTCTAGGATCCAGCCAGAATGGCAACACAATTTGCTTTTAGAATCAGACAAGACTATTGGTTACAAATTGCTAAAAAAAATCCTTAACAAAAGAAGTGAGGAGGGGTCAGTTGTTTATTAAACATCACTAAATTTCAAAACATACAAATTCTTTTTAGTCAGTAAAAATACTAATATTTTTGTGTAAGTATTTTTCAGTCCAATGACCTAATAACAAAATTCATCCCTCCCTTGCTAGTCACAGTTTTAAGGAAAATAAATCAGAAGCCACCATACTTCAAAGGGCATAGACTTCAAAGGACCTTTCAGATTTTTCTTTCTACTCCCCCTCTTCCTATCTCTTAGGCAGCCACACTTCAAATCACATTTATCCTTGACACCTTAACTAGCCAAAGCATTCACTGACTTTTTAGTGAGGAAATGCACTATCAAGCCCAAACACCTATAAAACAGTTAAGCAATGAAGTATAATAATTTCCTGAATTTCAGCTTAACATTTCAAGAAATAAACCCTGTAGCCAAACTGAAATCACAGTTAGCACTCCTAGAAGTGCAGTCATTGGGGTGTTTTTGCCAGACAAATTATATTTTAATGGGCCTAAAACGTAGATGGTTCATTCAAAAATGGTTAATGACCACATGAGTTTTAGGCTTAATCAACAGAGTTTTCTATTTCTTTAAAAAAAAAAAAAAAAAAAAAAAAAAAGCAGTGTTGACTATAATCCATATTCAGGAGTACCCTGTATGTCTGAGGCAGTGAAACACTACCACAGAAAATTAATTAAGTGAACTATTTAATTGTTATGGATAACTTATACTGCACCTAAACACTAGAATGGCTCTCTAAACCTAGTCTTAAACTCATTTAAATCAATAGTAAATCTTCTGACAAATGAAGTCCTAATAGTACTTAAGAACTAAAAAACCCCTATACATCTATGATACAGTTAACAAAATCTTTCCCTGATTTGAATTTCACTGTCCCACTGTCTACAGCAGAATGAGCTCTTGGATGAAGCACAGGTATCAGGAGGAGACTACACAGGCCCTGTCGTTTATTCAAGTGAGTATCTGCAATGTAGTTCATTTTTATCTTCTCTGTGTAAGTGCAGAAAGGAAAAAGAGAGTAATTTCATAAAACTCCCCAGTATTTGTCGCTTTTATAGCTCTTTCCAGTCCTATTTTCATCAACATTAGCTAACAAACACATATAACCACATTTCCTTATTCAAACCACTACTCCTACTGAATTAAACAATAGTTTTCACAGGAATTAAGTTACTCCTATTTGCAGGAGTTTGCAGGATTTGAACTGTGTTTCAAATGCTTTGGGTTAGCTCATTTATTACTCAGCCACTGAAATGTAGTGTATATAGCAATAGAAAAATAGAAGTCCCAGACTTTTAAATAAGAGTTTTGAATACAGTAACATTTCATGATTTTGATATTCCAGCTGCTTTCCATGTTATCAGTGAGTGCTGTAATAGATACTTTTGCAGTCACCTTTAGGGTGAAACTAACAGTTGTGTTCACCAAAGAGAGTCAAACTGGGGAAACAAAGGCTTATGGTAAGTATCTAATTCCGTTCTCAAAAGAACAAAAACACCCACCCTGAGATTGGCCACAGAAGGCAATACCAAATATCTGTTTAGTCCCATATTCTCTGACAGCAGCCAGCTCCAGATGTTTAGGAGAAGCACAGGGACAGACAATGCCATTTCACAGAACCACAAAGTCATCTGGAAAGGATGAGACTTCTGGAGGTCATCCAGTCCAACTCCCTGCTCAGGCTGGGCTTCCCCTTCTGACTCCTGCCAAAGATCTCACCAGCTCAAGCAGTTCTCAGTTCATGAATTTCCTGAGCTAGAAGCAATGCCTTTGCAATTTCTTCATTACCTACTAGAAGACAGCCCAAGGAAATCCTAATTTACTGCTTCTGAAGTTCCTTATCTTAATGCTTGGTGATTTATGTGTTCAGTGAGCTCAGTTTCACAACCATTCCTCACTCCATAGCTCCACTACAGAGACTGCACGACAAAGGGCACACCCCATTACACAGCCTGTAAATTCACTCAGAAATCCAAAATGGCCAGATCAACACTCCAAAGAGAAACAAGGGAAATTACAGGATGGTGTTACTCAGCTGTCTGCTGCCTTTGTTATTTCCAGCAAATTCCAGTGTTTATACATTCTCATAGCAAAAAAAGTTATTTTTCTTACAAAAATAGCAATCCAAACAAATGGAAAACAGTTCATTTGAATGCCAGATGCACAACATTTATTGTCAAAGGCCCCAGGGTGACAGTGTCATTTATGGCCAGCAGTAGTTTACTGTCTATTTCAGTAGTACTCAGGACCAAGCAGTATCAGTCTCATCCTTGCTATTCCATGTTAAAATAAAAATTACTTCCTCTCTTTTGTAAAAGAATCCTCACCATCACCTCAGTCCAACTCTGAGCCTAACCCATGAAAATATATGGGTCTCCTTCCACGGTCTTCTGGTGAAAATTGTTCCAGAATGCTTACTGCCTACAGCTTTTAAACAGAAGGGTGCAAATGTTACTGCTTTTCAGGTGGGCAACTGAGGAAAACAGATTTGCCAGAGATTAGCCAGAAGATAAGTGAGATACAGCTGTTCCCCGACCCCAGCTGTACCTGCGGGCTCACAATGTGCTGCAGGTGGTCACTCTACAGATTGCCATCCGGTCACATTCTATCAAACAAGTAGCTTTGTATCACCCTCTGTAAAGATCTCGGCACTGGCTGCTCCCTTTGCTGTACAACTGGCAGGGGCACAGGGATTGTAAATGCTCTGGCTCGCGTTCCTGGCTCTCCATCGCTGTTATGCACCGATCCACCACCACACGGCAACCATAAAACCGGTTTTTACGCCGCACCTCGATGCCAGGGGTGGTTAGTAGGTGTGCTCCTAGCAGGTGCTGGCACTGCCGCAACCCTTGGGTCGGATCCCGCCCGCTCTCCGCCTCCCCGCATGCCCCGCCGAGGTGTGTGCCTGAGCCGGCGCAGCGGACGGGCTGTGCGGACCAACAACACGCTCAATCTGGCTTTAATTAGCTTCGGCAGACTGATGTCTGCAATAGGAGCGAGTGCTTTGTTCGGGGCGTCCTGGGGAGCAGAAGGCGGTACGCGCCCTCTTACCCTCCCTCCCCCGTACTCTTTCTGGGGTGCCGGCAGCGCTGCAGCCACCGCTCCACCACCGGGGTGGGGTGGCCAAACGCTTCCCCCTCCCGAGGTCGCCTCCTCGACTACTTACACCTGAGTAGGCTGGCAGGGGAACTGGTTCGAGGCGCATTTGTATTGGGCCTGGATGTAGCTCTCCGTTCCGTCCAGCACCGAGCAGCTCACGTTCCTGTTCACGATGTAGGCGCACCAATTCCTGGGGGAGGAGGGGAAGACAACGGCCATCAGGGACGGGATGGGCATGGGCATGAGAGGGCAGCCCCATCCCGCCCGCTCCGCAACTCCGGCTGCCCCGGACTTCCCCTCCTCCCCCAGGAATTGGTGCGCCTACATCGTGAACAGGAACGTGAGCTGCTCGGTGCTGGACGGAACGGAGAGCTACATCTGTCTCTTATACANCCTGCCCTGGCCCCGCTCCCTCCCTCCCGCTCCGCTCTCTCCCCTCGGCCGAGAAGCAGCGGCGTTGCCGCAGGCGGAGGGGTGGACGACGGTCCCATATGGGACGGCTCATGGCGGCGAAGCCACCCGGGAGAGCCCCCCTTTCCCCATCCCTCTGCCCCAGCTGGCCGGCTGCGGCCGCAGAGCCATCGGAAATCTGATGGGGGGAGAGGGTCGGTGTGTGTGCGTGTCTGCGTGTCTGTCTGTGTGTGTGCGTGTGTGAGGCTTGGGCAGGCTGGCGGAGTTGGGGCAGCTCCGTGGTTCCACTTGACACCACTGCCTTGACATGGTGGCTGTTCCTTTGCGAGGTCCAAGGGCTGGGCCTGGGGTGACTGCTGGCAGCTATTTCAGCAAGGGATGTACCCTAGGCTGCTATGAGAAGCTCAACATGAGCTGGCAATGTGCTCATGCAGCCCTGAGAGCCAACTGTATCCTGGGATACACCAAAAGAAGCATGGCCAGCAGATCAAGAGAGGTGGTTCTTCTCCTCTGCTCAGCTCTTGTGAGGTGAGACCCCACATATGTTCAGCTCTGGAGAAGGACACGATGCTCTTGCAGCAAGTGGAGGGCCATGAAGATGATCAGAGGGCTTGAGCACCTCTCCTCTGAAGGCAGGCTGAGAGTATCAGGATTGTTCTGCCTCGAGAAGAGAAGGTTCCTAGAAGACCTTCTAGCAGCCTTCCAATACCTGAAGGGGCCTACAGGAAAGCTGAGGTGGGACTATTTACAAGGACACAGTGACAGGACTGGAAGAGGGTAGATTTAGGTTAGACTTTAGGAAAAAATTCTTTTCTGTGAGGGTGGTGAAAACAATGGCACAAGTTGCCTAGGAAAGTTGTGAGTGCCCCAGCCCTGGAAGTGTTCAAGGCCAGGGCTTTGAGCAACCTGGTCTAGTGGGAGGTGTCCTTGCCCATGGCAAGGGTATGGGAACAAGATGGTCTTGAAAGTTCCTCTCAACACAGACTATTCTGGGATATATAAGGAGAACTGTTTGCTGTGTGAAGAAAGAAATGGGTGTTAAGATTCACTCAGGTGTCAAAATCTAACAGGGTGGCCTGCCCCTGTGAGGGTGACCTGCCTGTGCAAGGTCATCTGCAGTGGGTTCATGCCACAGGGAGGCCCCTCTGTCCTCCTCAGCTCCAGCTCTCCTCCAGCAATTGCTCAGGATTCAGGCAAAACTGATTATATCATTGAGGCTGGGCCAGGGCAGGCTGCTTCTGCCAGAGAGAAGGAAGGGAAAGAGTGGTGTGTTGGGTGGAGAAGAGTTTGGGTGGGAGACCTGGAAGCTGTGCCTGTTGCTGCTGCTGAGCCTGAGCAGTCCCAGCCCTGCCCATGTGCTCCCAGGCCTTCTGTGGCCACAGCAAATGCTCAGACTTTCTGTGTCTCCAATGCAGGCAAAGGAGGCAGCAGGGCAGGGCCCTTTCTTCTCCTGTAGGCAGTGGCCTGCCTGAGCTGAAGATGGATCTCATCATCTGCCCTGACCTGCTGAAATGGGCAGGTTTTATCTGCCAGTCGTGACAGTCAGTCTCACCCAACAACTTCATGTGGCCTCCAAGAGTGACAGGGAAATACGCTTTAAATGCTGAAGTCAAAATTACACTTTCAGACTGTTTTGTAGTAATTGTTTCACTGCAAACCTACATTAGAGCTTCCTGGTCCCCAGAGAAATGTGTCCTGTTAAATTGTGTAGGAACACTTTGCTGGTGTTAATTAGCAAAGGGAAAATATGAGATTACTACTGCCACTGCAATCTGTCCTGTTTCACTTGTGAAAATGGCACCTTCCTAATGCTCTGCAGCTGCTTTGGAGAGGGTAGCACCTCACTGTCTAAGAAATTATGCTTCAGGCAAAGATTATATAATTTACCATGCCACTGTTTACATTTGCAAGAACATGCCAGTCAGGCATCATTATTTGTGCCAACAGAAATTATTTGGAGTTTCTCCAGCCTGAAGAAAGAAAGACTACAGTACAGTCCCTAAATAGCAATGAAGAAGGCTCTTTCTTCCTTTTTCCTCTCCTCATCCTGTCAAAGAACTCACGAAGTTGGTCCTTTTCCAAAAGCGATGAGCAATATGGAAGAGCTGTACATTGTCTCACAAAGGGCAAGTCATTAAATAATGAAAGACTGAGCTCATGCTTGTACTGAAAATGACTGCATAGTACAAAAATTAATAGGCTGATTTAAGCAAAATTAGCATGAAGCAACAATATATGTCCCTAGGAAAATATTGATCTTATATTTTGGTGAAGGGAGATAAAGCAGATGTTCCCTGATTTGCCATGAGGGCACTTGTCTAACCTGTGAACCACAGACTGAGCTGCATGATCAAACATAACTTGGGGCACTATTCGAACAGTTAGTACAGCCTTTGCTTACACCATGGATATAGCAGATAATGGCTCTGGGGCTGCCTGTAACTTCAGGACTCTCTTTGGAAAAATGTTAGTTCTCTCAAAAAACATGCAAGAAAAGCTCTCCTGATTTCTGATATAGAGGAGTTGTCCCTTTACTGTCTGGCTCAACGACTTTGTAAATATTATCAAACAGGACTTTGACACTTTGCTGCCATTACTTTAAAGGGGCATGTGAGGCTTGTACTGCAAAGCACAGCAAATTTTTGAGTTTGATTCATTTAAAATAAACTGTAACAATGAAAACCAGAATCTTGCAGGACCATTTGCTTCCTGCTGAAACCAGAGCTCTGGGGGAACTTGAATGCAAGTGCTGTTGCAGGCAGCGAAGTTTTGTGCCTGGTTGCATGATGGCTCAGTAAGGAGTAGAAGCAGAAAATTACTTGTGCTGAGGAGCACTGAGCTGAATAGAAATGGATGAATTTGGGCAGATGCATAGAGCTGACCTCAGCTCATCTGATATTCACACTGGGCCTATGATATCAGCTGATTCAACAACAACCAGTACAGAAATCAGGCTTTGCTGGGAGAATCTTCAGCTCAGGTGCACACTGGACGTGTGGTCCAAGCTCTGGTCATGGCTGCATTTTTTCTATGGGTGTAGCTGACTTTATTTCAGAGTGTAAGTATGAAGAATAACTGAGTTCTCAAGGAGACGGCTATGCTCACACTTTATTTTTCTCTATTCTATCCTCTCATCTCTAAAATTTACAGAAATCCCAAGGCAGATGATTCTTACAGTACAGGGAAAGCATTTCCCCACCCTTCCCTCCAAATGAAGAGTGTAGTTTGCAAGTGCACTGAGGAGGGCTTCGATGACTGGCGAGGTCAGTACACACGTCCCTAGGAGACGGAGATCACAGATGTGAGTCCATAAATCCTTTTAAATTGTTTTAAAGTTCTTCTGTCTTCACTAAGCAGTCTGGCTGTGTTTTCAGCACCAAGATCTATTGCACTTTCATCCTTCATAAGAGGATAATGATAGGGAAACAACTAGACCTATGTGCAAGGGTCTAAAAAGAAAAGGTACACAGAGTAGATGAGCAGAATAAACAGCAAAAAACATTATCAGAGTATTTATTTTAGAATTCCAAAAGAGAAATGTGCCTTTAATGGTGTGGTTCATGGATAGAAAATGGTGTTATCCCTGCAGTTTCTCTCTCTTATCAGCTGCTTCTGTGGATTTCAGTAATAAATTTCTTTGTGATTTCTGGGTTCCTTTTCTTCAGGTTCACCACCTTAAAAAATGCCAAAAAAAGATCCAAAGTGAGTGCTTTTTAGAAGTGTTTGTACTCTCTTGACATTTCTCTTTAATAACAAAGCTCTCATCTACAAATACTGTCTGTGGCACAGAAGGTCTTTCAGGTACTTCTCACGTGGCCATCAGACATGAGAAACCAGCCTATAGCTGTATATAGTCTGGCTTTACACTTGCTACTGTATTAAATGTGTCCATGAATCAAAGCAGGTCACAATGTCCCTCTGGAAAGAGGAAAATGGTTTTAGGGAACAAAGAAAAGTTTGAAAGGAAGCTGTAGGAAACTCCAAGCTAACAGAGGAAGGCTCGGATTGAGGTGTATGACGCACGCTGGTTTGGCAATGCCAGGAAGAGCACTCTGTAGGGAAAGAGGAGTTTGAATACTGCTTTGCAGAGACATGATGCTGTCCTGTTCCAGTCATTTGACTTGGTGTATATGTTGCTACGTAGTAATCTTAAGATCAATATTAACAGAGACATTCTTAATTCAAGTACAAGCTTGGTATCCTCCAGCTTCTCCCCTCTCAGATCAAATTATAAGCTTTTCTGCAGTATTTTTTTAAAAATTACTACCACCCCAGAAGACTCAGGATTGAATTTTGAATTTTTATGTGTAATCACCTCACTAAAATCAGCCAGACCCATATTTAGCTGTGAATGTTTAATGAAAATCAATGACTGAATGAAAAGTTAATAATAAATGTTAATATTTTTACTTTATTAACATGTTATTTATCAACATATTAACTTAAAGAAAAAATTCCATGCTCTAGTCAGAGGTGAAGAAATAAACAAAGAAGAGGAGGGAAAGCAGAACTTTTTTGTTTTCTTTTTACTGGAGAGCCACCTTGGAGGGCCATAGCAGTGACACAGCTATGAAGATTTTAATTCTATAAAAAAGGTCTATAGCAGAGATCCACTTTAGCAGCTTTGGAGGATGCAGAGAAATAGCCCATGTGGCCATGACCACTTCACCTAGCTGAAGTGCTGAATCTGTCCGTCTAAGTGCTGGTGCTGTGGTGTTGTATGAGCTCCACAGAACAGGCTCAGGGATATTCTGGTTCATGGGTGGGCAACCTGGCATTCCAGCCTTTCTTCTTGGTGTTATTTTCTTTTTGAGGGAAAACATTTCTGCTAAGTTTACTTAATTGAACAGAAAAACAAATCAGTGTTTTACTAACAGCCCAAATATTGCTCATTTGTAGCATGAATTAAGTGTTTGTATTAAAACTCATGCTGTTTACTGTCATTGCTATGGTTTTGGCTAGAGAACAAAATAAACAAAGGATATTCCCTGGCAGCAGCTATCTGAGCACACTAGTACAATCTACTCAGGGATTCAAGGCAGGACAGCAGAGATCAATATCCATTATTCTCCACCAGGAAGAATTATTTGCTCGAGCATTGGAGAGTTGTAAACCACAAGTATGCCACACTTATGGAGCATGGTATCAGCTTTGTACTGACTAGTCATAACTACTAAGGAAATAATGATTAAGGTCTACACTGCTTTCACAGGAATGATAAGCACTCTTCCCATTGCTCTGCTATACAATGAAAGGGAACTGAATGATGGGGAACCCACTGATAGCATGGATTTTCTACCACACCAAGTCTGGGGCCTGTGCAGGGAGAAGACATCAGAGTTTAGGGTGGCAATCAGAGAACAAACACATTTGTATGATCTCTGTGATCTCCCAGTGAAGAGCCCAAAGCTGGCTGACACATGTTCAAAGGTGGAAGTTAAAGAGCACTGGAAGGAGGAGATGGCAGATGGGCTGGGGATGGGAGGCTAGAGGTGAGGAAGAGGTTTATTTTGTCTGCTTGTCTTTGATTTGGTTGAATTGCCAAGTGACTTCACTACTGCTTTAACCTGCACATACAGGTAGGACAAAGCTGGTTCAATAGAAAGCTATCTGCACACAGACCTTTCAAAAGCACTGCAGGCAAAATGCTGAAATGTACTTAAAGATTCTCAGTTCTTAAAAACTGCATGCGTTTTTTTACCCTTGCTGTAAAGAGCTTCTCCCAGTCTTCCTTCTTATGAAATCAAGAATTGTAATCTTTGGCTACAGCCATACTGGTTACTCTGGTTTTGATACCTCACCTCTAATAGTAGTGCAATATTTCAGAAAAAAAAAGAATGCACCCACCCCCCCAAAAAAAACCAACCAAAAAAACCAACCAACCAACCAACCAACCAACCAAAAAAAAAAAAAAAAACCACAAAAAACTGAGGGCATTAATTATTGTGCAGTCCTTGTTTCCAATACAAGGTGGCTTCCAGAGTTTCAATGCATGCACTGCCCTTGCTAATGTCCCTCTCTCTGATTGCATGAGACAGATTTCAGCTTTCACAATTTTTTAGAGATGAGCTGGAAAGGAGAGAAAGGGAGTGGCACATGACTTTAGTGTATTTGGGACAAAGTTGTCAACAGAATTTTAAATTATTACATTTTGTCTTGTATAAAAGTACATGATTCTGAAGCTTTAATTCCATGTTCATCATTTTATCCAGTCTCTTGCTGAAGTTACAGGTGTTTTGACTAAGAAAGAAAGTTACATGAGTTTAATTAAAACAGGCACAAGTTTTTATGCAAACATTATAATATCAGTTTAGGGAAGATATATATTGGTTTATTCCAAGGAACTGATTAAAAATTCAGTAAGTCCACTTATTATTAAAATAAGAAGCTTTTCCTGAAAACAAGAGGCGGAAATCCTTGATGTAGATAAGACCTAATACTGTAATTCACAACATCATTCTTCCTTGGGAAAAATAACCTCCTGATCTAATTATTTCCCACTTAAAAGAAAATAAAAATATAGACTGCTAGTTTTAAGGAAGCGTTCTGTACATTTCTTCTGATTCTTATCTATTTTGCACTCAGAAGCAAAGTTAAATTTATCATCTGCCCAAATTGCACACTGAAAAGGGGATTTGGGGTTCTCAAAGACATTTTGTGTTTCAAAGTGAGCTAGCAAAACACAAAAATGCCAGGAATATTTTAAATAAAACCTCATTAGGTAAAGACCACGGCTGCAAATATTTCATGGCTCTCTGCAGTCATGCTGTGTTTTGAGAAGAGGATTTATATAGGCTAGTTCATTTTTCTGATTCAGCCATTTGGACACAGAGCAAATTTCTTCAGCTTCTCTAGTTTCTCCATGGTTTCTCCCTGATAGAAGGTGCTGCTCATTATTTGTTCTGTAAATTCTCATTAAGATTACAGCAGCTCAAAGGTACAAAAACCCAATTAAAAGACAGGAACAAAACCAAAATATCTTCAAAATATCTTTTTTCATTATTTTTTTTCCCATCTGCCTTCTCCAATCTTGTATTCTCACAGCATAATTGTGGTATGTGGTGTCCTTTACCTCAAAAGCTACAACTCAAAATGTGCTACAGCTCTGGGGAACAGAGCATAATGACAGCTCTGGGCCCCAGTGCCTGCAGCCACTGAGATTGCTCACCAGAAATGCAAGACCATGGGGAAGAAGGAGGGAGGAGAGTCCCTTTTAAAAGATCACTCTTGTCCCCCTTCCCCAAGGCAATTTCTTCCCCTGAACCAAAGGTGCTTTTGTGTAGAATGACACCAGCAACCACCTACAAATGCAGGGTGAGGCTATAATATTTTATATGCACAGACCTACTGAAGGAGCAGAACTTCATCTATACCAGCCCAGTTTATACAAATGAACACTCAAAAGAATTTACAGGCAAATCAGACTCAGGTAGCAAATGATATGCTGCCTGTTTCTCAGCAGGCCTGTAAGCTCCAGAACTGAATTGTGACAAATCCTATCTTCTTTTGTCATCATGTGAAATGCAAAGGAAACTACTGGATAATTTTTTGTGGTTGCTTCTCTGTTCATTGTTTGAGAGTTTTGAAGGAGGTGGAATTTTTAAAAAATGAGAAGTTAAACAAAAAGAAGAAAGAAGATTTAAGTAGAATGTCAGAGGTTGAACAAGATTGTAACTGGGGATAAGACAAAAAAAAGGCATTGGAGGTAAGAAGGTGCAGAAAGAGGAGACAGTGAACTTCATGGTGTAAGAAAGGGCAGTATCTCTCTCTGATCATATGCTTAAATCCTGTGGCATATTGTTATTCAAACAATTGTCTATTGTATTGTACTTTCTTATACTTCGTGTTCTCTAACAAGAATTTCTATTACTTGGGGCTGAGGGAAAAGTGTTTGTTCTTTCTTAAGCCCCCTGTATATTAGGGAGATCCCTAAATGTTCCACTATTGAACCCTATTTACCTTACGAAGGGATGTGTGGTTGCAAAGACAAATATATCAAGAATCAATCAGAAAAAAAGGAAAGTTGGTATCTTATTTTATTCACAGTGTCTACAAAAACTATCTGTGTTTACTCTAAAGATTGTTCTAGAAATTATTCTCAAGAAATGTTTCACATTGTGTTTTAATTGTGTGTTAATCAGACTGTACAAATCATTTGTATTGAATTACCCAGGTCTGCAACTAAATAACTTGGTGATAGCAGGGCTCTGGTTTGATTGGATGAGATATCTAAGTCATCCAAGGGCAACCTTGTATTTAGTATTTAGTACTTCACTCCCAGCAATTTTGATGGTAGTTAAAAGCCTGCTTCTCCATGAAAACTGAAGGTTGAATACCCAAGATTTTCTTCAATCAAGTGTCTGCTGGGTAACATCACTGGATACTGTCTGTATGCTTTCTGCTTCTCACTTTGTCACATTCTCCTGAAAATCCCAGGCAAAAATCAGTAGTTTAATTACACAAAACCAAATATTCTTTTGTTCAGATACATGGGCTTAAAGCAGTGCCATGGCTGGGTTAGCTAAGTCCAAACAGAATGGGGAAATACAGAAGTGTTTTCATACACAATGTTCTTGTTGATGATTTCTTCAATACAGAAAGGGAATGAGTAGGTAGGTCTCAATACATGCCTCCTAACAAGTAGTAGGCCTGGTAGTTAAATACAGTTAGAAGGTGAGAAATACCTAAAAATATATTTAAACTGTCATATCTAAGCACTGAAGTTTCCATTTTGCATTATCACATCCTTTAGCTAAGTGTTTATTAATAGTGATAAAAGTTTAGATTTTAGAAGATCTTAGAGATTTCAGTAGTATCTGCAAGTTATTTATGAGTCCAGCTTAGTCTTGAATTTCCTTTTTCCTACCTGAGATCAAAACCTCATGGTGACACCATTTCCTATGATTCTTTCAGACACGTCCTACATTTCAGCACCCTTCCTGCTGCAGGCTGTACAGATGAGCATTCTTGATCAGCCATGGACTTGTATCCTCTTTGATTTTTCTTTTATTGTTGAAAGGAAATATCCATTGCCAAAGGAGGGTGTGTCTTTTATGTAATTTTGGAAAAGCAGCACCTACAGAAATGATGTTTGATGGAGAAGAAGTTAAAAATGATGAACGCTGCTGGTGTTGCCGTTGTGGTTGACTGAAAACCAGTGGATCAAATAACTGTAATACTTTCATTGAACAACAAGGCTGTATCCAGTAGTGGTAAAATGAACTCACAGTTTAGAATTCTCTTAAGAGAACATAAGATATGAAGAATTTATGTATAGCAGCATGTGTTCAAGAATGAACTCAGTCATGGACTCAGTTCAGGGCATCTGGCATTATTTACAGAATTCGCTTTTACTTTTAGGAGCACAGAATTTCAGGCCTGTAGAGTGTTATTTGAAATACTTCTTTGTGACAGTTAAAATGGAATCCAAACTTTAGGATCATAGAATCACAGAATGGGCTGGGCTGGAAGGGACCTCAGAGATCATCAAGTCCAACCCTTGATCCACTACCGCTGCGGTTACCAGACCATGGCACTGAGTGCCACATCCAGTCTCTTTTTAAATATCTCCAGGGACAGAGAATCCACTACTTCCCTGGGCAGCCCATTCCAATGCCTGATCACCCTCTCTGTAAAGAAATTCTTTCTCATATCCAACCTAAACCTCCCCTGGCACAACTTGAGACCGTGTCCTCTTGTCTTGCTGAGAGGTGCCTGGGAAAAGAGACCAACCTCCCCTGGCTACAGCCTCCTTTCAGGGAGTTGTAGAGAGTGATGAGGTCTCCCCTGAGCCTCCTCTTCTCCAGGATGAACAGCCCCGGCTCCCTCAGCCCTTCCTCACAGGATCTGTGCTCGAGTCCCTTCACCAGCCTGGTTGCCCTCCTTTGGACCTGCTCCAGGACCTCAATCTCCTTCCTGAACTGAGGGGCCCAGAACTGGACACAGTACTCGAGGTGTGGCCTCACCAGCGCTGAGTACAGGGGCAGAATCACTTCCCTAGACCTGCTGGCCACGCTGTTCCTGATACAGGCCAGGATGCCATTGGCCTTCTTGGCCACCTGGGCACACTGCTGGCTCATGTTCAGCTTCCTGTCAATCCAAACCCCCAGGTCCTTCTCCCTCTGGCTGCTCTCATGGATGCACTCTGACATTACTGCTCTAGGATAAGAAACGTTAAAAGAAAGGAATCCTGTTGTTTCACAGTTACCTGACAGTGATGCTGAATAAAATCAGAGCTCTGTTATCTTCCATGCTGCACAGTCACAAGCTTTGTGCCAAGGCCTGGTCTCTGTAGACAGTTTTGCCACTTCATTTATACTAACAGTGTTAAAGCCAGAAAAAGATCTGTAGATACAGATGTGGTTATCATGCATAAGCCATGCAGCCTTTTTCAGTTTAGGAAGTGGTTAAACTCTGTGCCAAATTAAATTCCTTCTATTCCAGTAATAACAGCACGCACACTAAGTGTTGTAGGCCAGCTGAGGTTGGGATGAAGGAGTAGGCAGTAGGGAGGAAGCAGAAGAGAAGGGGTAGGGAGTTTTGGTCTTTTGTGTTGAGTAGCTCTTTCTGAGAGAAATGAAAAGCTTATATTTGTCATTGCTGTTTAGAAATACCTTTGCTATTGTTTTTCTCCTTTTGAAGTTAACTGTCAAGAACCAGGGTAATCTCTGCTGTGAGATGATACCTTACTTCATGTCAGTCTACATGTTCAGTGTGAACAGTCTTCCAGCAGTTACCAGCAATGGGCCATTTGAAGGCAAACATTCAATATGTCACTCCAACTCATTCCTACCATTTCCCTGAAGTTTGTCATTAATAAATAAAATACTAAAAAATTAATAAAGAAACAAATGTGCTGTCTGAAGCACATAAGGATGTTTCCTAACTGGAGGCCAAGGATGCCACTGCAAATTATTACACTGTAACACTAATTTCATTGCAAATCGTAGATAGTGCAGAAGATGAGCACAAATTATGGGGACAGTTGTCTTTCACAGAAGACAACATCTGTATCCAGAGCACATAAAATAAGTCAAATGTCTAGAAACCTCAACTGTGTATAACTGAAGAGGTTTATGTTAGTTTCAGATAAGCCACAATAGCCACTTCACTGACTGTATCCTGAGACAGCCAAAACTTCCCTGTGTCATGAATGAGTAGTCTTTTTTGCCCTGGAAAAGTCAGAATGCTCCCAAGACATTTATTCCTAGAGAGGTCTGATCAGTTCATTGGACTTTATGAGTTACAACAGTGAAACCTTGATGGAGGAGTGTCTTAGCATTGTCTGATTATGGGATAAATTTTGTTGCATCAGTCTTGCCTTTAAAAAATGAGGCAGAAAAAATAATCTCAGCAACTACTTTGCTTCACCTATCTTTAATTATTTTTTAGTATCACAGCATCTCATACATTTTGCTTTTTCATTCAGGCTCCAGTTCCTGGAATCCCAGTGTTATTTGAGCACTTCAGATTGTATTTCAAGAAAAAGTTAGTTCTGGCATTCCTTTGCAGAGAGTAATTTGGAAACCTGACACAAAACCATGCTACAGATTCAGAAACAAAAAGGCAAGTACAAAGAATTGTATACTTTTTAATCCCATTACTTTTAAGCCAGATTCCTGTTTTTTTTTTATTACTAGATCTCTGCAGTAACTTACTATCTTGATCCAGCTGCTTCTGAGATTCAGCAGCCATCTGGAGTTGCTCTTCTGGTGTTGGCAATACATATTATCTTAAAGCACTATTTGCTATGTGGCATATTATAAGCCAACATAGATTTTATTTAAAACTTCTGATTCTATAATTGGATAGAATTCTTCACCCTTCTCTCTTATGATTCAGCCTTCCTTTACAATTACTTCATTCCATTTTCCTTGTGTGGAAGCCTTCTCTAGTGAAGGTCAAGTATCTGTGTTTTTACTGGTGTGAAACTTATAGAATAGGTACTTACTGTAAATTGAAGTCACTTTCTCTTCTTTTTCCTCAGTTCAGTGTGTGGTAACTGGGTATTTCTATTTCAGCTGTGCCCTAAATCTACAGACAGCACTTCATGCCTGATTCATTTCTTGGTGACTTGCAAAACTTTTCTGAAATGAGTGTTTAGTCTTCATAATTGCTTCCAGGCTTTAGAGATTCTAAATGTGAGGAGCTCAGCTTAAAAATCAAGGCTAGATCTTTTGCAAGGATATACTCTTTTGTTTTTAGCCAGTTAACAAAAAAGGAGGAGAAAAAAAAAAAAAAGACAACAGAAGTCCAGAGCCAAACATTGCAACATGGATTGGATACACATCCAGGGGTGGAAACAAAGCAATCCTTTTCTACAGACTGTCTCTAGGGTCTGATCCTGTTTTGCAATTGACAAAAAATGGTTATAAAAGATATTACACTGACAACAAAATTTCATTGCTGTTAAGGACAAGGTTGGCTTGGGACTTCTGAAGGCAAGGGGCCTCCATAGGTTCCATGGTCTGCATGAAGAATACATGGCCAGTGAATGTGAACAAGCCTCATAGGGAGCCTCAATTCTGCCCTCCTGTCTGTGCTTTGAGTGCCTGATGTGGCTGCAGGAACCTGCTGCTGCCAAAAATACAGAAATTTGGAACATTCAAAATTGTACACACATAAATGAATGATGGCTTCTACCTTTGGTGAATTCATTTATCCTTTGGAGTAGAGGACCAGACAGTTGAAAAAGACTCATCTCTGCAGCTGCTCTAGTAATTGTTAGAACCTTGGGGTTTTTCCTCATATTTTAAAGAAAACAGGAAAAGAGCATTTGGTTTAAAAAACTTAACTTTGACTGCAGGTTACTAAATATCAGTTAGATCATCCAAACCAGACAGATTTTGAAGCTGTAACAGTCAATGATGAATGAGCAAATCAAGTCTATGTGTCATCACCATCATGTACACAAATGGCTGGATGGAAATCCAATGGCTTGATTTTCAGTACTGCCAGCAGCCCCCACAGAAATCTATTGCATCATGAATTTCAGGAATGAATCCTATTTAATCATCTTTAATTTACATGCTGGAGAAATTTATACCATAAGACTTAACCTGAAGTTTAGGAAAGAAAAAAGTAATTGTGTGATGTGAAAACCAGCACTTCATCTTCAAAGCCTTTTGGACCCCTTCACAGAGATAATCTGATAGTTCTTTTCCATCCTAATGATTTTGGTTTTCCTTCTTTATTTTGAGAGGAATTTTACACTTACTAGTCACAAATCTTTCTCAATCTTTACTAAATATAAATACATATATATGCAGAGGAATAGAAAACAATTTTTAAAAGGTAATCTGACAGAAGAAATTATGAATATGACAAATCTAGTTGTTATGGATTCTGAGATTACATTTATTTTTCACCTAGTGAATTTTAACTGATCTGACTACTGTATATCTCTCCTTGTGCAGTTGCTTTGTCTAAGTGTTCCAAGAGCAGTAATGGGCACTGCCTAAAACCTAAGGAATGTTCTCACAAATTTCCTTTTTTCCTGGGAATCAGTAGCACTGCTGGAAGGGGTGAAGAGACATATACAGTCAGCATACATAAAAAATCTGACAAATAGTTTTCAAAGACAGAGCAGACTTAAAAGTGATAGCTGTGTTTTGAAATTCAGAAATGTTCTGAAAAATGAGAACAAAAGAATGAGGTAACAATTAATGAACTTGGTGATTTCCAAAGTTTTAACTGCATTGTAAATGTTTTGCAAAATTGCATTTTAATGCAGAACACTCAATTTCTTTCTGCCTTGCCAACTCAGGGAAAGGAGCCCAGATTTCTTTCCAGTTTTTACCCCCAGAGGAAGATGGCATATTTTTCATGATTATTTTTCACATGGAATCTCTGCATGCAGGAAAGTTTTTCAACAAAGGAAAGGCTCACATTTCAAGAAGTGCTGTGGAAAATGTTCCATATCGTCAAGTCCTTGACACACTACATAGATGTGTCAGAATGTCTTTATAAGGATCTGGAACACTCAGTCTTGGCAACAGAGCTAACCAGCACACTCTCTGACCCCAAATTCCTCTATTTAGATAATGTTATCATGCATTTGACATGGGGTCACTGTTACTCTTTCACATACAGGAAATTTTCAGAATAGAAACTGAGTAACACTTAATAAAGAGAAATATTGTTTGAAGTGATAAAATGAACCCCAAAACAAACACATTGCAAATTTCCATTGCTTTATGACTATAGTAGTTTTCTTACCTGCTGAATGCAAGAGGGTCTAAACTGTGAAACCATTCTGACAGATCACTTGAAAACTGGTTCTGCTCCTGAGAAGATACATCTGACAAAGCAAAAAATGGTGTTAAAATGTACCATGTGATTCAACATCATGAAGCATGAGTGATGTTTGAATTGCCTTACTAGCATCCCAAGTGCAAAAGATGTAAAATGAACAAATCTGAATAAACCATGTTAATTCCAGATTATTTTATTTGCCAAAAGTGTAACAGAAAGCATCCATATTCAGCTCTTTCTCCAAGCCCAGCAGAGACCCTTTCAGACCCTCAGAGAATGCAAGAGTTCAAAAGTTCACTTGTTATTTGCACTTCAACACATTTGTGATCATTTTCCAATCTTTCTTCACACCAGAAGTTATATATATTACCTTTCTATAATAAGATAAAGTAGAGCCCTTCAGGAAAAAAAAAAATTCAACACAAATATTTCAAATGTATTTACAGGATTTAAGAATGAGTGTATCAATATGTAAGGAGCAACTCTTCTCCAGAATACTTGACATCTTGTGTGTAAAGCACTTTAAATGTATCTGAATATATCCATCCACGGTTCTCTTTCCCCAAGCTCGCTTAACTTTCTGCTAAGTACTGCTTGCACTTCTGAAATATTAACATTTTTAAAAATGACTCAGACTTGCATAGCCTAGAACACAAGTTCCCACACTGTGATTCAGTGGGTGGTTGAGTAACTGGGGATTAGATGGTTTTGGCTCCAAGAGCCACAAACCCCCCCACAAGATAGACAGGAAATCTAAAAAACATCAGTGTTCTCTTTCCTGTAAGATCAGCTTATTGTACTACCAAACCTTGTTGAAAATCAATTCTGTGATCTTTCAGTGACCTGGGGAATGTAAGGAAAATGTGACTCACAAACGTGAGGAAAAGTGGCCTCTAAAAAGTCTTTTGGAATAGGGTATTTGGCATAAGTTGAAAAAAACTGAATTGAGGTTTTGCAACATATAATCACTAGATTATATGCCTACCTGGTCAATGTCAGGCATCTCACTGGTGAGATAGTCCATGAATCTACAACAGTAACTCTGTCTAATGTTCATAGATGTGCCCGTCTCTCAGTTCAGCTTTCATGTTGCTTCTCAGATATTTACCTGGGATTTTATTTTCAGGAGCTCCAGCAGGTTTTGCTTTTCTGCTCACCTGTGTTGCCTTCAGCATGTAATTGTAGGGGACTCTTACCACAGAGCTGAGACTTGCAGGCTCTTGAAGTCATCTGTCAGTAGCCTTCCCAGCTGGTTCATCTCTGACTCCAAGCTGATGCAGTCTTGGAAACATCCAGCAACAAAGGCCTAACAAAACGTCAGGCCTTCTTTTTGGAGATGTGAAACTTCAGACCCAAATTTCAAAGCCATCGATTTCTTATGCCTTCTCCATTGCTGCCACAGTTCCTTCCTCCCTGCCTACTACTCCATCCAGACTTCTCTGGGGGATGTTTTTAATATTTGAAATATCTTGGCACATGTGGGTGACAAATTTTGGTAGAGCAGAGAGACTTTACAGCATCACAAGCTCACTCAGTAACAAAATGAAAAAGTAAAAACCGTTTAGCTTGGCCCTGTACCAGTGCTCCTTCTGGCTTCATAGTTTTTGCAGAGTAAGGAGGCTGAAACTGATCTAATCTCATAAATGCTGGATGCTCTGATGCTGACTCCCAGATGTGCTCAAATCTGCAGGTAGATAAAATCTCCATCCAGAGTCAGTCTTGGGCTGACCACCCACTTTCTTTGGGACTTTTTTCCTTTCAAGCTGTGCATGACAATAAACTGCATTTGGCATCTGGAGGCTCTCAGCTCAGAATGTAATTACAAACTTCAAAACAGTGGTTAAAATGCCAATGAAGGACATGATTAGTTGCAAGCTTGCACAAGTCAGTCTGACAAGACACTGAGGCAGCAACACACCATTACTTTGTAATCGATCCAACCCATCACCATTTTTACCATTCTGTTACAGCAGTTTGATTCAATCAACTTTGCTGTATACCTTCAGGTCAGTTCAGGCAGATAAAGTTGAGGTAACCTTATGTAGCAAATTTGTCTGCCAAAATCAGCATTTTCAACAGAGGCAGGCTCAATTTCAGCATGTGAGGCTTTTTGCAAGCTTACCAGTCCTCAGTGTCCTTCCACTTCAGTAGCTCTGCTTTGATTTTCCATCACTGAGATAGTTCTGGTATGCATTACTAAAATTACTCTCACGACTGCTTCTGCCAGAAGCCCCTAACATTTTGAGGACTTCTAACCATCCCTTCTCACTTTTCACAAGACATCCACTGTCCTAGAATTGCCCCAGGACTTTACTGAAGAAAAGAAGCTCTTGAGCAACTTGAGCAGAATGGCCTTCTCTATTGTTTAAGAAGAATTCTTTTCACTGCATTCCTCAGGCTGTCATGAATCTTCTTCTTGCACAACCGGTTCCTCCAGCTTGAGCAGAGCTGGACCTGCCATCTGTGACTTCAGACAGAGCAATCCTTAATTCAGGTTGGTATTAGATACATGCATGCATATATGTGCTAAAAGATCCTTAGAAAGACAGGATCATGAAAGGAAAATAAAGCAGCAGCATACTAGTAGCATACTACTTAGCCTGTTTATTATGAGGCAGTTTTTAATTAAATACTAATGTTATGATACTGCCATTTTATTCCTCTGTTATATTCTGATCATAAGAACCTGGTAAAATCAGGGACTGCGTGTAATTAAAAATACTTGTTTTCACTACCTGTTTACTGGAGAAAGTTAATTTTTTAGGTTTTTTTAATCAGTTCCATTAATCAAAGTAGTAGCAATTTTCAACTCAATAATTCAGGTTTTTATTCAGTAACTTTTAAACCTGCCTTTTCTGTTTTTTGAAAACTGATTGAGGAGAGGTTCCCACAGTTAGTCAGTTGGTTCACTGTTCTTCCAAACTTCTAAGTTCATTAAGGGAAAATCATTTCTCTGATCTAGAAATTAGGCTTGAATGCAACAATTTGTGTATTTCTTGCATGATGTGGATTAGTTTGTTTGCCAAAATTATAGGATGACGACTAAAGAAGGAGTGGATAATAGGAAATGAGAGCCCACTGAAAGTCCTTCAAGCATCTAGGAGATAACATTCCTTTGCTAAAAAGAGTGATTTTATGCAGTATAGGCAAAAATTCTCCGACTATATTTTTCAAGGTTGGACTGGATGACCTTACATGTCTTTTTCAACCTGAACAATCCTATGATGAGGTGAAAAATAATTAAAAAAAAATTCTTATGTAATTTGTTCTTGTGTAAGAACAGTAAACAGATGGTTCTGGTGTTGTAAAATATTTCCAATTTTGGCAACTAGAAAGAAGGCCTATTCTTTGTGGCCCATTTCTGTTGCAAACCACATGTGTGCTTGATTGTGTGCATACAAACAGGGCCTAAGTATTGTAGTCATAAACAACTAGCTGCTAGTATACTATAAAATCATTACTCACAAAGTAATGGGTAATTTCTCAGTCCTATAAAAACTAGTGAGAGTTTCAAGAACCCGTTAACATACATTAAGCATACAGTAAAAGTTGTGCAATCAATAAAGTTGCATATTGAAGGTGCTGGTTTGCATCTAATATCTGAAAATTTTCCTCTTTTATATATAGGTTGGTTTAAAATAAAATTGTATTCAAATAGTTTATGTGCACACGTTTATGTAAATTTTTAAAGCTGAGACTGCTCTGTTCCTTGGAATGATTTTGTTGCAGAGAAACACAGAGTGAAGATACCTGTGCAGATGAAGTACAGCTGCTCACCACAGTAGCTCTGTTGCAATTTTATGCCTTTCCACAGTAACAGTGGGGGTGGAAGAACCTGTTTATGACAATATAGAATAGTAGAGGAATTGCATGTATGCACACACATGTCTATACTTTGTATGAAACAGAAAAGATCCCTGTTGCTAAAGCCTGGGGAGATGATCTGATGTGGCAGGAATGTCAAGATCACTGGATACACCCTTCCCAGCAACAGGAAAAATGGAGGCTAATAGCTTCTTCATACTGAAAGATACTGTTTACTGCTACCATGAGTAAAATGTTTTAATTGCTAGAGGATAACCAAACAGACTTTAAAAAACATAATATTAAAACTACTTCAGGCTTTTCATATGCTGAACTGCATCCTGGCAGGTAAAAAGCAATAGATTGCAGATCTCTCCTGTGCTGGTTCTCTTGGTGGAAAGATTTATACTTGCTGTGTGCTACTGGAATGCAATCTTAACTGGCTTCATTTCCTAAATATGAAAAAAACATAGGAGCAGAATTTACTGGGAGAATATGTAGATGCATGGAGGCAGACACCATTGCAATGACAGTTCATTACTAATGCTTTATTAAATGTCCGTGAAATGACACCACCACAGCCCCAGCCAGATACTGTAATCATACAAGTCTCTAATTAAGAACCCCTGTTCCAATGCCTGGAAAAAGAGATGGAAAAAAAAGACCTTCAAACCAATGCTGATTCCCTTGGAAAAAAAAAAAAGAAAGTAAAAGAGAAGAGTTAGAAAATACAAACAGGGATAAAGGATGCTGAAGATATCATCAGGAAAAGACTTCTAGGATTAATAACAAAAAGAATGAGAAGTCTGAAGCAAACTGACTCCTGGAATGGCATGCTTTTTTGCCTGAACAAGGAGTATTATTTTTAATGAATCTTCAAAGACACGAGCAGTATCAAGTAAAATTGAGTTCCTGGATTGCTGTGTCTGTGTCAAACGCACACACACCTGCCTTGTGTGCTCACAACGTGCGTTGTGCTTCAGTGACAGAGGACAGCAGAGTGTGTTTCACTTCCTCCCCCGCTCCAACCAAACTACTGGATATCAAGGACCAGTTATCAAGGGGTCCTACCAGTTACCAAGGACCCCACAGAAAAAGGGATGGAGGAATAACTGCAAAATGTACCTGTAGACACTGCATCCTTGAGAAAGCACATTACAGGGGGCAACCTGCCTCTCCTCCTATCGTGAGCAATTGATGGTATGGACCATTCATCAATGGTGACTGCAAATGTCTTGATCAGCTTAGCTGAAAATGGTGTTCAGAGTAGCAACACAAACTTAGACCAAATATGCATCTGCTTTAGAGGCTTCAGAGCAAAATATCCAGTAATTATACTGCTCAGGTCTCACCAGGTGTCTCAATGGCCATTTGGGCTTCTGACTTAGCAACAGCACAGCATCATCCTGCACCAGTTCCCTGCCTTGCTTACTGCTCTGCCTTCCTTTTGCTCTGGGGGCATCATCTTTTCTTCTCCCTCCTCACTGCTTTTTCCCTCAGCTGGAGCCCTGGTTGACAATGGGACACAAAGAGGCTTTGGAAGAGTCCTATAGAGAAGTCTGGAGAAGATGTCCTATAGAGAAGTACTGGAGAAGATGGTGATACTGAGAGCAGAGTTGTGCTACCAGAGCCATGGCAAGCATGGCTTGGAAAGGAAGGACTTGTCACTGACCAACTTGTCATCAATGATTTCTCCTCTGCTGAGAGGAGACTGAGAAGTTAAGAAGGGAAGTACAGCTACTGACACAAGCTGATGCACAAGACTCACAGTAGGTTTCCCCTTGACTTCTGCCAGAGGTTGCCTGTCCTACAAGAGGATTTGCAGCTCACACCACAGGGGTGCAGGCCTCTGTGTCACCTTGTTGAAATGACAGGTGTTCCAAACTCCATTACCAATGATGAGCCCAGCATATAAGATGATGGTGCTGTTGGGGACATGGGTTAGTGGTGGGTCATCAGGAGTAGGGTAATAGGGTTAGGACAAGGCTGGACACAATGCTCTTGAAGGTTTTTTTCCAGCCTGAACAATTGTATGATTCTACAATGATACCAGGGTGTGATGGGGCAGGGTGCAATGAAAGCCACAAGCTGGAAAAATGGCAAGGTCTCAGGTCTTTCGAGGGGGGAAATCTGTCTACCTTGAGCAAGAAAACTACTCTGGGGTGTAGAAGACTGACTGTGTGGAGTAGGGTCACCTGCACTCAGCTTCCTGACAGGGTACCACAATAGGCCAAGAGGGAACCAAGGCGACTCCCACCAACTGCAGGTACAGCCAGAGCCTGACCTGATGTGACTGTAGCCCACTCCATCCCATCACCACCCAGCCCTGAGGCTGCTCTGTCTCCCTGCCATGGAGCAGCAGGCAACAGCCCTTCCCCACCCAGAGCTGTTCCCATGTTTCCAGTCTCCATTAGAAACCAGCTCCTCAGTCCCATGACCCAAGCCCCTGCCAGAACCACTTCCCCTCACATTTCCTGCCCCGTTCTCCACTAACTCCATGTGAAATGAGGACAACATCCACACCCTAGTTTTTGGTCCCTAGTTTACTGTCACAGGGTAAAGAATGGCTAAAGAAAAACAAAATTACACTTACCTTCAGAGCACGAATGTTTTCATTCAGGACAAATTAGGTGCCCTAAACAGCTACGCAAAGCAGCAACTTGCACCACAATAACTTGCAATCACTCTGCTGAAAAAATCCTGGAAATTCCCTTGTGAAATTTCCCAAAATATCCAATAGCTATTACACAGTTCTGGAAATTATCCTTAATTTCCTGTTTGTTTCTTCCAGCTGGGAGATCCATCAGATGACACTGGGCAGCGCCTATACTGACCACTGAAGGCAGGAGATGAATTTCAAAAGGAAACGTTTCTCCAAGAATAGGTATTTGGTCAAATAAAATTCAAGGTCATCCAGAGGCTGGAGGTTGAGGCTAGGCAGATGTCAGAATGAAAATAAATGCATTTAATGGAAGTAATACCAAGCAGCTTGGTGTGATGGGACAATTTCTTACATGGCAAGCGCTCCATTATGGCTGCCTGGTTCAAGTCTTGAGGTCTAAATCTAGAGATGAGAAAGAGGAAAAAGGGCAAGAGTCATGGCTCAAATATTTTTTCGCAGTTGTTGTTATATTTGAATATATTTTCTTTAATACAACAAAGTGATACCGAAAATAATTTAGGCTACCTTTAAGACCTTTGGAAAACCTTTCACCACAAAAGAGACTGTTTAATATCTTCTTGATTTGAAGAAATTTCATTTTATTAGAAATGTCAGAGGTGTGCACCAGTGGCCAGCATTCTGAAACTTCCAGCAGGATGCAATCATGTCCTTTTACATTTGAAGTCCCCTCTCCTAAAGGCTGTATATTAAAATGCTTGTTGCTGAGTGAGTACTAATAAGTAGATTTGATATCAACTTTCACTCCAAACCAGAAATTCTTTGAGACTGGTATGAACCAACAAGTCCACATCCTTGAACACCTTTTGATATGTTATTTATTTACATAACTTCAAATCATAATTCTATACTGTCTCAAGTTTAGCTTTCTACTCTTATCTTTTTCATCCAATCAAGACTATTTCCAACTGCTCACTCAGGTCCTGGTTGAAATTATATTTTTAATCAAGTCTGGATGCCCTGTAAATTTAATCAAGTCTTTTCCGCCCTGTAAATTAATAAAATCCTTGTGATGCAAATCTTAGAAGACTCTCTTTTTTTGGGGCCTCATTTACCTGTTGAATATTTTCTCTAGTATCTTAAGACTCCATATCATAAAAACACAAAAATTTTTTTCTTTAGGTATTTATGGAAGCCAACAGAATCCTTCGGTCAGTTACATTTTCTGTTTCAATTTAAAGATGAATTTTTCATCTGCTTAAGCAGTGAGGTTCTTCCACGAGGGTTGTGGTAACACAGATGTTAAAATTGATTTAGCATTGGTACAAATTTGCACTCATGAAGTATCCCTCCCCTAGTGAACATTTTCATACTCACAATTTACTGCTTTGTTTTTTCCATTCACGCTGTCTGAAGTAGATATGGATTCCCATGTCAGCATCTTGGACACACCTTAGATATTGGCTTGATGTTAACTGAAGACTCTACCAAAGGCTGTGGTTACATCTCAGTATATTGCTGCTCCGACCCTCCCCTTGAAATTGGTATTACCTTGACACCCAAAACCCATCAAAAAAGAGCAGTCCAGAAAGTTCTCTTCCCCAAGACAGCCAGGAAAGCTATTTAAATGAACATCTTGTTTCACTGCACCACCTGTTGATTTAATTATTACAATCAATTATATTGGCAGTGTTTTGTATTGAAGCAGTTTTTATTGAAAAGATTGATTTTTTTTTTTCATAAATAAAAAAGGATATATTTTAAACTTTTTTTCACACATGAACATAAAAACTCTGAAAGCTTTTAGAAATCAAAATTAACTATACAAAAATTAGGCTATCAGTGTTAAATACTTAGATTTTTGTTACTACTAACTGAAATACATTTATATCGTCTATCAGTATAAAAATCTTCATAGTAATGGGTAATACAACATGAATATTTCCTTTAACTGAATGTATTCACATTTTCAGTACATAGCTATTTTCAGCAAGTTTCATCAGTCTATGCCTTTCTTTTTCGTGCAGTTCCATTAAGTTCTGAAGATGGTATCTGCAGCAGTTGTTGTTGCTTCTTTGTGGAAGTGGAGATCCATTCTTCAGAGCTAAATAAAAACAAAGCACAGTAGCTTATAAAACAAGTTATTTGGTTAAAATGAGGAATAGGATCAGGCTAATATTAGATAGTTTAAATACAGAGCAAGTTACACATGTGGATAAATTTTTAAAATTATAATAAATATAAATAACAGACATAGTAATACAGCAAAAATTCTGAGATTTGCAGAACACAACAAGATTTAAACAATCTCACAAATATTACCATAGTCCAGCAAAGCCAATGATTCAGTCATGAGAGACATAAGAAATGGAAATTTCAGTTCCACATCAGTTTAAACAGAGACTTACAGATTTCCCTGATTTTATTGTGTGTTATTAGCCACAGAGGCAACAGATATATGGGTAAAGAAATAGCTATATTAAATGCTTTACCACCAGCTCACCTCAGTTAGTTAGGAAAAGTTAGGCAAGAGTAATTCCCTCTCTGTACATCTGCCCAGAATTGGCCTCAGACCTTAAGAGTTTACAGACTAAGCCACCTCAAATGGCTCTGGGGTGCAAGAGTTGAATATACAAGAAGATACAGGGAAAGTGAACACACAAAGATGGCAATCAATCAGTTCATAAAGAGAAACAATCAGATTTAGCAAGTATATCTTTATACCAAGCTTTAATAACAGTATAGCTTAAAAAGAAATAAAAATTACCTTGAAAATCAGCCTTATGTGAACTTGACTAATTGTTGGTTATTGTATACAAATACAAATTAAAAAAAAAAGCTCCTGTGAAAAACAAAACCCCAAACTAGTTTTTGCTGTGCATTCAGGATATGGAAAAGTAATGACTGGATTCATAACAGACTTACGTATACAATTTTTTCACTGTGTCTCTTCGCATTCTTTTGGGAGGGATGGGGGTGTCAGATATATCCAACATTAGGGGCTGAAGCAATGATTCAGTGACTTTATCTGATGGAGTCATACCTAAGAAAAAGTTGCAAGTAAGACCTAATGTAAAAATATATTCATCCCACTGGTTATAAATGAGCCCTGTAACAGTAGTGTTAAACCTTTGAAGTAAGGTTTTAGACATGCCATAAATTTTATAGTATAGTAAGTTTTATATTATATAGTTATATATGTCTGAAACTGAGATCCAAGCTCACAAGTGAAAACTTTTGCTTTATCTACAGTTGTCATGGAGTAAATATTTTCCTTTAAAATACATTTTGAAATATCACAAATTACTTGATACTGTCATAGAAACCATTTCTAGCTAAGAAATACTATCCTTGCAGAATTAGGGGTGTTTCTTTTTATAGTACAATGTTTTGATTGTGTTTCCTTAGTAAAAGCAATTCAGCTCTTCACCACACAGTCATTCCTAAAAGAATGTCTGTATTCTCTACCACTGGTCCAGCTAGACAAACAGTTAAACAATCTCATATTAGTGAGATCATAGTTTCAGGTTCACAGGACACTAACTGACCACATTCTTATTATCTGAACACATTACAGGGCAGTGCTGGTCTAGACAATATCCACAGCATCATGCTACATACAGTTTTTCTATTCTTTCCCTAAAATGAGACACATCTAAGCTCTTCATTTTAACAATCTTCCTTCATAGTCTGATTTTGTTAGTTTGCAAGAGCGGAACACATCTGGATGCACTTAACAGTTCTCCTCCTTTAGGACACCAGAAATACAACACAGTAACCTACCCAATTTTTGTTCTATTAGCTTGAGGCTTTTCTCTTGTTCGGCAAGTTCCTTTTTTTTCTTTTGCATTTCTGGAGTGTTAAGTGACTGCAAATGTAAATCAAGGTCCTTATTCACACTATCAAGTTTCACCATCGCTGCACGGTATTGCTGAAGAAGATCTAATAGAACAAAATATTAACAGGCCAGACTATAAAAAAGATTCACCAGAAAACGTGTATTTCAAAAGCACAGCATTAAAAAAAAATAAAACAAACCAGTTGCTGTTCTTAAAATAACTGTAAAGACAGAATGGGGGGGAAAAAAAAATAATAAAATCACACCAAATATTTTGATTCCTCTTTCATTTTTGAGCCTGTATCTTAGAACACAGTAAAGTGCCAGCCAACTCTGAATTTTATGTGGTAAACAGGTGGTTTTTTACACATCTTGTCACTTGCATGCTCCAAAGCGAATTCTTTCTTTACTTGTGATGCCATTAGGAGTGCTCACGTGTAGTACACTTTGCTTTTAGTGCTATAAAGCTGAAGCTTGTATTTCTGACTCAAATTCTAGCCCAACCTTGTGGAACACAAGAACCTATAAATGAGTTTCACATGAAATTAAAACATGCCCTTCTACTGTATGCTTAATTACAGACAATTCCAATTTAATTCACCTTGGGTAAAAATTGAGTTCAACAATTGAAAATGTGTTGATAGTCATATACAATATAACATATATATAATAATTAGTCTGTGTATGAAATGCTTAACTATTTTTTTCCTACTTGTAATATATTTTAACTGAAATGCTTAGGGAAGACATTTTTAGTCTTTTTCCTCCCTCAACTGGTCAGTGTTAAGTAGTTTGCTCATGTACAAGGCTATTCCAATAGGAACATGTGTTCTTTCTCATTCTTCTCCTACACCTCTTCATTACAATACTTCTAGGAACACTGTAATGGAAAAACTCCATGTCCTTTCATTTGAAAATTAAGTATTTAGGAATAACCTTATTTGTAAGATTTTTTAAATGTCTCATAAATGAGTCAGCTCAGCTGTTACATGTCAGAAGCTGCCACCTTTTAACTTAATTTGTAAGTTCCTTTATTTAGAAAGGAAGAATCCAAGCACATAATGAAATGTAAGTGCTCCCACAGGCAATGTAAGGTATCATCTTGTTACAGGAATAATGTAGAAGATGCTGTGCATGACTGAGTAGAATATACATTTTTCTACTACTGCTAGGATAGAGCTCTCTTGCACAGTAGGAAATTCTACATTTATGTATGCTGTTTCTAGATCAGAAAGACCTGAAACTTGTTTTTCAAGGATGCTGGAATTTAATCAGCTCAAGCTTGTCACGTCTACCGTTTGCAAAACTACCACTGCTTATACTCTTTCTTTAAGAATATCTCATATTTTTTTTTTCCAGGAAATATATAAATATTGTATATTGTATAGGTGCTATTTTTAAAAATAATTTTATGTTCCATTGAAGTTTTCCTTTTTATATTACATAAGATAATAACATAAGCAAGCAATCTAGTTTTAGTAGTTCCGTATTTTCATGGCTTCATTAACCCACCTATCTGTGCAGAGAAAGTAGAGTAAACTTTTGGCATGGGTGCTCCAAATACCATTCCTCTGAGTTTGTCCATTGGAGGAGCTTTATTCTGAAGGCCTCCAAATTTTCCATTGCTGCGAATCCTGTCTCCTTCCCTAGTCAGCAAAGTAGGGCAATGCGTAATTTTTACAACCTACACAAGTATAAAAAATTACACTTAATTAGTAAGTCCAAGGAAAATGTCTTTTCAACAATGCAGTTGTGAGGCTTTGGTATCTTTCAACAACACAGCTTGTTCTCTAATGAGAACATATTTCAGGAAATGACATTTTGAGACTTTCAAGTAATAGAATGCATATATTAAAATTAAACTTCACAGCTGCTAACTTTGAAAACTAGATTTTTGTTTTGTTTTGTTTTTTTTATTTGTTTCTTCAGATTTTAACAGAGCTCTGGAGGCAGAATATAGATCTACACTGGGAAAAAGTTAATCATCAACATACACCATGAAGTGAGCACTTAATTATTTGATGAAGATCATAGAATCATAGAATAGTTCGGGTTGGAAGGGACCTTAAAGATCATCTGATTCCACCCCCCTGCACGGGCAGGGACACTTCCCACTGGATCAGGTTGCTCAAGGCTCTGTCCAACCTGGCCTTGAACACTTCCAGGGAGGGGGCAGCCACAACTTCCTTGGGCAACCTGTGCCAGTGCCCCACCCACCCCACAGGAAAGAATTTTTTCCTAATGTCATTCCTAAGATGGGAAATCCATGCTGCACTGACAGTAAAGGAATGAAACAGGTAACCAATTTTCGATGCCACCAGACATCTAATGTACAACAGGACATCGCCTGTACCATTTAATGTTTTTATCAACAATATAAACAGTGGGGTTGAGCAAGTTTTCAGAGGACACCAAGGTGAGTGGTGCTGTTGACAAGGCAGAGGGATGGGATGTCATCCAGAAGGGCTCGGACAAACTGAAGAGGTGAGCCCAGATGAACTTCATGAGGTTCAAGAAGACCAAGTGCAGGGTCCTGCAGCTGGGTTGGAACAACCCACATTATCAGTACAGGCTTGGGGATGAGGTTTTAGAAAGCAGCCCTGCAGAAAAGGACTTGGGGGTCCTGGTGGACAAACAGCTGGACAAGAGACAACAGTGTGAGCTTGCAGCCCAGAAGGCCAATAGCATCCTGAGCTGCATCAAAAGAAGTCTGGCCAGCAGATTGAGAGGGGTGATTCTGCCACTTTGCTCTGGTGAGACCTCACCTGGCGTACTGTGTCCAGCTCTGGTGCCCTCAATACAGGAAGGACGTGGACCTGATGGAGCAGGTCCAGAGGAGGGCTACAAAAATGATCAGGGGTCTGGAACACCTCCCCTACAAAGACAGGCTGAGGCAGTCGGGTTGTTCAGCCTGGAGAAAAGAAAGCTCCTGGGAGACCTAACAGTGACCTTCCAGTGTCTGAAGGGGGCCGACAGGAAGGCTGGAGATGGACTGTTTATAAGGGACTGTAGTGATGGGACGAGGGGCAATGGTTTTAAATTAGAAGAAAGTAGATTTAGACTAGATGAAAAACGGAACAGGTTGCCCAGGGAAGTAGTTGAGGGCCTCATCCCTGGAGATATTCAAGGTGAGACTTAATGAGGCTCTAAGCAACCTCATTTAGTTGAAAGCATCCCTGTTTATTGCAGGGGGGTTGGACTAGATGACCTTCCAACCCTAATTATTCTATGATCTCTAAGAACAACAACTGCAGTACTATTTCTTGTACTTCTGAAGAGGAAAAAAAATTTCAGTTCTAGCAAACTCACAAGCTGAAACAGTGTCAGGACTTGCTCAGACTCTTGCCTGCTAAAATGTGTCCCATTAAACCTACATAAAATGGGTCAGAAAAAGGTCTAATAAGATTTTAGTCATTTCAATGAATCTGTAAATTCATCATGTGTCTCAAAGTCCTATATTTTATTATACATATAGAGAATAGGGAAGTACTGAAGAACTTGCATTTAACAATAACAGCAAAACTAAAATTTTTTATCTTTAAAAACATGGTCCCATGTTTCATGGCAATGTTCAAATATTTTAATTTGTTGACCAAAGGTCATTTTGTCAATGCCAATGATAAAGATTTCATTAACTGTAAAGTGCATCAAGACCTACAGACACTAAGCACACTTAGAGTTAATGCAACATTAAACTTAGCAATTTTTTTTAAGGTTGTAATGCATTAAATATGTAGGTTTGCAATGTATTTGTTAAAAAAAAATAAATATATCAAGAACAGCTGAAACATACCTCTTTCCTGTAATGGTTGGCAGCATCCAAGTTATCTATAATGATAGTGTCACCCAAAAGCATCCCAAACACTGAAAAATATAATGTTTTGACCATGAAATTTCTCTGCAACAAAATAACTGGAGTTTTGAAAGATCAATTCTGAGTCCTGATTATTAATTACACCTCTTCAGATACATGTAAATGAAATGGACTATGCATGACCTTTTTTTAATGAATTTTTATTCTGAGATGGAGATTAAAAAGGCAATCTTCTGTTTTCACCAAAAATTCGAAAAGAAAATAATTTTGTACATTTAATTGCTTCATGGTATAATTGATTATATTTTCCACCAAAATACTCCTTTGATATCTTACATTTATGAAGGCACACATAATGAAATCCCAAGTTTTAGGACACTATACATGATAGCTTTTTAAATCCTTCCAGATTTTTGATCTTTCTTAATGTTTCTTAATATTCCATGGGTTAGAAAAGAAAAAAACATTCACAGGTTGATGATCCAACTTCAAGACTTTTCTTCTGCTAATAGAAGACCTCATGAGGAACATATGCTGGTATCTGTAAATGTTTCAGTTAAGTTTACTGCATGGATTATGATTTAAGATGTTTTTGTATTTCATTTATTAAAAAGAAAAAAGTGACAGACAATTTCTCTAGTATTATTTACCTGTTTGACAGTGCTCTGCATTATCTGGAAATGTTAACAGATCTCTTGCAAACATGGGATTTCCAATAGGTCTGAAGAAGATTTTTCCATTTCTTAAGTGAGGTAAAGGCCTAGTTAAAGAAAAGGGAGAGTGAGGGAGCAGAACAGAAAAAAGTAAAGAGAGAGAAAAGAGAAAAAAGTAATGTGTCCTTATTTCATTATTACTTCTGATGGCCTAGTCAGAAATTTCAAACTGAACTGACTTAATCTTAACACTACCACATAAAGTGATAAATGACTCCAACAATATCTCAAATGCCAGTTGGATTAAAGATGCTTTGGTGAAACACTAATTTGTAATGAGACATATATCAAACAAATTCATATGAATAATTTTATGGACAGGTTTTAATACACTAATTTATAACAACTGAGATTTTGGACCTTATAAATACATTCGCACATCAGATCTTTTCTGAAAAGCATTCTTTAAGATATTAGTAGTTATCTTCATCAGTAAATTATTTTCAGGGAGAGAATTATATTTTCCTTTATCTTCCAAGAAACCAAAACAACAGAATGTATTTCTAATACAAGAGATGATTTTAGAAAATGTTTTAGAAAATTTTAGAAAACTCCAGAACTATTTTTTTTAAAAGTCAGAATTTGATTTGAAGTGCTAGAATTATTTAAAAGAAGTTCCTGCTCTAGAAAACAAGTGAATTTAAGAAAAGGTAGGTTGTATTCTCTTTTTACTAGAAACACCATATTAAGTAAAGAACAACATACAGCAGTTAGATATAAAGCTACAATTTCAACTAGCATTTCAAGTGACATTACTGTTGTTTTATTATGAAGCCAGAAATTTTATCCTTCAAATCTTTAACAGAGGTTGAAAAAACAAATCAGACAGATAAAGGTTGAAGAAGTATATATTACAAATGCAGAAATTATTATTATTGTTTTTTCTACCTGTTCCAGTCAGGGAGTGTCTTCTTGTAAATAGAATCAAGGGGTAACACTTGTTGTCGACCTTGAGTTTCATCAAAAATAGAACGAGCAGCTTCAGTGGTCAGTGTGACGACACAATCCATGTCGCTTGCCAAATGCCAAGAGATAACTTTTGCTGCTTCGTTATCCTCAATTTGAGCTAAATGTGCAATCTGTACCAGAGAAGTTAGAAAAGTCGTAACAGAAGCCAAAACCACCTCCCATTTTCATACCAGTCACACTCATCCTGAAACTTAAGACATTGAATTCCGCTGTTGCTAGCTCTGTTAGAATAGCTGGTCACCTGATGTATTGAGAATGTCATCTTCTTTTTAATATTCCTCAAAAACTACTTGCCTATTTGGTTGGCTAATTTTTCATCCATCACTACTATTTCCAGGAACTAACACAACTCATTTAAAGGCTCTCCGGAAGAAAACTCACCTTGCCTAAAATATCCTGGTTGCCTTTTGGATAGTTTGGGAGGGTACAAGTTCGCCTTGGCTGTTTCATTAGTACTTCTTGATCCAACATCTTTTGTTTTATAAGAGAATCCACATACTGAAGCTGAGAATCAAACATTAAAGTTAGAAAGCAAATATCACTGGGCTCAGCTGCAGAAGTAGTCATTGGATCTGCTGTCAATCAAGTTCCTAACAAAAAAATCATTCAGTAATTGGAACTAAGACTTAATACATAGGGAACCACTACATATAATCTCAGAGGAGAGCAAAAGAAAGCACACTGAGATTGTGACTATGAACGATTTTTACTACTATGTTTTTTTCTTCAAAACTTCAGGGAACGTTTCACAGCGAGATACCAGAGTGTGAGAAGAGACAAAACTGAAAAAAAATGTGTAAATGAGCAGGAGACAATGACAAACATACAGAAAGAAGCCATTTTACAAAGGGACTATGTCCAGGCCTGAAAAATTTAGCCAGCAGAGAAAACTTGGGTATTATGATTGCAGAATGAGCACAATGAAATTCTACGAGTTCTAATGATTTTAATACTTAGCTTTATTTGACCTAAAGAGAACTGATTATTTACTTTTTTTGTGTGTGTGTGATATGCTAGTAGTTTGAAAGCTTTCTTTAAAAAAAATTCTTTATAATTGGATCTTTATGGGATACTAGCAATGAGGTATACTGCCCTCTATCTTTCAACTTACATAAACTTGGGCAGTAACATGAAATTCTCTAATTATCTGAAAAGGAGTTTTCCTTTGGTCTGCCTATGCCAGAATTTATCCAGTGTATATTGATCAGCCTGCAAAAATGCATTATGAAAACTAGGTAACGCAAGTAACATTAGCAGGAAGGCAAAGCCAAGATCATCATGTAAAAAAGAAATTTTTCTCATTTCTCTAGCAATTTCTTTAAGAGACAGTCACATTAGCAGAACAGTAAAAAAAGTTAACAAAAATATAAGTTTGCCACTGATCCACAAACTATCTTCATAGTTTAAATTTTTAGGGTTCTCGTAGCAGGTGCTATGTATGTACCAATGTTATTCAATAATGCAATATAATGATATAAATTTCATATTAAGATTAGATTTATTTCTAAGATGCTTTGAAGTTTAATAAGAAATCAACCATACTGTGTTTATCTGTGGTAATTCAATTTGGTGTTTTTTCAGTTCATTCCTCAGGTGAGTTTCTCTTGTTTCAGCTTCTTTAACCTGACCTGAAACCAGTAGAATCAACAAGATAGTAAGGAAACATTACAAAGTAACAAAACACATGTAGAATTTCTTACAACTTTTCAGAACTATTCCACCCACAGCTCATCCTGCCCACTTCTTAATTTCAGATCAATTGTGATTTGTCTAGCTACTAAGCTATTTCAGCAGCTATCTCCTTCAGTTTCAGGAAGCAGTAAGTCCAGTCTTTAGATGAGTCTAAGAATGTAAGCTCTTTTTTTCTTTTCATGCTCAATTACCTTTCCAAATGGTTTGCCAATAGGCAAAATTGTGTTAGGTCTGGGGGGAACTGACTCTGGTAGCAGGGGAGGTGCTACAGAGGTGGCTCCTATGAGAAGCTGCTACAAACTTTCCCCACTCCAGGTCAGACACCTCTTTGGCTGAGGACGAGCCCATCAGCAAGGGTGGTAGCAACTCTGCAATAACATATTTAAGAAGGGGAAAAGGAAACTGCAAAGGAGAGAGAGTGAGATGCAAGAGAAACGTGTGAAGGTAACAAGGTCAGTGAGGAATGAGGGGAGGAGGTGCTCCAGGGCAGAGGTTCCCCTGCAGCCCATGGAGAAACACAGTGAAACAGATACGGACCTGCGGCCCACAGGAGACCACAGCTGAGCAAATGGTGACCTGCAGCCCATGGGGTACATCATGCCAGGGGAGGTAACTCTGCCCAAAGGCTGTGACTGTGGGGAAAGCTGCCTCTGGAAAAAATTCAGTGTTCCTAGAGTCCAGTGGAATGTATTTTGTCCATGACCATAAATGGTGAATGAATCTCCATCTTGTATTGACCCAGAAGCTTTTCCTTATACTTTCTTCTTATACTTTTTCCTTATACTTTTTCCCCACAGCAGGGGAGGAGTGAGAGAGCAGCAGCATAGTTCTTTGTTACAGGCTGGGCCTAAGCCACAGCAAATGGTGGAAGGAAAAGTGGTGGCTAGCACTGTCCTCTTTTGCCTCTGATATGGGACACCACTTTCTGGACACTGTTCCCTCAAAATCTTCTATGTGAACTGAAGCAATGTTGAAAACAGATGAGTAAACAGGTAAGTTGCTTTCCACTCCCCCTGTTCAAACAGGCTTATATTTGGAAGTGTTATTTAAGCATAATGTATAATGTTGGGCTGTGACTTACTCTCCTGAGACATGCAGAGATCTGCAAATATGAAAACCACACCTATTGCTTTTCACACTGAAATTCAGGCATTTGCATACATAATAGAAGCATGCAGTAAGCACTGACAGAAACATAGCCTTGTACTAAAGTGACAAGGAACAGCAGCATTCTAATTCTAGTAATTCTGTTTATTAACAGCTGGAACTTTAACCCATCTCTAAGTTCATCTATTAAAACAAACCTTCTGATAACAGACAGGACGACTCACAGAAATTATGCAAAGAAAATATTTCTTCCACCTCTCCTACTCCTGTAAAGCACTGCCCTCACACTGCTCTGTTTAACACACTCCATAAAGAATTGTATTTGCTGAAGAACAGAGAGAAACAATGAATAGCTACAGAATACTTTTCAGCAACATACATAGTTTGTGTACAAGCATGTGGGGAAAAGGTTAACATTTTGAAAATGTAAGAGTGACTTTTTGAAAGAGGATTATCTAAAGTTCATTGCCTAAAATTTTGTTAGGCAACGCTGGAAACAAACAACAACAACAAAAAAATCAGACCCCCAACATCAATGTTTTATTTGTTCTTTTGACAGATCTGACATAAGATGTTCTACCTCAAATCAAGACCTTTTATAGGAAAGGTCCATCCAAATAACCAGATGCTTCCCTGCTAATGCAAAGATATAACAAAGAGCCAGAAGGGAGTGTATCCCATGATTTCAATACCATTTTTCCTCCCTCATCTATATTTTAAAAACTATTAAAGGATAAAAAAGTTTAATTATCAGGAAATTTAATTATATAATTGACTGAACTTACATTTCATTTCAGCTACAAGTTGATTAGTAGTATCAAACCAATTTCTGTAAACACCTATGGACTGAGATAACTGGTCTCTCTCCCTTGTTAGTGTTGCCATCTGTTGCTGCTTCTTGAAATCTACATAAATAAATAAATATATATTTAGAAGAATATACAGTAACATAGCTGGTTCAAACATCAACAAAAATCTATAAAGTTATTATACAGTTCTGAAGAAATGTTATGGACCAAAAAATAGCTGGTAATAAGGAAAAGTAAGCATTTTAGAGCAATTGACACATACCATTGTAAAACATAAATGACAGACGGTATGGTTCCAAAGGTTTTTTCAAAGCTGGTAGATCTGGCTCAAATACAAGAATATATTCAGTGCTATCTCTTCCAGGACTGTTTTCAGCCAGCACAAGGTTCTAGTAAGACAAAAAAACATACATAAGTTTAAGTTCACAGCTGAGGTAACACACAAAAATAAATTAACATTCTTCAAATATTAAATCTGGTAAGTTACCTGACATATTAATATCTATACAATATTACTACAGTTTTAAGTATTTGCTTGAAAATGCACTTCATACCGAACAAAGAAGTAAAATACAACAATTTAGCAGTAACTATTTTATTATTTGAGAATTAAGACTGTAATTTTACCTGTTTAAAAACTCTTATTTTTGGTTATATATTTTACTTAAGAGACATATGCTCAGAAAAAATAATCTCTGCGCTGTCTCACAAGCAAGATATCCTAGAATTTACTTCATTCAGCTTGAGAATAAATGCATACACAACATTAAAAAGAAAGATCCAAAGCACAAGCACAGAGAAGGAAAACCAAACTATTCCCAGTGCTGAGTTAAAGTTACTGCTGTTACCATGGAAGTAGACAGCAGGTCCCAAAGGAATCAATAATAGAAATAAATCCAAACCCTAACATAAACATCCTATATCTTATAAATCACTCATTGAAAAGACAAACTAATTCTTTTGCCTAAGGAAAAATTATAAAACCATCAAGAAACATAGACAAAAATAAAATTAGTATAGGCAATATTTAAATGTGGTGTTACTTTGGGAAAGGTAACATGCATAAAATGGATAATGCTTATATTAAAACTCAGAATGTTTCCACCTTTAATATGTAGAAATTGCTACTCAACTGGCCAAATCAAGAGAGAGGTGGTTGCAGCCTAAAAGAAGAGATAGATATATAACCTTCAAAGACAGTCTTCATGTCTTTCAAAAATATTGCAGCTAAATATTTAACCAGAAGAAGTCTGTAGTGGAAATATCTTTTCCTTAGAAAATTTATACTAAAAAAAATCTTAAACATTTTCCTTCATTAAACAAATTCAGTATCCCTAAATCTCAGTGTAAGAGTAAACATGTCAGACTATTAGATTCATTATATCATTGCTCAATGCACATAATTGTGTTTATAAACAAGAAGGAGCAATTTCAAAATAGTTGAAGCAGCATTGGTGTGTCCCCTCCCCATTACTAGTCATAGGAAAAGCACATTGCATCACAACCAACAAACCCTTTCCACATGACATCTGTGAGTTGCATGAAGTCAGAGAACTCAGTGTAAACTTAACAACTGAAAACTAAGATAAGAGATATGGGATTCACTGGAATGGAATTACTCCTGATGGAAGACAAGGGAACACAAGTTACTGTCAGAGCAGTATGGTCTCATCAGATCACAGTAATGAGAAAACAGAAGAACACAACCTCCCCCCTCTCCAGCAAACCAAGAATAGGTAGGTAGAAAGGAAAACTGATGCTGGTCTGGGAAGCTACTTCCAAAGAATGAGTTAGAAAAGGCAGCTTAGAACAAGTTAGAAAATGTCTTTAAAAAGTTGGATTGTCCTTCAACACACATTAAAATTGGTGGAAGATTTATGACTTCAGGATAGTAAAACATGACAACCAGAGAAACCAAACAAGGTAGGGGTATACTTTCTCTCTGCAGTTCTTCTGTGATACTTCAGCAACTTTAGAAAACACAAATCTCAACTTTTCACCACTATGAGTAGTCCTATTGAGTGAAGCTCTCCGCAAGCTTTTAAGAAAGATACTGTGACCATTCCATTCAGAACATATATGCAGCTGTTGCTTCTTGTGTTTTGAACAGTTTCTGGTTTTGTGCACGTAGAAGATTTAACTTGTGTCTTTATATTACACTTTGCAACAACTGTTACAAATGAACATGCAGGTTTTAAAAATTCAATTTGTATTTATTCGGGAAGATCACTGAATTAAATGACTACAATATGCAGTACTTTCAAAGGTATGCATGATGTTGCAGCCAGACATTCAAACTGAACTAAGGCAAGCATTTTTAACAGTCAAGGGCACTCATGACTGAAATAAAATAGTGTTATCTTTACTTCTTCAAATGAGGATAGGGTGTCTTTCTCCAAAGTATTTAGAAGTCCAGTTAGTTTGACAAATGTAAAGAGATCCTGATAAATTTAATTACATATGTATATGAAGAGGTAAGACTACATGATCTTAAGATATTATAAATAAAAGTGTAAAATACTGATAATATTAATGGTTTAACTAAAAATTGCTGAAGTGTTTTTTTCATGTGAAATTCAAACAATGAAAAGACTTATCCTGGTTCCCTCTCTGTGTCCCAGTCCCTAACTGAATGTACTTGGAAAAGTTTCTTGCTTGTCAAGGATAAACAGTTTAAAAAATGTCCTTGCTTTGGGTTTTCTGAAAATCAGCAATCAACCAAACTTTAAGGGAAAGCTACAGTATGTGCTAATCATTCACAAAACATGATAAGATGTAAGATCAACTTTCAAACTGTAGGAAAATAGGCCCCATTAGATCCATTGAACATGGAGCTGTGTATTTCAGTCACACTTACAATTGCAGCTGACCCTCTGTCAAATGGAAACTCAATTGTACTGACTTTCCCCTGAAACTGTGGGATCTCTGTATCATCTTCATTGGGGCTCTTTATTTTTGCTATTATTCTGCCAACTAGATCAATTCCGGTGTGGTTGTTGTATTCATCCTGTAAGTAAAAGAGACAAAAAAAGTTAGTTTGAAATGTGACCTGAACTAAGTAATGCATTTACATACTGTCAATGGGTTTATGTGGCAAGGTGCTGGCAGAGGGGGGCTGCAGGGAGGCCCCTGTGAGGAGCAGCCGGGGCTGTGTTAGGTTGGACATGGCCAGCTCCTTTCTCCAACTGACCCATCACAGGGCACAGCCAAAGCCCCTCACCCAAAACAGTGGTTCCTCTGGGAAAATATATTTAAGATGGGGCAAAAATGCACAGGCAAAAATGCACAGGAAAAAAGAAGAGGCACAGCAGAGAGAACACCAAGGAGAGAGAGGGTTGAGGAGAGGAGGTTCCCAACAAAGATTCCCCTGCAGCCTCTGGGCAGGTATTTCCCTGCAGCCATGAAGAACCATGGAGCAGTGGAGCGGATACCCACAAAGCAGCCTGTGGAGAGGGCTCACACTGGAGCAGTTAATGAAGGACTGCCACCCATGGGGGGACCCACACTGCAGCAGGGAAACTGCAGAGGAAGGAATGGCAGAGAGGAGCTGTTATGGTCTAACCATGATCACCACTATTCCCCATCCCCCTGGGCTGCTTGGGTAAGGATAGAGGGTGTGAAGCAAAGCTAAGCCTGGGAAAGGGTAGGGTGGAAGGTATTGTTTTAATTTTTTTGTCTTTGTATCTCACTACCAAGATCTATTTTAACTGGCAATGAATTAAAATAATTTTCCACAAGTTGAGTCTGCTTTGCCCATTGTAATAACATTTTGCCCATTTCAATAACTGGTAAGTCATCTCCCTGTTTCCCTGTGAACATTCAAAGATCAGGAAACCTTATTTTTTGTAATAGAAGATTTCTACAAGAAACTGCCTCTTGGAGGAAAATCATGGAGAGAAACATCCGCTGTATAAAAGATGCAGCTTTCACATACAGGAAATCACTGATTTACTCTTTTTTTAAAATTAACCGGCAAAGGGATAGCAGCAAAATTCAAAACATCTTTAGCAACCTTATATTTTTCCGTTATTATGATTTTGTATGAAAGTATAGTTACCATTACATGGAGGTATAAATCCTTGACCAGAGTACGGCTAGTAAGAGTTCGAACATTGGAAACTGCTGGAGTAGCTGGTAAAGAATCGGGTAACAAGCGTACAGGGTCATTAGGTACAACTTCAACTATAATCTAGCAGAAAAAGGAGGAAGAATAAAATAAAACAAAATAAAATAAAGACTGATATAATTCAGTGCAATTCACCTGCACACATGGGTTGCTCAAAAAAACCCTGAAACAAATATATGTGAAATTTATTGACAATCTTGAAATAAATAAAGAAAGCGGTATGAGCATAAAACAGTGCCAGTAGGGTTGCAAATTATGCAGCTGTTTTTCCACAAGACTTCTGTTAGTTTATAAAAATTAATAAAAACATCTTTTTATAATCAACAGTAAAATCAGTAACTGTTAAAAAATACATATTTTTCATTAAGCTTGTAAGTGTAAGTATTTGCATTCTGAATCTACAGTCCATCATAATATTTCTCCCTGAGGATTCTGTATTACATGTTGGCGACATTTAATTAATTATAGATTCAAACCTGGTCACTGATGAGCATATTTGTCTTATCCATTGCAAAGGTAAACTGGATACTGTAAGTGCCCACTCTCTCTGGAACCATTTTATCCCTGAAAAAAAGATCAAAACAAAACAAAAAACCAACCAAACAAACAAACAAAAAAATCAAATTAAGTCAATATTGAAGTGACAAATATGTAAGTATGCAAGACATTTAAATTCTGTGTAGTCCTCCAGACTGGTTAGAAAGTCCTCTTAAGGCATGACATCTTTTAGTACCCCTCCATAATATTACTCCTTCAGCAAGAACACTCTGAGTGTTCTTCACTCATACGTAATGAATTTTCTGAAGTGTTGCTGTTGCTGCAGATTCTATATATTGTAAAATTGAATAATCTGTATCGTATTTAAATTAGATCTGAGCAACTAATTCCTTCTCTGACTCAGGTGTACAAAGTTGGATAACTTGGACCAGTGGCCAAGACAGTATAAAGAAAAGCTTTCACTCTGCATTCTGCCTCACAGTGTTCCACAGTGCAGACTACTGGCAAAGAACCCCGAACATCAAAATATGAAGGGCAGACAGATGCCTGTGCTTCTGCTGCTCTAAACACAACTTCACCCAGCACGGAAGGTCAGACAGCATCCAGAAGACCACTGCAGTGTTTAACTGCAGTTACACATGCACAGAAACTTTAACAATCTCTAGCCACGTTTCAGACATTTCTCTGAGAGGCTGACTTGTGACACTCTTGAATTTGCTAATTAGATTTTTGGTTTCAACATACAGCATTCTGGTTTTGTCAATAACATTGAGTATTAATTTGTTTCATCTTATTTTCCTCAGGAAGGTGTAAGATGCAAGACTCACTGGAATGCATAACTAGTAAAAATTGAAATCCCAAAACTTTACCTATTTCTAGAACAACTTTTCCTTTTTTTGTATTTCATATACAGAAGGAACAACTCTACCTTCTTTTCTGCATTTTATTTAGATGAAGATTGAATGTAATTTCTGCCTTTTCAGACTGCATTAAACCTGAACTGTAAATAATCTGCTAAGAAACTCATGGCAAAATACCATCTAGACACATATATGTTTTAGGAAAAGAAGAAATTGTTGTGAAAGTTCCAAGACTGTATAAGAGCATCCATGCTACTGACTGGCATTAAATAGATGAAAATCATCTGTGACTGTGCCAAGGACAGGAAACCTTAAGTGGAACCAGGTGGTAGTCAGTGATGCTGCAGACAGTGGCAGCAATGAGTAACACGTACTGTCCTACAAGGGCTGCTAATTGGCAGCCTCTACCATCTGCCCTAAATTTTTCAAAAAGGTTGTCAGTTTTAATTCTGGACATTTATAGACAACTAGTGAACTATGGGTATTAATGTAAATATTTTTAAAATTCCATATTCAATTCACACTGACCACGACACTGCCACAGAAGAACATTTAGCACCATGACTATACATTGGCACATTCATTGCAGGTTTTTGTGTTTTGTTGTTGTTGTTGTTGTTGTTGTGTCTGTTGGTTTTGTTTTTTTTCTTTTTTAATGTAGGTACTAATACATGATGCAGACTGCCTTGTTTTGATACTGTTATAGGGAGTTCTTATGTTCTAATTACACATATAACAAAGAATTTCTCAGAATGACTGGTGTCACAGAAATGCACCTCATACTTAGTGCAAGTCTGCAATGATCCTTGGTTTCTTGAGAAGTTCATTCCATAACCTTGGACTAGACACACAGCAAGTTCTGATCTGTTTTCCTATAGCTGTTAAACTCAGCTTAGTAAGCTCTGGAACCTTGAGTGCCTTAAAGGTAAAGACATATCTTGGTAATTATTCAAAAAATCATGCTTAAATAGCTGTTTGAATTAGCAGTAATCTCTTAAATTAAGCTCTTCACATAACCACATTATGTTTCTGTGTGCCATCTTAGGAGCTAAAAAGACTGAAGAAACAAAGGTCATACCAACTGCCTTCCCAGATGGGATAATTTCTTGGCTGGATACAACAGGTATTACAGATGGAGGTACATATGCACTGCTTATCAGGCTGGTTCAGTACCCTGGATGTGAGCCTCAGCTCTCCAGAGAAAAAACTGTTAAAGACTTTATGCTACATCAGGGTATTGCAAGAACATAGATTCCCAAAGATTAAAAACTGGAAAACTAGCTCCCTGAATTCAATTATGCACCTTGAAAGGGAGAACAAATTAGGACACTTTCTATCATCTCTTGAAGTGAAGACACTTGGATGTTCCTGGAATCTTGAAATAACTGGGTTGCAGCAGCTTTTGTTCCTCTGATTTAGGAACCAGGATCAGCTGTGAAACAGTGCTTTGGGTGCCATTAAGGTGATCCTAAAGTTTGCTTTCTAAAAGAAGAAAAGTCTATTCCTAGGAAGCAAGAGCTTGAAACAACAGCCAGTACCACAGTTATTTAACTGATCCTATAGTATGCCTACCAAGAATAGATGTAGAAAGAACATGGCAGTCAGGAACCAACTTATGATGAGTTCTACGCCTGCTGCCTGTCATGTAGGACACCATTTCTGAATAAGTAACCTAAGGAAAGACCACTAAACTGACAGGGCCAAGGTCATGGGTTCAGGATTAACACACAGCTACAGAAGGTATCAAATCAGTTAAGTCCCATTGTCCAGCTTGCAATTCTACAGCAGATGAAAATGACATTGAAAAGAAGCAAGAACTATTGCTAGACAAGTGACAAGTAGATGATGTACCTGAAGTAGAAGAAGCCATCTTCCCTGTCATCCTTCACTTTACTACAGCTAAATGTTGTAACCTGAAAAGAAAGATGTAAAAAATTCAATGCAATATACTGAAAGTTAAAGTACCTTACCTATAACATGCTATCAGGTCTTAATGATTTGCAGCACTGATAGCATACAATAATTAAATGAGATCACCTATAATTTAGACACTATTTTCATATTCTTAAAGTTCTCAGACTCAGCCAAATTTAGGGTGGACACTTTTGATAGTCTCCCTGCTATTAGGGTGCATTTTTGTCCTTACTACAGTCTTGACATTTGAACAGTCTGACAACTTTAACAGGACAGATATTGACTAAAAAAAAAATTGATTGACATGTAATACATGTTGTTATTTAAAATCTACAACAATATTGATCTAAGTCAAAAAGTTTCTACTACAAATATATTTGCCCTACACCACCATTTTGACACCCATTTTGAAAATGGATCTTCATGACTTACATCAGCTGGTGTCGTAGTTCCACTGCTCTGTGCTTCCCACATTTTCATAGAAATCCGTGCTGGATTAATATTTTTAATAATGTTGTCATCTTCAGAAAGGACACTAACCATGAAATCTGTAGAATGAAAGAATTTTTTTCAAGATTATTTTTACTCATAATTAAGAACATCAAATTCCATTAATTTCTGCATCTCCCTCACACCTAGAGATAAAACACACAAAATCCATATTCCAAACAGAACCCGAAGAAAAACATTAAAAACCAGATATGCAAAACATTCTCTCCCATTTCCTGCAATTAGACCAGGTAACAATCATTTGTAAAAAAAATACCCACATACTTTATCTGGTGACTGCTTTAAAAAAGCCCTCACATTTCAAGTCTCCCTTTCCCAGATCATCATTCTTATCAAAACAGCAAGACAGGCTTACTGCTTTCAGAAAAGGACAATCAATATCTAGTTAAGTAGCTGATTCCACCCTTCAAGAACAGGAAATCCAGAGCTTCCTCTTCCTTGACAAGTACTTTTGTCACTGAACTATGGGATACAAAAGTGCAGTAGCTGTAAAGAGACTCTGCCCATATCACTAACATTCTCCCTATCCATTTGGCATCCTGTAATGAAAAGGACTTAGACTATGAAGAGATTCAGTTTCAAATTCATTTTTGCATTTAGCAAAAGATGTTTTCTCATGGTCTTAACTTGACAATCTTCATCTGTTTATGTATTGTGAATAATGGATAGAAAATGTGAGATTTTTTTTTTTCTTTTATTACTCAGCAGCCTTAGTCAGGAAGCAAAGATCAATGTTTTGTGAAAGAATACAGACAGAGACAAGAATAATCTGCACTGTCCCTGCCACACTGCTGATTGCTTTTTCGTTCCTCATAGCTCAGAGCTGCCTCCAATTTCATAGCTACCTCCTTAGTTACTATTTTAAAGAATATAAAATGAGAAAAAACATGTATGAACTAGCTCAGATCATCTGGGAAGATCAAAAATCAAAATACAGTATTCTACTAAGGACTGGAAAGAGATTCTCTATTTTATTATTTATAGAGAGACAAAGTCAATAATTTGAAACAGATACATAAGAGGTCTTTTTGAAATGCTTTCCAAAGATGTTGTGTGTATCTTTTTTTCTCCAAGAGCTACAGAGACATTTCAGATAAGGCTGCTATGAAGAACTGAGGAAAAAAAAAAAAAATTCACAGGTTTACAAAACTTTTGAGTGGTTGGTTTCCACCAAAGAATCCTTATACTTACCAGGGAAGGTACCTCCTGCTGGAAAAGAAGTATTTTTGTCATATTTAACATTCAAGCAGACAGGTTTGTCAGGATCAGGTAGGACATTTAATTTGACTATAGGACAATCTAATGTAGTCTTGTTGTATGATGCTTTAAGCTGTAAAGTGTGCTCTCCCCTGAAACATACAGAGATAATAAAAAATGTTACAGAGTAACTCTTCTGAAAAGACAATTTGCAGACTTTCAAGTTGGATGTATATGAAAGCATGATTAAATACCTAAATGTCATCAATAGTAAAGGCAAGGAAAAAAAGTGGTAACACAAAGCAAAACAAGTGAAATTATAAGCTTAAGATATTAGCTTGTTAAATTTAATGCAGCTTTCATATTTCATTAGTTTGCTCATATTTCTTTGGCTGTCTGTAACCCACTAGCAACTACAGCTTTGACATGTGGAACACAGCAAGGTGGAAAGCAAGCATTCTGCTTTGACAGTTTCCAAAGAATGAATCTGCATACAACTCACATCTAGCAAAGTGCATTACAAGTATACAAAGAGTTCAGGAGTTCACTGTTAGAGAATAATTGACTTTTTTTACAGTACTAAAACTTTAATGTCAAGTTTTGAAACAGAACTGAGAACACATTATTTAACTGCACAGAGGCTGTATTCCTTATCCAGTTTTGATTTTGTTATAAAACAGTATGATGTTACCACTGAACACACCTGGTTTTAACCTTCAGTGATATACTAACAATGAATATTCATCATCCTTCTATCAAGATGCAGGCATTAAAAATTCACTGAGCACCATCAATAGCACATAAAATATGTTTTCTTCCAAACATAAAATAATAATATGGATCAAATCCTACAGCTTTGAATGCAAAATTATTAAGCTTCCAAGGTATTTCAGGGCAGTTAAGAACTTACTGCTAGCTCCTAAGCTACCTAAAACCCACTTAGTCTTGCAAGAGAAGCACAGGGACACAAGGAGTGGGTAGCAGAAGTGTGAACATGAGGAAGATGCAAAAATAATGAATTTGAAAAGTTAGATGGGACATGTTCGTTTAAGGGGAGTCAGGGTGACTGACAAGAAGCAGGAGCCACAGGACACAAATCTACGGGAAATGAGACTTCTTCAAGTAGGAAAAATAAACGTCTAAGTTTAAAATTATTTTGAACACTATACCTAAGCCTTTTAAAACAAAGACTACCATGCAGAAGAAGTAAAGTTTCAACACTCCTAAAATGTCTTCCTGCTTTGAAAGCAGTGTCTGAATCTAGTCACCCAAAGACCATACGTTTCAAATATTTTATGTGGCACCATCTGCACTAGGTGCAGGTTGACAATTACAAGCTGTGTTTTACCATGCGCTTTACCATGCTTCAGAAAATTAGAGCAGTAGTTTCTCAGAAGACCAAAAGAAGCAGCTATTGCATTTTATTTAGTTAAGCACCTAATTTCTTAAAGCTTACTATCTGGCCTTCCACTGTCATGTAAACAATAGATGCTTGTCCTTAGCTCTGTGTTAATTCTTGGTAGGTACTTCACGAAATACACAGCTTAAATACATCTAGCAAGCAACATTTCAGAATTTCATTTTTTTAATGTATAGTTTTCACTACTTACCTAGGTGCATGAATACTAATAACTCCTAGGTTAGCCCTACCGTTTTCATCTGTTTTAAGTTGCTGGATTGGAGGAACAATCTGTCGAAAAAAAAAAAATTTATTTTTTCAGTAACACAGAAGTAGTGCCAAGTCTTAGAATAAAATGTTTATCTTATTTGCCTGCATACTGTCTTTCCATTTGAGCAATAGCTTCATTGTACTTTGGCACTCTAAATAAGGGAAAGATACACTGTTGTGAATACAACATTAAGAGTTTCCAAAATTTTCTCTGCCAGTTTTTTGAAGACAGTAACTTTATTTGGACTATTTTTTGTTGATTAATATATTCAAGTGTTTTATTAATGTTATTTCTTTAATTGCTACTGATGCTATCACATCATCCATAGCACATGTTTATCTGAGTATATTTTCAGATTCTAAAATCTTCTATGAACTCTTTATTCCCTTTTACAGTGTTTTTCCAGTCTGCACAGAAATTCCTGGGTATGAAAAATTAATTAATGATACATACATTCTGGAGTAAACTGAGTAAAAACAACTGAAACACATGTATCTCTTCCCCTCTCCTCATTGTATTCCCACTGCCAAAAATATAAGACTGCTAGACAACCCATAGGAAAGTGTTATGACAAGTGATGAAGTCCAGTACACTCTTTACCAAAACTTCAGGATAAATGAGAATGAACATCTAAACTGTAAGAAACAGCATTTAATCAAATGCTAGTAATAGTAACTTCTTGTCAGTGTTCTTTTAGGACAATAACACAAATGACTTATACATCCCATATCTACCATATCCCATATCTACCTAGCACATTCAAGTCTGATTCAAAAGTCATTTGAAGTCACTGGAAATTCTGCTACTTAGAGGATTTCTCACTGAATCCCATGGTTAGAAAGGAACTCCCTTTTAAATAAGTGGTGTTATTCAAATTGTGTCTATTGTGTGCACCCTGTGTTTGCTGCACTGAAAGTAAAATCTTGTGTCTGCTGCTACCATTAAGCCATATTTGACTTTACACATTACATGGCAAAGAAGTTATCACTTCACTTCCCTCATCAACCACAACTTTTTGAAAGCATGGATTCCAGTGTAGCAGGTAAGAGAATGTCCAGTCTCTCATAAAACTAGGTATGAATCTTAAGAATACTAACATAAAGCACTCTAAAAGTAAGCAGAAGCTACTGACGCACTTTCACAAAAGCAATGTTTTTAGAACATTGGAAGTAGGCGACATTTATCCAAAATTATTTTCATTTACAAATCTCGCTTCATTAAGTTAAAAGAATGAAACTACTTTAGGAAAAAAAAAAGTGTAGAAGTTGACTCATAGTTGGTCAGCTATGGGATCATGAATTTATCTATCCTACCCCTGGAGAAAAGCAATGGCAAAAATATGTGCTTAATGATTGAAATGAAAGGCAGCATTGTAAAGATTTGTGAAGAAAATTGCCAGATGCTTCACAAACTCTTTTGAAGAGTATACTCAACAAAATACATCTGTATTTGAAATTACAGTACACTACAGAACAGAAAGTTTTAGTTTTTACAGGGCCCAGTGCTTTGTGTATTCCCACTACTGAGCTGTGTTTCTGTTCAGCCATACTAATTAAGTTTTAGATCTGTAAGATACAGAATGTAGTACAGGAACTGCATGCTGCAACTGCAGAGTATCAGGTGTAGAAGAGTTGAAGAGGATGGAGTGTGAAATATAGAGAGTTTATCTGAGAATTTCAGCTTCCAGAATCTTATTTACTTTGGGAGACTATACATACAACCAGTCTGAAATGCCAAGGCAAGACAGTTCTATAAAGAGGTTGTCCAAGATACTCATGAATACCAATCTGGTGTCTGTTCAGCAAACATGCAGTTGATTGCTCTGCTAATGTACACAAGTCACCCTAAGAAATTATCCCGGTGTAAAGCCCTGGGAGAGCTCACACTGTACTAAATACATTAGAACAAGGATCTGCCTTGGCTTCCAGAATACTTTCTCCTGGACATATATTCTCAGCTGGACAAAGCCCATGCATACTTTGAGACATGCTGCTAGTCCTCTCTGGATAAAGGGATAATGCCTGAAAGGACACAGCGTGCCTCCACAGTATCTATTTGATCAAGGAGTACAGCCACCATTACTGTCAAGATTGCATAGTCACAGGAACAGCACAACTAGAGAAGGCCAAGGAGCTGCAGCTGCCAAAGGCAGAAGTTGAGCCAAACAAAAAAACAAATCCCAAAGTATGAGACAGGCTTCTACAGCAAGGGATTAAAAATGACAGAAGATAACTCTTCGAGATATAAAGAAATTTTCTTTAGAAAAACCAATAAAAAAGTAATAGTAGAATATTACAACTGGGGGAAAGGTGAGGCTGTGGCACAGTTCTTAAGGGCTGAGCAAAAGGAAGCTCTTGGCTGCTGTGTATTCTGAGAGAACTGAGGGAGAGAAATGCAAAGCAGGCATGAACAAAAAGCAAAAACACCCCTGTATGAAAAAAGTCATGTACAGAGGTGGGATTAATCCTGTATCAATAATGTACACATTGAATGTAACAGCCCCTGCACCAAGTTAGGAATATTTGACAATTTGTCTTTTTTCTATTAAGAACAAAAATTTTAATGCATGGAGAATTCTGTCAAGCTCCTTTCTTGGTACAGACCACCTAATGCTCATGCCTCACTCATGGAAAGGACACTGACCACAGTTTAGATTTGCATTCTCACAATTTTTGTTTGGTTTGTACTGTCAGTTCTTTTCACAGGGACAATAAAGTAGGGTGCAAACCTGATGACTAGCTTTACATGAAGACCATAAATCATACATTCAGGAACCACAGCCAAAGAACCACCAGATAAAAATTATATGGTTGCCAGTTTGGATCATCTAATCATTGTTAGTATTATTATTTCAGTAAATAACCTCAGATAAAGAGAGATGTGGGGTATGGTGGTGTTCACGCTGAATTTGGAGAAAGTTTGTAGAAAACACTGTACTATAGGAATTTTGTTCTATTTGTGATTGTTGTAATGAAAGGGAGCCGAGCAATCTGTTTACACTAGTCCTTGACACTACTATTATGACATTAATCATTTGTTTGTGCCTTTACAATATTTTACTGACTTCAAAAAATGTCTCAAAAATTAAGAACATGATGTAGATATGAAAACAAAAATTTGTGTTAAAGTTCACATTATAAGGCCTACGTTTACCTTTAAGTTGTTACTTTTTATAGGGCTGATTTTGACATTAGGTTCAGGAGTTGCATTTCCCCACTGATCACACAGCTGGAGAATAAGAGGCTTCTGCAGTTCTCTACCATTAATCACTGCAACGGGCTGCAAGAGACACAAATATCAAATGCTTTGTACAAGTCCAGATAAACGACATCAGTTGCACTTCCCTTATTCACCAATGCTGTAGCCATAAAAGGCCACCAAACTTTTCAGGCAGGATTTGCCCTTACTGAAGCCATCCATGTTGGCTGTCACCACCAACTTCCTTACTTCCCATGAGCCTTCACAGTTTCCAGGAGGATCTGCTCCATCATCTTTCTGTGCACAGCAGTGAAATTGACTGTCCTGTAGTTCCCTGGATCTCCTTTTTTTCCCCTTTTTAAACAGGGGGGCTACGTTTCCTCTTTTCTGTCAGTGAGAACCTCAAAAGATTGCCACAATTTCTCAAGTACTATGGACAGTGGCTTAACAACTTCCACCACCAGTTCCCTCAGGACTCACAGATGCATCTCATCATGTCCCATGGACTTGTGCAACTTCTGGTTCCTTAGATGGTCTTGAACCTGATCTATCCCTGCCATGGGTGGTTCATTCTTTCATTCCCTGCCTTTGCCTTCTGTGACTGAAATCAAGGCTTCAGATTTACATTCTGTGCTCCAAAAAGCTCTGGAAATAAAAGACCCCACTGTTTTGTTCCAAACCAAAGCTGTTCAGCTTACCTTTTCTAACTCTGGCCAGTCCAAAAACTGCAATTTAGCAGGGGATCCTGCAGTTAAATTTATTCTGAGAAAGTCAGAAAATTCACGCCAAGCGAAGCACAACTCTTTGCTTCCAAGTAAGCAGTTTTTAAATCTAATACCTCTTACTTTCATTGTTAGAGTACTTTCCTATTGAGAAATAAAAAGAAAATTTTATCAAGATCAAATAAAGAGAGGAAGTGTAATTCAATTTTTTTCAATATATGCTATTTTAATATTTATGCCTCCTAGATACTATTAGTTTTACTGAGACAGACTAAAAATGAAAAGTTCTATTCCTTTTGTTAGATTTAAACTGATTTCTTGTGTGAGAGGTGATCAATTTCAAAGTCAGACTTTCCCCAGGACCCTGTTTTTCAATGTAAAACAATTATATACTACCTAGTTACTTCCTACATATTTTAAAAGGTATAGAATGCATTTTCAACTCAACTATGTCACATGATATTAATCCACTCTACAAGGTTCTTAAAAAGATCATAAAATCAACTGTACCACCATAAACAAACACAGAAGATTAAAAACAAGACGGAAGAAAAGATACAGAACAATCTACTAGAACCAAAGCAAACCTGATTCCAATCAACTGCACCCCTTGCAGTATAGCTGAGGCAGTTTTTACCAGATGCTGCTGTATTCCTTAGAACAGGATCATATATTAATGCTTTAAGTCTCTGTCTTCTCATAGCTTACCAACTAGTGTTTCATTTGACTATCTTTATATGGTTTCTGTGTGACAGAATTTGAGACAATGACCACACAAAGACCAGAGAAAAATAAAATGTATGACATCTTATAAATCTTATAAATACCTGCCAAGTCACTGTCAAATTTGATTTATCAAGTCCAGGCGCAGCAACTCCTAGGGAACTCACACATGCAGATGTCACTGTCTGAACCTGATTTCCGTATTGATCTGTAATCATTACATCTGTTAAAAAAGATGATGATGAAAAGTAAGATTATCTCAGCAGATGCTTTAATGAAACATTGTACCACATATGCAACACATACATATACAACATACACAATATAGAGAAAAATTACACAACTATCACTGACTCACAGGGTGACTGAGGTTGGGAGGGAACTCTGGAGGTCATCGTGTTGTATCCCTTTGCTCAAGCAAAGCCACCTACAGCAGGTTGCCCAGGGCCAGGTCCAGATGATTTCTGAATATCTCCAAGAATGGAGACTGCAGTCTCTCTGGGCAACCTGTGCCACTGCTCAGTCACTCTCACAGTGAAAAAATGTTTCCTGATCTTCAGAGGAAACCACCTGTATATCAGTTTATGCCCGTTGTCTCTTTTCCTATCACTAAACACTACTGGGACAAGAATAGGTTCAGCTTTTTTACATCCTCTCAAGGTATTTATATAGATTGGTAAGGTCCCCTCAGTTGTGGGTATCAAAAGGGTATTAAAAATGTATCTAAATAGTCATATCACATATTCGTGCCTATTTTAAAAATAAAAACATTATTTCTTGTTATGAAGAAAAAGCTGCTTTTTAACTTGGTAATTTGTCTTACGTGCTTTTCTTTGCTAACACAAAAGTTTTAAATATCCCAATATACTGTAAGAAATTTTAATTTCTGATCCCTAACATGTCTTTCTCGTAGGTTAAAATTAACCTTTAAATGTTTCACTTTGCAGGCTGTGCCTTTGTAATAGTCCCAATGTAAGGGACCTGTAAGGTTTCAGAACAAAAGTTTACAAACAATTTTAACTTGGTGTAATGAATGCCCCAATACACAAACTAAGAGGCAAATTTTATCAGAGTTACTTCAGAATTCTAAAATGGCAACTAGAGAAATCTGATCATCCATCCGTGATTGAAAATGTAAACCTGTTTTTTGTATTAAAATAGTTGAAGATAATTCACTCTTGATGACATCTGCATAAACGTATATGAAACAGGCTAAGAAAAACAACTGTAACTTACAAAAAATAGAAAGGTATCATAAGGAAAGACTCACCAATTTCACCTTGTAGTTCTTCACCCAGCTGCAGTGTATTTGGTCCTTTTAATTTACATTTAATGTGTCTGGGTTCATCAGGAAGCGGTCTAAGTCAGCACATGAGAAATTACTTATTCTCATGAAGGTAATCACAACAGCAGGCATGACAAAGTATACAGTAATTACTCATTTGCAAATGAACTTTCATTTTTTTTTATCCTTACAAGATCAAGCTTCATGTGCACACAAGTTACATAGCACCTTCCACTTCATTCTTATCAGGGCAGCTTATTAGACACTGCTTATGATATAAATCACAGCAATGTTCTGGACTTTTAACCTATATGTAGTAACTTGCCTGCTAGTATTTTACCACAGATCAGATATCTAGCTATATACACCAGTATTCAAGTGTGAAGTATTTGAAATCTTGGGAAAAAAACCCACCCCCAACATCTCTAAGCCAAAGTAATATAGAATTGTGTACAGAGTAAGACACCTCTTACTGAAAAAAAAAAAAATTAGAATTACCAATATTAATCCTGATGTGTACATAAAAAGGTACCATTGTCTCCCTTGCTACGAAAATATTTGCTGACTTAAGGACCTGATTGTAACTACTACAGCTTAACATTTTTAGTGATAGTTTTTCTTTCGAAGCAAAACAAAACCAGAGCACATTATGAAAATTATGAGGAAGACAAACAATCTTAAACCTAAAGCTTTAATTAGATTACAATTTCCTCTTATGTTATGATAAAGCAGAAGTCAGTCTGAAGTATGCCTAACACTAGTCTCTTAAAAAACACTTTGAGGCACTTTTAAACAATCTCAGCTTTTCTTTCTGTTTCCTTGATGAAGTTATGTGCTAGTTCCCCAAATATTTAAATAATCTGACATCTATAAGTTGTTCAAGATTTAAAAGGTATCCAACACAATGTTTTTACTCCCTCTGTGTGTTCTAAGCTAAGAAATATGCTGTGATCTTAAAAAAAACCCCTTAGAATGGCCTCCAGATAACTTTATTCTAGTTATCATAAAAATTATCTCCAAATAGAAGTTCCATGACCTGAGACTGCTTTTTAATGAGAAGAAAAATGTATTAAAAATACACAGTGAAACAATCTGCTATTCTACTTCCTTTTAGGACGAGAGGTATCATTTCAGTTTGCTTTTCTTGTCTATTTAAAACTGAGAATACTACTTAACTGAAATTTTTTCTGACAGTGCTGCATCATAGGCAGCTTTCTACAGCATTATGCTCCCAATATTTTAAAGAAACTTAATGCTTGGTCACGGATTTTTTTTTTTTTTCCTACTGCAGATCTGTGAAATGTCTGACTGCTGCAAATTTACCCCTGGCAACAGTGTGCTATGAACCAGACACTTTTGACAAGAAAGGCTGGACCATATGATCTTTGAGGTCCCCTTCCAACCTGGTCTTCTATGATTCTAAGAATTTCAACCTATTAAGAACATATTAATTACACTAATGTAACTTAGAATCAGATTCATCTTAAAAAAAACCCCACAACTTTATAAAGATACAGTAAGTAGAGCTAACTGCCTATCACTAACAGTGATAAACAAGCAATTTTAAAGTACTATTTACAGCCTGTCAATTTTGACTGTGATACCAGATGTGGGCACTCAGCATTTAGCTAGATAAATACTATCACTAGCTTTGAAGTAGTAACCTCTGTAAGGGTAACAACTTCATAGTGGTATTTATGTAACCCGTGACCTGACTCTGCAGTACAACTAGTTATTCTATCATCTAATGACTACTGAAAGTTTTCAAAGATTGCAATGATCTTCTTCACAGTATGTATACTTAGAAAAGTGATAAGGGCTGACACAAACAGATTTTGATGGAGTCTTTCATATAGGCAATGTTCTCATCTCTAAACAATTTGCATAAAAAACCCTCACCCACACCTACCTTCCCCTGCTAATTTGCCAAATGCAGGTTACTTCAGCTTCCACAGGAAGATTTTTTTACCTCAAACTATAAATCTACAATCCATTGGCAAAAAACAATTAATAAAGAAGTATTTCAAATGAACAAACCTGACAGTGAATGCACTCTCCAAAGACACATGGTCGTCAAGATAAGTAATTAGACAGTAACGTACATCTTTTACCGATGTTGGTACTTTTACATCAGGTAATAATCCCTGCATCAACTGTTCTTTGTTAATTTTAGGCGTCCAGTTAACCTAAAATTAAAATATATTACATTAATCAATCAAAAGCTGAATTATTAATGGCTAGCTAAATACTCCTACTAAGTAATTCTAAATATGCTGAAGTAACATACTGACAATAGAAATTTTCAGTGGAAAGCCTGTGCTATTCCCAACAGTAAACAATTCTATCTTCCCAAATACAAAAAAACCAAAAACCCAAATGAAACAAAATATACATTAAGCTTCCTTCTCTTATTTTAAAGATCTGATTGTAAAAGACCTACCCCAAAAAAGCATCCTGTATTTGTTCTTTTTATTAGGCTCTGCAGTAGTAAACAGACAAAGCCATTAGATAGGTAAGCAAATTTTCATGAAGGAGCATGTCTATTCAGGGCCCCTAAATGTTGGGAAAACTCCAGATCTGAAGAATCATAACTGTGTGGGAATTATTTTATTGTGGTAAGGAGAAGCACTGGAAATTACTACCTTGCTTTTCATAACACTACCCTGAAGCATTGTTTAACATTTCATTAAGTGTCTTTATCTCATTAAGGACACAATTTTAATAATTTCTTTTCTTTTTAAAATTTATTAAGCAGAGAGTGAATTTCCATGTTTAATAATGCAGGCTTGAGGAATGTTACTTCATAGCCTGATGTCTATGGATTTTAGAGAATCAGCATTCTATCTCCCTCATATTATGCTCCTGTTCATTCAAAAGTACTTGCCTTGATTTTTTCTGCCATAGCTGGAGTTAGATGTATCTCCCTTTCTCCTTCATCATACATCTGAAATATGAGGTTGTGCATGATATCTCCAGCAACCCAATTAATTTCATCCTGATGTTTAATTTGAATAGCTTTTTGTCCATCCATACTTAAGACTTGTAGTCTTGCAACACGACTGCTAGGAAGAAGTTTAATAACCTTTTCCACTGGTGACACGTCTTTACAACTCTATACATAAGAAAAAGAAAAAAAACACAAAGATACAGAATTAAGGTATTAAATAGGCATAAATAACAATCTGTAATAGCCTGTGGCATTACTATGGATTACCAGGTGTGATCAGGTGCCCAAACATGAAATCAACTTGACAATTTGTATGTAACAGATACTAAAATTGATGCTAGGGACGTAGTACTTTTGGAATACTAAATTTTTCTATGTTATACAATACACAAAATACTTCTTAAGAGTAATCATAATTCTGCTTCCATATAGGTCATCTTGACACTTATATTTGTTTACATATTTTTCAGGGTAAAACACCAAAGGTCTTATTTTCTCCCGTAGTGTGGCTCTCCTTACTACCAAGGAACTGGGACATTCACCAGCATCAACAAAATTCAAACTTCAAGTGCTCTAAGACTGAAATGCTACAAAACCCTATTGATTTTTAGCCTTCAAAAAAAATATGCTTCTAAAGTTTTGGGGAAAATTGTGATACCTATTCTGGTTTGACATGGTTTTGCAATGAAGGCAGTGTGTCAGAAGGATCCAGATAGTAAAAAGGGGAAGAAAAATACCATAAATAATGCATGTTTCTGAAACATTTCAGGAATTTCAGAAATTGAGAGGTGAAGAAAAAAATGGAAAAAATTATTTGCCTTTTTACTATTTCTCAAAGAGGAAGAAAAGGGGAAATCACCTGATTATAAGGCTTATAAGTAAAAGCAGTAATTTTTGGGTGTTGACTTCAGTACGCTACAAAGAGAGTACAATAAATGTGTTTTCAATCTTTTGCTCATTCAAACATCCCATTTGATACTTACAAGTATTTCAATCTTTGCTTTCAGCATCTGGTCTTTCTTAATATTCTGTACATGTATAACTGGACCAGTTAAAATGTTTGTTCCTGCATTACTGCAGTCCACAGAATACACAGGAAGGTTCGGAGCACCTAAAAACTATTTAAAATATGAAATTCAGCTTCAGGTTTCTTCTACACAACTACAACAATTATTCCAGAAATAATTATTTGTACAGGTTCAAATGTACATGGGATAATTTACAGACAAATTTGATAGATTTTAGTTTTCCAGCAAGATCAACACCAATATTTTTTCACAGGTGATATGAAGAGGTGTGTGGGACAAAGGAAGAAGTTATACAAATAACATTTACTATCTATTCAACTGTTTTCATTAACACAGAAAAACTACTCTGTTTTGCCATTGTGACAGAATTTGGTTAAGCTGATAAATAAACCTTCTTTCCATTAATTTTTTAAAAATCACTCATTAAATAGAATTGAGATATCAAATTCAACACAACGTCATATTTTTGTAGAGCCAGTCTACAAAAAGAGAATGTACACCTATAAGTGGAAACGGAATACAGATGATTTTGCAGTGGGAAAATCTTTTTTACCCGATCCTGCTAGAAAACTGATTTCATCAAAATTGGAAAAGTCACTCTCTAGTTAGAAAAAACTAGGTCCAAGAGAGCACAAGTTTTTTTACTTCTAAAAGCCACAGAAACACACACTTGCATTCGTTTCCGAAGTTCGATAAGTGCTTATGGTAACAGTCTTACTGCAGAACATTTTTAGGCACTAGACTTGAATTTTCATCTTTAAAAAAATCAAAAGTATTTGTATGAAGGGTTTATCCAGAAAATAACTTTAGCATTGTATAAGGCAAATATGGCCTAAGGTAAGTTAAAACTGTAGCTATATATCCTCATATAATTTTCTCTTCCATTTCTAAGGCCAGATTCCTGTGATTCTGAAACTTACTGAATGACCCATAACAGATGAGGCAAGAACGTCAGTTATGGCTACCAAGCTACAGGAACCAAAAGCATTATTAAAAGATAATAAATTCTCTCTAGATGCCAAAACAGGCTCTTTTCCCAGCCCTTTAGGACGCAAGCATCAAAAACCTTATGACACATAATAAAATGCAGTTTACCTTACAATGAACTATCAACTTTGGCTGTGCTGTTATATTTCCTGACTCATCCAGAACTTCAACCTGAAAGGGGAAAGCTGTACCATTTTCAATCTTTAGAATTTCAGAATCTGGTTTTACTTTTAATTGATGAGGAGGGCCTGTAAAAATGGACAATTGCAGAAAAATTATGGTTATGTTTTAGGTAACTGATGAGACACTGGATTTTTGCTATTTCAAAAAGTTTTTAAAGCCAAGCCACCAAGATATTTGTGGTACCAAATCATTTAGACCAATTCAAGCATATTGATTTATGCTGAAAAGTTCCAGATGTTTCCAGTACCTCAATACAAGCCACCTGCCAATCTTTTGAATTAATTCAGAAAGGAATAGTTAGATGAACAGATGAACTTCATCATATACAGATGTTAACACGTGATACAGTGATATTTAGATATTATACAGATTCATGTTCATCAAAAGGAGACCCAGATCTTTCTCCTGACTTGTTAAAACAAAAGATATTAGTGTTGAGATATCTGATCAATCATGATGTGCAGCAGCCACAAAAGCCACCACAGCTACAACTTTCAGGCAAATAAAAGCAAAGGTAAGTTTTGTTGGCATCACTTGGAGAGTAAAGTGAAGCTATTAAATTAAGTTTGCTCCCTGGAACATATAATTATTTTATCAGTTTTAAGAAGAGAAGGAAGTAATGGAATACTATTAAAAGACAAGTTCTGACAGAACAAAAAAGGCCATTCTTCAGAAATATCCTTCATGTATCATTCATTAAAACTTCCATTTCAAAGTCACTGGTTGAAGAACAGGAAGGACTGAAATAACTTGTATTCACTCCTTCCTCGAAAATCAGCTTTAAAAGCCAACAATAAGTCCAGTGAGAATAAAGAGGTAGTGAAACATCTTTACATTGCCAAAAGCAAAAGATTCTAATGAAGTATGAAGCTGCTTTCAGTCCACAGTAAATAACTAAGCAATACACAATACAATCTGCCTCAAGTCAGAGTGCTCCACTTCATTTTCTCCATGAAGCTTTAACTCACCAGAAGATAAAGAATAATGGAACAAACTGTGCATTGTTCATCTAACAAAGCTTGACGTATACAACTCCCCTGAAAAATGAGAGGGGAAAGCCTAAACTTTTGTAATCTGTGAGGCAAAAAGTCATCCTTCAAACTACACCTTATCTCCCAAATGCAGAAAAATCTAAGTAACAAGGGACAACAGGTATCACATAAGGGAATCCTCAGTATCAAGACATCCAAACAACCAAAAATTCTAGTGAGGACAAAGGACTTATGATAAAGTCAACATGTAACATTAAAAATTTCAAACACAATTCCAACTGCTAAAGCATCCTCCCTTTCCTAGGATAAGAAACTGAATGAGCACCTATTCATTCACAGGATATTTTCTACAAGGAGAACAGATTAGTGCAGATTAGTACAAGTTGAAGGGCTTAATGGTAAAGAAAATAAAGGCATTTATTCATTCAACAGTGGTGAGCTAGAAAAAGTTTTAAAATAATTTAAGTTAAAAATAAGTTGCAAGTGAGCAGACAAATTCCAGCTGCTACAATCATGAACAAGATTTGGCCATGAGTTTGATGCCAAGAAGGACATGCTCAAGGTTTGGTTTTTTTTAGTTTCAGTCATCACATGTTTAAGCTAGATGAGTTTCTCTAAATATTACCTTCTTGGGAGGTAGCATTTAATTAACAGTATCAGAATGAAGTTCAACAGCAACTATTTTAGGGATACTTACCAGGCTGTAATCGTATTTTAAAGGTTTGTGTGTCTTCTTTCAAGCCAGGAAGAGTAACCTTCAGATTAAAGTTCTAATGAAAAAAAGATTTTAAATATTAACCTTAAACAAAACTAGATAATAATTAATTTTACATAATCATGTCAATTCATATATATCTAAATCCCAGAAGTCTATGCAAATTTTCTTGCATTACTACATACATAAAGATTTCTTTCCTGTAGTAAAATACACATTTTCATGACAGTATTCCCAGAGATGTTCAGTCCAGGATTTGCATGTTAAAACCACATGGTTTAGAAACCATTAAAAGCACCTATTTTAACTTCTGGTTAACAAGCCTGCTTAGAGGTTGTTTCGGTGGGGAAAAAAGCATATTGGCTAAAAAAAAAAAGTAGTTTTAAGGATGGGGTTTGCAAGTTCAAGTTCTATGCTCATTATTCCTCAGTGAATTGCCTGAAGCAAGACACCACGATTACTACCCATCTCACCTTTAAATAAGAACATAAGAAAAACAACTGCTGTAGAACTGCATCACTAAAGCAGATTTTCACATTAAAATCAGAAACGTGATTAAAATCAAGCAGTCTATTCAATAATCTTAAAAGCTTAATATTTTATGTATCTGAAAATATTTAACTGCAATTCATGAACTATCAGCTTTACACATTCAATAAAGCTGCATTTGTCAAGTTTTACTTTCCTATTCTTGGGTTATGCCCTTCCCATGCCTCACAGGGTACATGCAACTTTAACACATTGCTGATTGGATGAAAATAATCAAGTAATTATTTTGGTTTTCTGGGTAAGAAAAATGGAAAGTGCAATGAGGTCTGGGCTGGTGCATCACAAACACAGCCACATCAAATACATGAGCTCCCCAGCTGATGGATGGCCACAGAGGTACATGAAAACCCTCTGTCTTGGACCAGTCAGCCAACCACGCTGGTCTGCCTGCCTCCCAACCAGTATGTATCAGCTGGAGCCTCATTAAACCAAATGGTGAATCATATGAAAAAGGGAAGGCAAAATATACTCAAGTTCAGTTGGAGGGACTGGAAAAAAAACAAAAAGAAAAAAATCAGGGAAAAGAAGTTAAAATCAGGTAGGAAATAAAAGCATAGGAAGCCAGTAAAGCCAACAGGTGACATTTAATGTTAATAACTCAAATTCTTCAGTAGTTCAATCAAGCTTTGTATTCATGCACTAGATACTCATGATATGCTCCCCCCCTTCTTGTTTCAATTCCTTTTCTGCAATAAACATTTTTTACTTAATACTGTCTTTTTAATACTGCTCTAGTTAATCAGTCTAAATCTTTAACTTAATTCTTTCAATTTTTCAGCATCTGTGTCCTCTAGAAAAGTTATTTTTCCTTATTCTTCCTGATCTGTATACAGGAATAGATGAAGTCTGCTTTGTCTTTAGTCTCTATCAGTGCTTCCTTCAGTGATGACTGTTGTATTTCTATTCTTCCTATCTTGATCAGGTTTCTCTTCTCCATTTGGTATGATTACATGTCTTCTTTACTACTTTCCCATGCTCTCCATTGCTTTTTTTTTTTATTCTCTTATTCGCTTTCTCCTAAATTCTTTCTAGAATTCTATTACTAGCTGTTTATCTGAGACATTTTAGCTGTTATGTTGCCATTTCAAAGTCAACTTTTAAAGGTACTGAAAATTTCTCATGTTTGTCTTTGCTTCCTATTTTAAATTAAGCACTGAGAAGTACATAGTATTTGTTTTAAGAATACCTGATGTTTTTACCATTTTGTCCTACCATCCTGCTTTTTACCATTATTTTTCATTACCATGTTAAGCAGAAATTTTTTCATATAAATTAGAATCACTACTTCCAGTGACAATTCCAGTATTGTTGCTGATATTTTATGCAATTAATCAACATGAGAAAACAACACCCCTACTTTTCCATTATTATGGTATTTTATTATTTCTCTATTACAAGTTCCTTAAATGACTCTCGGTCTGGCCCCGCACCAAATGTGCATCTTGCGGCACTTCTGCTTCTACACATTTTACTTTCCATGATCCACCTTTATCTTCTGTCATTATTCTTGCCTTCACTTTAAATTCTGAGCTTTACTTACAAAACTTACTGCATTCAACACCCTCCAGTACTCAATAAGCAGGTATATGCTCACTCTTATCTTTACACACCTTTCTATCAACATTTTTTTTTTGAGCAACAATATCAACAGTATAATGAGGTATCCCAGTTCCTAGCTTTGTCTTTACTATGCAAGACTAAATGAAAGGATTTGGATGTGGTTAGAATACTGTGTAAATATGCAATATACGTGGTTCTAATTTTTTTTTTTAATCTTAGAATCTGTATTTATCAGAAGCCTTAACATTTTTTAAATGAAATCTTTTTAGTATGTAAAGTATATTTTTGTTTTCACTATAAATTACCAGCTTGAGTAGGTGCTGAGAACTCATCAGTAACAGGTTGGATCTGGATGATGGATTTGCTACACAAGTGTAAACTACAGTTTAGAAACATCCAGAAAAGCTCAAGCAGTTTCCATTACGATTAACTACTATTACTCATCATCTCAATTACATGAATGAAAGATTTCTGTGCTCCTTATGCTATTTCAGTGCAAAAGTCACCAAGATGATTCAGCTGAAACCAATTTCAGCACCAGTTTAAACTAAGACAGCTGATTTAGCATAGTAGGTACACTCTACTACACACCCATGTGTTGCTCAGCCCCTCCAGCTCCAGTCCCATCAGCTAACAAAATGCAGCTGTGGAAAAGACAAATTGCTCCAGGCAGAACTGTGAGAGATCATTTGAAAATATGCCAAGAAACACCTGTAGTCATTAGTGTGAACCAAGAATCCATTATCCTTAGATAATGGAATTATCTCAATGTATTTTACACAAAATTATTTGCTCTGTGTTGTTTGTAGTTTGTTTTTTTTTAAATATATTACTTCAAATTTAAATTCATTAGCCTACCTTGCCCTGGCAACTATTCACACAGCCTCTAGCAGTGACACCCTTAATGATGCACTTTGCTCCTTTTGTTATTTCTTCATATTGCAATGTCAATCCACTAGAAAAATACATGGAAAACAAAACACAATAAATTTAAAAATTAACACAGCACTCTGATATACAAGATTCTTTCAGATATTCTAATGGAAATAAGAGCAAAAATTCCAGGTAATTTATGTGAAAATTACACCCCTTGAACAAAACCCAAAGAATCATGTTAATGACACATCAAAAAAGGACAAAAAAAAAATTAAAAAAAGTTGAATTACCTAGCTTCAAGAATTGGTTTAATGTCAGTAGTTAACTGTGTTGCATGACCAAATTCATCCTGTAATTCCAAAGGGATATTAAAAGGTACTCCAACTCGAAAAGGAAGCTCCAGAAGACCCACTGAAAATTTCTCTGGTTTGCCCTCTGAGAGAAAAGAATAAAACATTTTTAGAAGACATTATGTGTATCTGTTGGCTTTTTCTTAATTAGGGCTGCAATTAAGTCAAGTGGTTTTCAGCAAAGTAAATGTCCTGTTCAGAAAACTCTTGTAACCAAAACCATGATTTATTCACTGATCCTTCTTTTTTTAACTTACACTAATATAAAAAAACTACAGTTAAAACATAAAAGCAACAGACTACAGTATAAAAACAGAACAGCCAAAACTTCCAAAATATGTAGAACATCAATACAGTATCTTAAAGTGGACGAGTTATTTGTGGACAGCTCCTCATGAACTTCTAATTACTTTAATTCTGTTAAAATAAAATTATTCATGCAACACAACATTTATGTTTTATGACCATCTCAAATTTGAGATATAAAGATGACTAATAGTAAGTACTTGAAAAAGAAATCTAAGCACACCCCCTATGTGAAAACTGTCCCTGTTAGAGTGCCTCCAGTTAGGCATTAAAAAATGAGCAGTAAAAATGGGACCTTGTAAATCAGAGTAAAGTTTTGTGGAATTAAACTGTCTTATCCGAGTGGACTTTGAAAAAAGCAGCTAGAAGTGCTAAGCTAAGTGGCAGTTCAATATCCTATCAAACTATTTTGCACTCAAATTAACACCTCCTTTCTCTACCTACAGATGTCATTATGAGGGAGCTGCTTTTGCACAGGAGACATGCAAATCATGGAGGGAGGGAAAGTGCTACCTTGTAATGGACAAAATTATTTTAACATCTACAGCAACAAAAAGACCTCAGTCTGTCAACCTTTTTAACTTTATTTACAAGTGAATAGTAAAATTGCAAAATGATTTGACAAACTTAGAGTAAACGAACTTTTGCTCTGTCAAAGTGAACAACTTCTAAAAGAACATCTCTGAAATGAAACCCACAAAACTTATGGATTAACTTAGGAAGTTGAGTTTTAAGTGGAATTTATTATGATTTTTTTTAGCATACCAAAAAGAACTGTAAACACTGACCTAAAGCCTGCTGTTAGAGAAACAATTTGTTTCTCAGACAAAAAAACCTCATGATTTCAGTTTAGACTTTAATTCTTCTTTTCTGGATTTTTATAATCTATATACATAAAAGGTCACACAAATGTTAATGTTTTGGAATGAAGAGTGCAAGGATTTAGGGCTGCCTCTGAGACAACACAAAACACTGCAAAAATAGAGACTTGAAATATTCACTTCCCCACACTGATTAAAAATGTCAAATTATCTTCTGACTAAAAAGCAGTAATACATAGTAAAAGTGCTTTGAGTACCCCTTCTGTTAAAGTACCAGACTATTGATTTTTAGACTGTATATTCCTTGCTAAGATTTGTTGATTTAAATTGTTACGGTCAAAGGAGCCTTTAATTGAAAGCTGTCATGCTGAGGAAAGCCACAATACTATTGAAAGAGTACCTTTTAAATACAGGATGCAACTTTTAAGATTCTCCTTTTCCAAGATAAAGAGAGATAAAGAAGTAGTAGACAAAGATCATTTATGTATTAAATGAGAGAACGATTATTTTTGTATTTTCTTGGAAGTTCACAGAAGTATCTTCAGACTTCAATGCCAGATTTTCAACCGTATTTTAAAATTATTCTTTTCAAGTAATGCCAAGCATTCTTCTATATTATCATTGCAGAATACCTCTTTGTATTCTGCCAATACTACTTTTACAGATGCTTTTAGAAGACTATTCTACAAAGAACTCTTCTCTGCCTAGAGGATTTGCATTCAAAGCCTCTAGTTTTGAGGAAAAAAATAGAAGCATCTATTTTTTCTTGATCTTCCGGAAACAGATGTTAGCTCTACCTCCCAAACTTGTGATAAAAATACCCACTTTAATAATAAATACAAAGGAAGCACTATTTTTTATCTTCCCTTCTCCTTTCCCCCATTGCAGATGAAGATTACAAACTGGTTAAGAAAGGAAGAGTTCACTTGTCCAACCCTGGCTCAAGCACAGTCACCTAGAGCCAGCTGTCTAGGTACTTGTCCAGACTGCTTTTGAACACTCCCAGGAATGAGGACTCCACAACTTCTTAAACAACCTGTGCCAATGCTCAGTCACCCTCACAGTGAGAGGGTGTTTCCTGATGTTCAGAGGAAACCTCCTGTGTTTCAGGTTGTGTCCATTGTTTCTGGTCTCATCACTGGGCACTGCTGAGAAGTACTTGGCTCTGTCTCCTTTATGTCCCCCCTCAGACATTTACTGACACTGATAGGATCCTCATGAATCTTCTCTCCTCTAGGCCGAGTTGTCCCAGATCTCTCAACCTTTCCTCACAGGAGAGCTGCTCCAGTCTCTTATCCTATTTATGGCCCTCTGCAGGACTCTTTCCAGTATGTCCATTCCTGTGTTGTAATGTAATGTGCCCAGAACTGGACTAAGTATTCCAGTTGTGGCCTCACTAGCGCTGAACAGAGTGAAAGGATCAGCTCCATCAACTTACTAGCAACACTTCTACTAATGGCAGCCCCAGATGCTGCCACTCTTCTTTTTAGCAAGGGCACGTTGCTGGCTCATGTTCTTCCTGTTGTCCATGAGGATCACCAGGTCCTTTTCTGCAAAACTGTTTTTCCAGCTGCTTGGGCACCAGCCTGTACTGGTGGCATGTGGTTGCTCCCTCCGAGGTGCAAAACTTTGCACTTCCCCTTGTTGAACTTCATGAGGTTCCTGCCAGCCCATTTCTTCAGCCTGCCGATGGCAGGACAATTCTCTGGTCTATTTGCCACTCTTCCGAGTTTTGCATCATCAGCAAATTTGCTGAAGGTACACTTGCTCACTCTGAAGAAAGGAGTGACACTTGCTTTTCTCTCACGATTATACAGTTAGTGGTCTCACAAGGACATCAGCCACTCTGCCTCGTGCTCACCTGTGGCCCATGGACTTACGCATGACCAGTTTGCTTAGGTATTCCCTGACCTGATCTTCCACCTGCGGAGATCTTTTAGGAGGCCACAGTGTTCTCTCCTGAGGTCCACAGTTGCAGCTGCAGGCTTCCTTTTTGCCCTTCTTCCTTTCATGATCCTGAACCTTATTATGTTATGGGCCTTCAACCCTCACATCCCAAATGAATGACTGTCTATGAGTACGAGGTCCAGCCCAGCACCTCTCCTCGTTCGTTCCCCTACACTTGAGTCAGGAAGCTGTCACTAATCCATTCCAGGAACCTTCTGCATTGCTTGTGCACTGCTGTGTTGTCGCCAGCAGATACTGGCATGGTTGAAGTCCTCCACAAAGACCACTTGCTACAAATATGATCATGCTTCTAGTTGTCTGTAGAAGGCCTCATCCACTTGTTCTTATTGGCCAAGTGACCTACAGCAGACACCTACTACATCATCCATACTGGTTTGTTTGTTGATCCTCACTCACAGGGTGTCTGTCAGTTTGCTCATCATCCATCCCCAGATGGAGGTCCATGCACTCCAACTAGCCACCGACGTAAAGGGTGACACCCTCTCCTTGTCTTCCCTGTCTGTTGTTCCTGAAGGGTCTGCATCCTTCCATTGCAACACACCACTCATGAAAGTCCTCTCCTCACATCTCCATGATGCCAGCAAGATCACCGCCCTGCTGTCTCTGCCTCATCATGTCTGTTTCTTATGTTGTGTGCACTATTGTACACACAGTTCAGAAAGGCACCAAAGCACACTAATTTCCCAGAAAGGCTTTTGGAGATTTCTCCATAATGGTGTCTTGTAGGCATTTCTTTGCATACATGCAAATACAGGACTTGAGCCCATTTCAGCCTCATTTGTAATGTTGACTTTGTGATTTTTCTGTTGCATCACTACAGTCCTTCCTATCATTGATCGTGCTCATCCCTCCCTCACAGGGCTGCTGGCAACTCTTTTCCAGCCCTGTTGTTCCTAGTTTCACAGAATCACAGAATCAGCCAGGTTGGAAAGGACCTCTGAGATCATCAAGTCCAACCCTTGATCCACTACCACTGTGGTTACCAGACCATGGCACTGAGTGCCACATCCAGTCTCTTCTTAAAAACCTCCAGGGACAGAGAATCCACCATCTACCTGGCCAGCCCATTCCAATGCCTGATCACCCTCCCTGTAAAGGATTTTTTTCCTAATCTAACCTAAACCTCCCCTGGCAGAGCTTAAGACCATGCCCTCTTGTCTTGCTGGTAGTTGCCTGGGAAAAGAGACCAAGCCCCCCCCTGGCTACACCCTCCTTTCAGGGAGTTGTAGAGAGTGATGAGGTCTCCCCTGAGCCACCTCTTCTCCAGGATGAACAGCCCCAGCTCCCTCAGCCCTTCCTCACAGGATCTGTGCTCGAGTCCCTTCACCAGCCTGGTTGCCCTCCTTTGGACCTGCTCCAGGACCTCAATCTCCTTCCTGAACTGAGGGGCCCAGAACTGGACACAGTACTCGAGGTGTGGCCTCACCAGCGCTGAGTACAGGGGCAGAATCACTTCCCTGGACCTGCTGGCCACGCTGTTCCTGATGCAGGCCAGGATGCCATTGGCCTTCTTGGCCACCTGGGCACACTGCTGGCTCATGTTCAGCTGCCTGTCAATCCTGTTTCATTTTGGCTTCGTTTTTGCCATTTCAGAAAAAGGCAAAATCCCAGCACAGCAACAGGGCTGAACAAAACTTTTCCTTTTCAACTCAAGACTGAGGGCCAGAAATCAAAAGCAGAGATCATCTATTTTGTTAATGTATGTAGGAAAAATTTTTTTCCTAATATATACAATCACACATATAAAACAATGAGTCTTGAAGATAAGACAGAGCAGGGGATGTATAATCTGTAGTTAGCAAGTACTTTTGCAAACTGATTTAGTAAGGAAACAACTACAGATTTTCTTTAAGATTACAAATTATATACAGAAATAAAACTACTTTTAAAAAAAAAATTCTATCGAATCTTACAGATAGCATATTACTCCTCTGTAATTTGTTTTTAAATTGTTTTTCTTACATCTAGACTTAAAGAGCAACTTGAAATTAGCCTACATATCCTTCTTCATAAACATACACGTATTTTCCCTGGAGACAAAGTCTTTTCAGCAAAGAGAAATAAAATATCTTCATGAAACAGGCTTATAAAAAACCCAAACAAGCCAGCCACTAACAGCACACAAATTAATTAGGAAATAAAAACATCTTAGAGGACAAGAGAAAAATGACTAGCAAAGTCTGTACGATGTGTATCTTATGGTCTTCAACAGTGTCATTACAACCAGAATCCATGAATTATCTTGTAAAGATCTGATCTATTTCAGGCCACATACATGCATACAGTGTATGGCAAGAGAGAGTAACATAAAACATATTTAACAGTATTATTTCTATTCTGGTATTCCAAATGGTTATGATGGTTAATTCAAAGATGCACACCCATTATAATTGAATGAGAATTTAGTTTTCTATAAGAGTCTTCTTTTAATTAAAAAAAATACTTCAACCTCGCCATGCGTATTTTAAATGCATAACTTGTTTTTTAATCAGTTCCCTCCGTGGTTTATGCATGAAAGTTTGCCTAATGAATGCCAGTTTAATGAAGGAATATTTAGGCTAGTGACATGGGGAAAAAGGGTGATTTTAATTAGGTAAAAGTTTCTTTTTATTAAGTACATTTAGGTAAGTTCACATCAAGGAAAGCTTTTGATTCAAACAGTTATTTTTTTTCAAAGCTGACTGTAGAGTACAGCCAAAACACTACTGGCAAGATCAAAACTAAAGACAAAAAATTCCTTTTTCCTGAATCTACTTCATATTCAAAATGCAAATGCTAGTTTTCATTAGTTGAGAGATAATTTTCAGCAAAGTATTAATAATTTTATTATACAATGATTCAAATAGAAATACCAACAGTAAAAGAAAATCAGCATGACTGCAATTCTTACCTATAATAGTAAATTTAAATATCTTAGATGGCAGAGGCCTTCCTGCATAAGTGTCTGCATTACTTTCATTCAATACTACTTGCAGTTTCAAAGTGTAGTTTCCAAGTTTCTGAAGATTTTCTAAAAAGAAATACAAATACAACTAGAAAGTAAAACAAGTAAAATCATAAATTAACTGAAAATACTGCATATTTGAACTTACCCATTTTTTTAAACCAGTATGGCCATTTGCCTCCATGCTGACTGATATGGGAAATTATTTCTTTATTCCCAGAAGATGCTGAAAAAACAATTAGCTACATATTACTTATATTCTACAATATAATTCCTTTTTTCCAAATTTTACTGTAATTCACTATTAAGTAACTAGCACTTTCGTTAGATGTTCCCTGTTGTCTGAGCAGTTGTAGGCTGTGTAGTCCACACTGGGAACTGATCAACTCGACAAATGACAATAACAACTTCGCTTAAATTGGAGCAATGTTAAAAACTTGCCGTGGACTGAACATATAATTGAGGCAAAAAGAACATCCCTTTTTTTCTCCAAATTGTTGTGTCTGTCTTTACAAACACTTCCAGGCATTAAGACAAATCCAAAAAGAAAACACTGAAACTTCAAAGCAATTTTTTAGTGACTGATTCTGTAACCTAAGCTAAGTACAGGAATAACATTTGGTTTTTGAAACTTCAAGAGACATTGATATATTTTTCAAAATATAAATTTTAATAAATACAGAACATGACTACAATAAGGCTACAAAGAATAAAAACAAACACTGTAAAAATATACATTGCTCTATAGCTAAGTGCACCTGTTTCAGATCCTGTTCTTGCACCAAGCTGAGTAGATAATATAAAGGATATAATAAAGTAACATAAAATTAAATTTTCTTAGGTGTATTTCATTGAACGTGTAATTCTGGAAGTATTTTGTAGAAGCACATTTAGGTTTCTGTAGCAGGGCTTCTTCCAACTTTGCTTGTTTGTAACACTGAGAAAACAGAACTTCAAAAATGTGCAGTTTTCCTATAAAAGTGCCAACCTACCATCCAAGTCTAACTCAAAGTCACACTGTAGTAGGTAAGACACAGACCTGGAAGGTGCCCTACTGCTTGTATTGTCCCTATATAGGTATATAATCCCAGGTGGAAATCTGTTGATTGGAAGTGAAGATCACCTAATACTTCTGTGCATAGTGAGATGCAAAATATGACAATAATACAAACAGTATCTTGGATGACAACAAATAAGAAAATTTTAAAGCAAGCTGTCATGGCCTGATATTCTCTTCTGAAAGAGGAAACAATCCCCATTTCTGCACAAAAAAAATTTCAGTTATGTCCTGTGTTGCTGTTGTGGTCTTCGTGATGAAAAACATCCTGACATTTTAATTGAACAATAGACTATTTTCAGTAGAGCCACATGTAAAGATTTAGAACTTTCTTGGGAATTCCTCTGTTTGTGTGTTTGTCAGGGGAAAAGCTCTTCAAACACTTTGTATTAGTAGTAATTAATAAAGCAACATTAGGACTTCATTACCACCGTGTTTTTGACACTTCCACAAAAACATATTTATGGATATTACCAGTATCCCTACAATCACTTAGATAAGGAAGGCTGCACTTGGTGCAAACCACATGTACCACAAATAGGAGAAGTTGTTAAGTTTTTATAGATGTGGTAGGGTTTTGCAAAAATTACAAACCTAAAACTAAATTACTTATTTCAACTTGGCTGGTTTTCCTCACACAGAATCAGAGAAAAAATCTCCATCATTGTTGCAGGGCTTTTTTTATTTTGGTGTTTTTTGTTTGTTTATTGTCCAAAACCTTTCAGAAACAAATATTCTTCCAGCAACAAAACATAACTTTTACTTACAGCATTACTATGGCACCACTGTTTGCTTCTCATTTGAACAAGGTTTCCATATATAAAGTTCTGAAAACAACAGATAACTAAATGTCCCTGCTATGGTATCATATAAATCCACAGAAGGTACAAACTGAAGAAAAAAGTTTCTAATTTTATTTCAAATGGCATATTAATAGCCAACAGCCATAGCCTTCTTGAAGTGGGAAAGAAACAAGGCAAACTAAGTTTCTCCAAATTTCAAAACTCTAAGTTGACATTGACAGAACGCAATTTCTCAATACATTGTAATATCAGGTGAAACATGCTTAAAATGTAAACCAGAAAACAGTATCTCACAAGACACCTGTTTTTTCAAAATTCTTAAGTGACTTTAAGTTAGATGCTACACGTCTGGTCCCTGCTTTTATGCAGCTCACATGACTTGCTGTGTTAATTATAGAAACTTCCATTTTAGCCATGTACTTACACATATCATGTAGACAGCCTGGAATTGATAGGCCCTCCTTACATGTGACAGAAGATATAATTGTAACATAGCATGAAGACATCAAACATTTGGCATTGAAGCAACAGCCATTTCCTAAAATGTGGCTTTGGAGTGATACACACTTCGATGGGATATTGTCCATAAAATTAACAGCTATATCCATCTATCAAATGTTAATATGCATTACATGTATAAACACAAAGAAATACATGATCCATTAATGCATTCTTAAAATAATAAAGACTCAGTTAAATATAATGAAATACTTACAATGTAAAATAACCTTGAGTTCAACAAGAAGTTTCTTTGAACCTCCATGGCTTGTACCTGGAAGTTTTTGCATTGCTTCCCCTTTTTTATTCAAAATTTCTATTCTCAAAGCTCCTGTATTAAAAAGGAAAAAACATGGATTTAAAAATGCTGTATAGTGTAAGTGACTGTAGATTTCTATATGCTTTGTTTTTTTAATGAGTGTGCATAGTACATTTCTAAATCGACATTTTACATTTCAGTATTTGGAAGAAAAAATATACCTATTGGTGTACCAGCAAATCTTGTTTCATTTGGCAGTAACTCATCTCCTTCAGGCCATGTTACTGATAATTTGTCAGGGAGTCTAGTGAAAAAGAAAAAATGAACATTTTTTATCTGAGTTAAAAACCAGAGTAATTTACCTTTAGTAGAATACAGAAGATATTTTTTGGGGAAAAAAAAAAAACAAACAGCAAAACACCTTGAACTATTTCTTCTTGGTTAAGAGTTCCTTTAGTTTCTACTGAAACAGCTGATTGCTTTCACATTTGGGAAAAAAAAACAAGTTTTCTTTTGCTCCTGAAGAAATACTAAAACTGTCAGCAGGAACTCCACAAATAAATAATCATAATTTAGAGCTTACCTTGCCATTTCATCCTCTATGTATTTTTTAACAGCTTTGTCAGACACTGTTCTATCAAGTTTTGAGATTGGAATAGTTTTCATTTCAGCATACAATGCCTGAGGTTCCTGAAAAAAGAAAAAAAAAACCAACCCAAACCTCTCTATCAAGGGACTAGATAAGGAGACACAGACATAATGCAATATGCTAACAAATACCACCTGTTGGCAACACAAGACACTGTTCTGAAGTTTACTGAAATCACACATGTTAAGAATAGCAGCACAACATACCCTTGATACCAACTGTGGTACTTGTATTTCATATGCAAATTTAAATAAATGAGATCACTGATCATGATAAATAATTTTAACATATTTACTTTAAAACTAATATAACTAAGTAGTTTTATTATGTCTAGATCGCTAAATCTCAAAGAAAACCCCATAATTTTCCACAGTTATTTAAGTCAGTTAACTAAGTCTGACCCAGGATTACAATTTAAGATTCCCTAGGCACACTAGGTGTCTGAATCCTTTTCATACTTATCTTACCAATGCAATCTGAACTTCTCCTCCAGTGGCAAATATATCACCATCATGGTCTCCATACAAATAAAATTTCTCAATACTTCCATAGAATATTGGAAGAGTCTTAACAGTTTTAACCTGAAACAAGATGACAACAATTCATGTCAGCACTTTACTTCTGCATCAAAGTATTTTCCTGTTTTAAGATTCAAATGCTCTATTACAAAGCAAACAAATAAACCCCAGCATCAGTGACCAACTAACTTACCAGCTGTCCAGTTTTGTATGTCTTCCCATCCCATTCTATTGCAGCATACACTGCCCAAGGGCTCTGCATTCTTTTGGATGGTAAATCAGTGCGTGTAGTTACTCCTTTAAAGACTGTGAATTTTATTTGTTTGTCATACTTTTCATGACAGTCTTTGAGCCACAAAGCAAACTCTCTGTCAATTTTCATTCGTTGTTCCTACAAAGAGATTACAAAATAAATACAAATTATTAACATAATACAAGAATTTAATCTGACAGCTTCAGAAGTACAGACAATTATAAGAGCACAGCAATATTCTACTAAAAAACCAAGATTCTTAAGCTTGGAAACATTACAAAATTCTTTGAAAGCTACACTTCAAGCCAGAGAAAGTGTTTCCCTGAACTCCCATATCCCTCTATGAAGAGGGTCTTTTCACAAAAACTGACATATAATGGCTAGATAAAGTCACTGTTTAAGGAAATAGAAGAAAAAAGACTAAATCTTGTTTTCTCAGATTTGAAGAGTTAGCTTTTACTACTCACTAAAACCAAAACAAGTGTCTGCTAAGAAATCCTACAGAAGTGCCCAAGGTGAAACTTCTTTAGAAACCATGCAATATTCACTGATACAAATGACTAGTGACTAAGGCTTTCAAACTGTATGCACTACATTTTGCCAAGAAGAAATACTTAACAGAATGAAATGATTACCTGTCCATTAAAGATTCGTGTGAACAGAGTATTTTTATCTTTTAGCTTCAGCTCCAGATCCATGAAAGTGAGTTTGTTAGTGCTGACCTGGAACTTATCATTGGTAAATAATGCACCAGAAATTCTGTTGTAGCATTCAATTGGTGCCAATCCTCTCTTCTTTGGAGGAGCACACCAGTCAAAACTTAAACAAAAGGAGAAAGACATTAAACCCCTTTTTTATAAAGAGAGGTTTACATTACAGAAACAGTCTGGTTTACATTGAAGAAAGATTACCACTTACTCATCCACAGTTGTATATGGTATTAGTCTTCCATTCCAAAAACATTCAAAAATAGGCCTTTTTCCTCTGGCACCCTTTTCTACTATAAAGCAGTCGTCATCATCATCGTCATCACTCAATTCTTGATTAAAAAGAAGAGAGTCTCCATGAATAAATTTCCTTTAAAAATTCATGTAACAGCAAAGCCAGACCAGTCTATGGCAAGGATTATCTATACTTAATCAGTTCGGCACAGACAGCAGCAGCACATGCATCAAGCTAGCTACATACACTATTACCATTTTTTTTTCCAGTTTAAAAAACACCAAGAAGATGAACTATAGAAAAATTTTAAACAGATATTGAAATAATATTACCAAATTTGCAAATTTCAAATTTGACTTTTCATCTTTATTTCAATCTATCTTCTTCTAATATCATAATAACTTGTCACAGTTAAACTAAACTAAAAATAACCAAGAACACAAATTATTTTGAAGTCCTAGCATCTGAAACCTCAACAAGAGTGAATAAAAGCAATTTTAAACTAAGGACTTAGACTACGCATTGTGCTCTGCAGTATTCTGATGTTATAATATTTTGAATCACATTGTTGGTGTTTCATTACTTTTTCAGATTAAAGATCTAACAGTCAGGAAAGTGGAAATGTTTCCATTGGACTGTATTCTGTTACCAGAACAGCCACTTTGTTCAGAGGACTTGTTCATCCAAAAGGATGCTAACGTTTCTGTCTGACATAATCCAAATTAGATAATAATTTGCACTTAAATTTGTTTCCATTCCATCAAAACATTTAAAGCAGTTGGACTGTCTATACTAGGACTGACAAGCAGAACAACACTTACTTGATGGAAAACATGGATCATCAGGATATGTTTCTTTATCATACAGGAAGGGATGATATCGGATGATGCCTTCCACTATACCTTCTCCATCAACATGTGCCTTAAACTCAAAACTATCTGCTGCAGTATTTATATACAAAGTCTGCATGTCATCTTTGACCTCTCTAAGATTGACGATCTTTGGTACTCTTCCTTTTTCAAACATTGTAATCTGGAACAAAATAAGATAAATTGATTTTCCATAAACTAAAAAACCTACAGTAATTAGTGTTTGTGACATTTATCTTAACTTAGCAAAATTAGTTTCTATATTGCAACAATAAATAGTATTACGTTTTAAAAATTAAATTACGTATATATCTCAAAACACTTCTGAGGTTCAAAATGCATGATTAAAGAGAAACATGCAAATGTGAAATAAGTTGCCATTAAACAAGAATTTTGAGCAATAAGTATAAAATCTCTTGCCTGAATGTCAATGTTGTTGGAAGGACTTCCATCTTTTGTTACAGCATTAGCTTCATTTCCTTTTGGTCCATGGATATAATAGTGATAGATATGACTGAAATACAGTTTAAATGAAAAATATATCTCAGAAAGTCAAATTTTAAAATTGCTCATTATAATTTTCTAAGATCTATAAAAACTTGTATTTTTATTAAGAAGTAACCGGTTCATTGTGTTGTTACAAATCACCTGCATGACAACACGTAAATCTCATACAGATTTACTAAAGGGAGTGACTCCTTTTCACTTTTTTCATCTCTCATCTCCTTCATGCACAATCATTAGCATCAATTTTTGACTTAAGGGAAAAAAATTATTATTGTTACATGCCTACAGATCCTTTACATCATAGTGCAAGCTTCTAAAACTACTTAATTTGTTCTGCATTACAGAGACTGAAAACAACTACAGCCAAAAAGTTTTCCACTATTGTTTCCAAAGTCAGTTTTGTATTGATCATCTAATAGGAACAAATATTTAACAAACACTATCATTATTTACAAAAAGGTAAAAAGACTCCATTTGACTATGTGCAGCATTCATGTATGTGATTTGCACACTAGAAGTATTTCCATTTGTAACCATTATTTTCTAATGGCATTGTGCTCATTTAAGAAATTCCAAAAAAATACACACAGTCAAATAAATTATTTTCATCTCAGGGTGGTGTTTAGTAGAAAAAACAAGATTCTACACGTCAGTGGGACTGAATGCTTGAAGGAAGCTGACTGCTCTGCCAACATTTATAATTTCTTTGCTTCTAACATCCACTGCACTAAATGCACCCCATGGAGAAATCTTAGTTCTCAGACAAAAATTCTTCATGGTCTCATTGCTCAAGACTTTACAGCAGACCAGTATGTTCAAACTGCTCAGCATTTTGTCTGCATTTCTTCCAGACTTCAAAAGGTGCTCTCGTGACCTTAAAACCTAAGTATTTTGGGGGTTCATTTCCCCTCCCTCCACTTCAGTGCATCTGACAAAAATGAGGGCTGTGATGTATACCCATTAAAAGCAGAATGAAATTGGTACCATGCATGTGTGGCCAAAAGCATGGCAGAAGGGTATGTGAAGGTATTTGAGGGGAAAAAGGCCCTTATAGCTGAAATAATGATGCAGGACTATGTGGCACTGGGGAACTATGTCTGATTTGTTTTAGTGTAATAGCTACAGGGTATATACTTGAATAATTGCAGCTGGGTTTCATCTCAAATGGATTCAGTTCTTTCACTTCAAGAGACTGCTGGAATGAACATACCTATGTGTAGGTGTTCACCAGAAGAGCACCTAGAAGCTAAAGAGGGACCTAAGAAATTTGTCAACATAGATGCACCCTACATTTTCATAAGGTTAAAAAGGGTTTCAGCCACAAGTTCTTACATGCAATACTCATGTTTCATATACTAAGGTATTATCTAATCCTTATACAAACCCTTCTATTAGTATTTACTGTTATTAGATTACAGATGACGCAAAAAAAATTACTATAGCCTGAAAAGCAAGTTCTATAGTTTGACAGATTTCAAAACCAGGCTATGACTTCATATTTCAATTTACATTCACGGACAGACCCATCTTCTTAACAGATAAGCCCACATGATTCAAAGGTGTCACAGAATTCCCTATCTCCAGAGCCTGTGTGACATCACTACAATAGCATAGACAGTATCTTATAGTGGGATGAAGCAGCAGTTTTCTTGGGTTTTCTGTTGGTTTATTGTGTTTGTGTTTGTTCTTGGTATTTTTTATACAACAAAACCCCCTGTAAATACCATCTCAGATATCAAGGATAGGAGCATAACTGTGAGAAAGGTAGTATTATTAAAAGTTATTAACGTTTCTGTATGTATTTTTATATTACTAATATAATTATTATGTAATTTTTAATTATGTATCCATTATCAAGTCACATTAAATACATGTACACAACTTTGGATGGGCAGTCCCATTCAATTGTGCTAAGAGACTAATTTGTGGCATCAGCAAGATACGTATCAACACCCTTAACAGGACTAAAGCAAATCACTAAGTGCAAGAGGAAGCAATTCATATTTATTGGACTTTTAGCAGTCGACTTTTAAATCAAATCTTTTAAATCTCCAACTTACGCCAGCTGCCTTGTCCAAAGATGAAAGTAGTTTTTCAAGTACTGCATGTGATCTGGTTGTACACCTGTAATGACAACTGCTGTGAAACTCTCTTTATCCCTTTCTTCTAATATTAGATTATGAAGAAATCTTTCATCATCACTTGTGATATGAGTAGAGTCAGATGGCTACAAAAAGAGTAAAATAATAACAGCAGAAATGTAAACTGAATTTCTGAGCTGTCAGCTTTGAAAGGGATTAAGAAACAGAACAGGAAAATAACGCAGAACACATGATGTTAAGTATCACAAAGAGTTAATGGTCAAAATAAAAGCTCCTAAATTAAAGTCAACAAACTAAATTTGACACCCCTGATCCAGTTCATTTTCAACTCACTTTCATCACAGCATCTGACATGTTCAGCCTAGAAATACATATAGCCATGTTTAATGTGGCACTGTGTGATCTTCATATGCTAATCCATCAAATGGAACAATTATGTCTACAAGATATAAGTCCTTTTTAGGAAAACTAAGCCAGAAAAAAAAAATTATTTGCTTTTAAATGGATAGGCAGCTTTCTGTAACAGGAACTGAAGTGTAAGAAACACGCTTTTGCAGTGAAAGAGAAATGGTGAATTCTCAGTTCCAGCTGGAATATCCAGCAGTCTCTTGAAGTGAAAGAACTGAATCCATTTGAGATGAAACCCAGCTGCAATTATTCAAGTATATACCCTGTAGCTATTACACTAAAACAAATCATAGTTCTCCAGTGCCACATAGTCCTGCATCATTATTTCAGCTATAAGGGCCTTTTTCCCCTCAAATACCTTCACATACCCTTCTGCCATGCTTTTTGCCACACATGCATGGTACCAATTTCATTCTGCTTTTAATGGGTATACATCACAGCCCTCATCTTTGTCAGATGCACTGAAGTGGAGGGAGGGGAAATGAACCCCCAAAATACTTAGGTTTTAAGGTCACGAGAGCACCTTTTGAAGTCTGGAAGAAATGCAGACAAAATGCTGAGCAGTTTGAACATACCAGTCTGCTGTAAAGTCTTGAGCAATGAGACCATGAAGAATTTTTGTCTGAGAACTAAGATTTCTCCATGGGGTGCATTTAGTGCAGTGGATGTTAGAAGCAAAGAAATTATAAATGTTGGCAGAGCAGTCAGCTTCCTTCAAGCATTCAGTCCCACTGACGTGTAGAATCTTGTTTTTTCTACTAAACACCACCCTGAGATGAAAATAATTTATTTGACTGTGTGTATTTTTTTGGAATTTCTTAAATGAGCACAATGCCATTAGAAAATAATGGTTACAAATGGAAATACTTCTAGTGTGCAAATCACATACATGAATGCTGCCCATAGTCAAATGGAGTCTTTTTACCTTTTTGTAAATAATGATAGTGTTTGTTAAATATTTGTTCCTATTAGATGATCAATACAAAACTGACTTGGGAAACAATAGTGGAAAACTTTTTGGCTGTAGTTGTTTTCAGTCTCTGTAATGCAGAACAAATTAAGTAGTTTTAGAAGCTTGCACTATGATGTAAAGGATCTGTAGGCATGTAACAATAATAATTTTTTTCCCTTAAGTCAAAAATTGATGCTAATGATTGTGCATGAAGGAGATGAGAGATGAAAAAAGTGAAAAGGAGTCACTCCCTTTAGTAAATCTGTATGAGATTTACGTGTTGTCATGCAGGTGATTTGTAACAACACAATGAACCGGTTACTTCTTAATAAAAATACAAGTTTTTATAGATCTTAGAAAATTATAATGAGCAATTTTAAAATTTGACTTTCTGAGATATATTTTTCATTTAAACTGTATTTCAGTCATATCTATCACTATTATATCCATGGACCAAAAGGAAATGAAGCTAATGCTGTAACAAAAGATGGAAGTCCTTCCAACAACATTGACATTCAGGCAAGAGATTTTATACTTATTGCTCAAAATTCTTGTTTAATGGCAACTTATTTCACATTTGCATGTTTCTCTTTAATCATGCATTTTGAACCTCAGAAGTGTTTTGAGATATATACGTAATTTAATTTTTAAAACGTAATACTATTTATTGTTGCAATATAGAAACTAATTTTGCTAAGTTAAGATAAATGTCACAAACACTAATTACTGTAGGTTTTTTAGTTTATGGAAAATCAATTTATCTTATTTTGTTCCAGATTACAATGTTTGAAAAAGGAAGAGTACCAAAGATCGTCAATCTTAGAGAGGTCAAAGATGACATGCAGACTTTGTATATAAATACTGCAGCAGATAGTTTTGAGTTTAAGGCACATGTTGATGGAGAAGGTATAGTGGAAGGCATCATCCGATATCATCCCTTCCTGTATGATAAAGAAACATATCCTGATGATCCATGTTTTCCATCAAGTAAGTGTTCTTCTGCTTGTC
>JAAWXA010000005.1:23588458-23609269 GCA_038090715.1 Florisuga fusca | reverse complement strand
TATAAGAGACAGGTGCAGACCTTGAGCATTGTTTCACCTTAATCTGATCAGGGGGTATCAGGACAACCCCAGGGGGCCATCATAATTTGGTTACAGGATGCAACGCATATACTTTAGGACTTGTTTCATCATTGAATCCCTCCTATTTCTGTTGATGGTAAGAACAGAATTACTCGAAGTATTTAGGAACACTGATGAATTAACAGGCTCCTTACCACAAGGCAAACTTGTCTTTTTCTGTGATTAGAAATGAGTCAGAACGATTCATATCAAAGTCCAAAGTACGTAAAAAACTGACTTTGACTTGTTAAAACATTGAGGGAAGAATAATTGAAAAAACTTGAAACGTTGCATGGTTTCCAGTTTGTTGGCATTTGTAAAAAACAGTTGAAGAACACAACCAAATGTACAGCAGCAAAAGTCAGTCAAACTACTAGCACAAGTCTGTTGTTTCTAAACAGTACCACTTAAAGACCTTACCTGTTAAAGTGAGGACTACCTAGCTATAGGGAAATTGTGGCATTTAATTTAAAACAGCAGCATCAGTCTGAAAACAAAATATCACGTCTGGATCACTTTACTTCAATTGATCAGCCCTTGAGAACAGAATAAACATTTCTATTCAATGTCTCTGATAAGGAAGTTTTATTACCTACAATTTGCAAGGTTCTTCAGAATGCTACAGCACAAATTACAGTAGCCATTCAATTTAGACATAAAATTAATCCCCTGACTACTAGTATGACATAGCAACACTGAAGCATTTCACAATTTCCCTCAAGCTGCTTTTGAAGTATACTTTCTTCACTGTAAACCACAGGAGTTGATAATTTGCTATGTGATCCATAGGTACCATTCCATACCAAAGAACAATATCCTTTTATGAAGATATGAACCTGGCTAGGCATGCCCTTAGAGATACTGCAAATAAGGAGTATCAGCTGCAGTACACTTGCACACACTCAGAATTGTTATTTGCTCTAACAGTCAATTCTAGTTATTTCTNGTAGTTTTTCAAGTACTGCATGTGATCTGGTTGTACACCTGTAATGACAACTGCTGTGAAACTCTCTTTATCCCTTTCTTCTAATATTAGATTATGAAGAAATCTTTCATCATCACTTGTGATATGAGTAGAGTCAGATGGCTACAAAAAGAGTAAAATAATAACAGCAGAAATGTAAACTGAATTTCTGAGCTGTCAGCTTTGAAAGGGATTAAGAAACAGAACAGGAAAATAACGCAGAACACATGATGTTAAGTATCACAAAGAGTTAATGGTCAAAATAAAAGCTCCTAAATTAAAGTCAACAAACTAAATTTGACACCCCTGATCCAGTTCATTTTCAACTCACTTTCATCACAGCATCTGACATGTTCAGCCTAGAAATACATATAGCCATGTTTAATGTGGCACTGTGTGATCTTCATATGCTAATCCATCAAATGTAACAATTATGTCTACAAGATATAAGTCCTTTTTAGGAAAACTAAGCCAGAAAAAAAAAATTATTTGCTTTTAAATGGATAGGCAGCTTTCTGTAACAGGAACTGAAGTGTAAGAAACACGCTTTTGCAGTGAAAGAGAAATGGTGAATTCTCAGTTCCAGCTGGAATATCCAGCAGTCACAAAGAAAAAAAGAAATTTCTGATTCCAGGAAGTCCGAATTGTTTTATCCTGGATGGATGTACTTATCTCTTGATTGGAGGTTTCTAAGCTGCATAGAAAGAGTGGTCACTATCATGCTTCACGCTGATGAGAGAATAATCCTGTATATTTGGTGCATTCAGAAAAAAAGCACTTTTTAATACAAGGATTGAGATCTCCACAGCAATTTTGAACAATACATACAACTGAGAAGATACACTTATGCAGTAAATGCAACTTTCTACCTTGTTTTGAAGGAAAAGAGGCAAAAAGGAAACAACTGACTGAGTTGGTGAAAGGACAAAGGGCTGTTTCTATGATAGTGATGAGATCACAGACAGTAAAGCAAAGCCAGAATCCTCACCTCTGTATGACCTGACCAATCACCTAGAAGCTGCGTGTCCATTTTGAACAAGTGCTATCCTGGGCAATTTACCGAGTTAAAGTACCTCCAAGATCCTGTTACTAAATTCTTTGATTACCTTCCTGCTACATATGACAAACTAGCATGGCACTTTCCCATACATTCCTACCATCTGTCTCATTCAGCTAGAAAAAATGGAAACTCAAGCTAGAAAAATGGAATTTACTTGTTAACAATATTAAATGGTCCAAGGAAGTAAGCACAGTAAAGGCAGGTGCCTATAATTCATCAACAGAACATGATTAGGTGGAGGTGCCATCACTGCCATTACTCTTCAGTGTTCTGGCCTTGTTTTAGAATATCTGAAGTTTGGTATTAATTACATGATTATTTCTTTACACAAGAAACTCCTCTATCAATTGAGTGCCTCCTTACCTTACACTTTTTGCTTAAGTAAACCCCCTCATGAAAACTATCAGGGGTTTTGCTCATCTTGTTGACTTCTCCCATATGAAGCATTTCTTCTACAGACTTCTATATAATACACAGTTTTCCTGAATTTATTCCCTGATACCTCAGCGAACACACATTTTTCTGTTTCATACAAAACAAAACAATTCCTCTTCTTAGAAAGATCCTTCCAGATATTTTTCTTAACCTGACACATTAAACTACATGGCATTTCTATCTTTTAAGCTAAAATGAAAAAAGAACCACATACACAGTCTTATACTATACAGTCTCAAGTTTCCCATTACTTTCTTTTACACTCCAGAGCACAAATGATTCATAAGATAAAGATATCAGCAGATAAGTATTACAGGACTATTACATAGTGAGATCATGTTAACCTTGTAAATGCTTTCAATTACAAAAAAAGTATAGGTATGAAGACCATTTACCTTCCTGTTTCTAATGTATCCACTATATATTGCTTCTTTGTTTTTCTCCTTCTTTTCAAAATCCTCTTTAGAAAGGACAAGTTCATGAACATCCTGAGTGTCTGCAGGTTTGCTTATCATCTGTTTTTTATTAAAGAAACAGCATTTAAAATTAAAGAAGAGTTAACAAACATAATAAAACAGCTTACCAATCTGATTATGTAAGAATGTTCAAAAGTAAAGATGGACATTTACTTACTCTGGCAGACTGTCCAACGAAGAATACTGCTTGTTTGCCTCCAACTCCAAAATATGAGATATCACTATTTAAACTACGAGGCACTGGCAAAGGGCGTACGTATCCTGAATGATCACTAACAATAGAAGTGGCTTTAATGAACTTTCCCAAGACAAACGCCATTTAAAGAAAGAACACCAAAAAAACTTCTCATCTAAACAGCTTGTATTAAATTATTCCTGCAGTCACTTTTCATCTTTCACTTTTGATCTATTATATCTACGACATTAAAATGTGCCTAAAATTCTTCATGTATATTTTTTAAAAGGATGTTGACAAAGTAACTCTTTTTCTGATTCATCTTGTAAGACACTTCTGTCCTTTTTAACAAACCAAATCTTAAGTGTCATACACATTCCATTTTTAAACCTTAATAACTCTTTTGTTTATTACTAGGTGAAATTATTAGGAGGAAAACATTTGGCAGGGAGAACCTCAGTTGAAAAAGACACTACTGCCCTGAAAACCTTTCTCCATTTTTAACTCTGCAACAGGGAAATAGTCAACAGTTCTGTGCAGTAACTGTGCAGTTCTGTGCAGGTACTGCAGTAACAGTAATTACACATTTTTAATGGCAGAAACTGAAAAGCAAATCCCTCAATGCTCTCTCCTTTTTAGGATGTCAAGATATTCCCTGTGAAACTGCTGCAAATAAAAATGAATAACAATGTAAGTCTGATCTTTCTGACATCATTCTTTCATAGTAACAGTTGAGTTAAAATGGGAAATAACCGACTATTAAATGCAGTCTTGGGAAAACTACAAATGTCATTAATAATTAAATTCCATGTCTTGAGTCAGATTTGATGGATCAGCAGTCTTACCTAGTTTAAGCAAATAGGACACACGTTTTGATTAAACCATGGCAATCCCAAATGAAAACAAGGTGCAGTTGCTATCCTGGTATAATTTACAGCTGTGCTCCCACTGAATGATATAAACCCACAGTTTAAAACTGTAGCTTACAAATGCTATACATTTCTACTATTACTAAATTGACCTACAGCAACTTCAAAAAACAGTGATTTTCTCCTCAAATGAAACAATAAGATATCCCAAAATCCCTTTGTGTGCACTGATCTCCAGTTTTTCCATAGATATTGATCATTCTATTTGGAGATGCATCCAATGCAAAAAAATACCTCCTCGGCTCTATTATCATTTTCTACTGCCTTGTTAATTTTTACACTAGTTTCTCATAAGACAACCTGATTATGACTGAGGCTGTGATCCTTATCTTCAAAGTTAATATCCTAGCCTTAAGGTATTTAAAAAGTTATGAAAGTTCCAGAACTGTAGATAATTGTTCCTCTGGAATTTTCTACGCTAGGGTTAAGTTTGGCCATTCAGGTAGAAGATCACTTGGCAACAGATTCAAAAACTGTAAAAAGAATTCATCTAAGCACCAAAATCCACCATAAACCTCTACTTCCTTCCTTAAACGCAGAACATTTATTTTGCCTATATTTCTTCACTAAATAGACATATGCATTACACTGAACGCGATTAAGATATACAAAAAAAAATCTAATCCAAACACTGTATCAATTATTGCAGTAGTGTGACAGACACTGAGTGGGTTTCTTAATGCACTATTGGAAAGCTTAAAGGTTACAGGTAACACTAGAAAAACCTCTGCAGAACAAAGAATGCACCTAATTGGATGTAGGCAAGTCAAAGACAACTCAGTTTAGAAAAGGCCGCGAGATTAAAAAAACCTTCTCAGTATCATGATACTAGAAAAGCATTTTTGTTTTCTGAAGCTTCACTCTTTCCTGCCTGTGGAAAACGTGTGTGTACTGACATCTAGTCATAGAATGACAGGTTTTAGCTAAGTGTTGGTATACAAATTTGTCTTAAAGTTATGTTCTGTGAACCTTCACAGAGTTTGCTAATTGTAAAAAATGATTAAAACTTTCTAACCTCTCGAAGTCACCTTGTCTTGTAAACTTTGACAGTCTATATACAGCCCAGTTGTTAAGCTGTTTAGAAGTCATTCCTCTTCCATTATCAATCACAGCAACAGCTGGTTTTCCTTGGGACTCATCAAATAACTAGGGTAGGAAAAAAAAAAACAAAAAAAACCAAAAAAGGAGCACCAGAAAGAAAAAAAAAAAAGATAATGTAAACTATACCTGAAAAAAAGTAGATATTTCTATCTTACCAATTTTATCTGTATGCTCCGAATGCCAGAATTTCGGGACGTAGCTGATAGAGAATTGTCAATCAACTCAGCAAGGGCAAATGCTAAAGAAATTGAAGAAGAATAGCCCTATTAGACGCTTATTCTTAAAAGACAGCGCTCAGAAAACACAGACTCTCACAGCAGTTTTTTCTGAACAATTAGGATAATTAGGATAACACATTCCCTTAACACAGACAAAAGCTTAGCACTGTGAAAAACATCGTGAAAAACACCAAAATTCTGTAACATTTTGATTTTTAAAAAGCTTTTGTACATATTGTAAGGGACCGGGTGGAGGAACCACTGTAATCCCTTCAACGGACCCTCTTAGAACTCCAGTGGAACTGGCCCAAAGGAAGCGGGTGCCAAGCCACCTTTGCAAACCCCCTAACAAATCCTCATCAACATTTTGAAAGGGATTGCTGGAGAGGAAGGAGACAGTGATAAGGGTCTGCATATGGCCTAGCACCTGCATACAACAGAGGTAAGGACTGGACAACCAAGTGGGCAGAGGTCTGCCCCAGTTGTTCAATCTGATATATCTCAGCCATGCTTACTGAGTGAAAGATGCCTATAAAATGTAGGGCTGTACTGGTGGACTTTGGGGAGTTTCTTTGACACAAACCCTCCCCCACTGGCTGGCCCACTGGATCCAGGACCAGTGATTTTCTGTTCTCTCTCTTCTCCCACTCTCTCACTTTTTCTTCCTCTTTCCCTTTCCTAAAATTATTAAGTAACCACAATTTTCTCAAGTTACGCAGCTTTAGCATCCTTGTATTTTGGCTTTTGTGATCTAAATAATCAGCCTTTGTGATTGCTCAGCCTGAACACATATAATAATTGAAGTATCAGCTTTTGTGCTTTTATTCCTTCTATAGTTCTAATTAAATCTCATGTTCAGGTGCAGACCTTGAGCATTGTTTCACCTTAATCTGATCAGGGGGTATCAGGACAACCCCAGGGGGCCATCATAATTTGGTTACAGGATGCAACGCATATACTTTAGGACTTGTTTCATCATTGAATCCCTCCTATTTCTGTTGATGGTAAGAACAGAATTACTCGAAGTATTTAGGAACACTGATGAATTAACAGGCTCCTTACCACAAGGCAAACTTGTCTTTTTCTGTGATTAGAAATGAGTCAGAACGATTCATATCAAAGTCCAAAGTACGTAAAAAACTGACTTTGACTTGTTAAAACATTGAGGGAAGAATAATTGAAAAAACTTGAAACGTTGCATGGTTTCCAGTTTGTTGGCATTTGTAAAAAACAGTTGAAGAACACAACCAAATGTAGGTACATGACAATATACAGCAGCAAAAGTCAGTCAAACTACTAGCACAAGTCTGTTGTTTCTAAACAGTACCACTTAAAGACCTTACCTGTTAAAGTGAGGACTACCTAGCTATAGGGAAATTGTGGCATTTAATTTAAAACAGCAGCATCAGTCTGAAAACAAAATATCACGTCTGGATCACTTTACTTCAATTGATCAGCCCTTGAGAACAGAATAAACATTTCTATTCAATGTCTCTGATAAGGAAGTTTTATTACCTACAATTTGCAAGGTTCTTCAGAATGCTACAGCACAAATTACAGTAGCCATTCAATTTAGACATAAAATTAATCCCCTGACTACTAGTATGACATAGCAACACTGAAGCATTTCACAATTTCCCTCAAGCTGCTTTTGAAGTATACTTTCTTCACTGTAAACCACAGGAGTTGATAATTTGCTATGTGATCCATAGGTACCATTCCATACCAAAGAACAATATCCTTTTATGAAGATATGAACCTGGCTAGGCATGCCCTTAGAGATACTGCAAATAAGGAGTATCAGCTGCAGTACACTTGCACACACTCAGAATTGTTATTTGCTCTAACAGTCAATTCTAGTTATTTCTATCATAATAAGCAACAGCAGACAATTTGATACAGCTGGTTTGCAGGTGTGTTCCAGAATTTCACATACTGGTTCTCAAGGGGTTTCAGAGACCGTGAAAATTAGTAATACATGAGGAAAAAAACACACTGCTAATGTCCTAACAGAACCGGATCTAAAAGTTAGTCAGCTTGCAGTCTTGACCACTGTAGTGTCTTTAGGATTTAAGAGTTATGACCACAAGTAGAACTTTTGGATGATTTTAAAGGCTTTTGTGGTAGCAAAGTGAACACAGAGTAGACTTAGAGCAGGAATTTTTCTTTCCCTGTACCCCCTGTTGCAGTGTACAGACAAGATCAAGCATTGACTTAAATGCTTACGAGAAGTTTCTCATAAGTACCTGAAGCTTCTTCACTCTTTTAGATAGAATGATGATTTAAAGCACCTCAGCAAGAAGCTTTAGCAAGAACTTGACAGAGGAAAATGTAGGGGAAAAGTTGATTTTCCCTTAGAAGTCATAAAGTTTGCTTTACTACTAAAAAAATAATAAACAGACTTCAAAAAGACAAAATTGAGATCTCGTATTTGAACCACTTATCTGACTCATGAATAAATATGCTTCAGAATTTTGGCCAATAGTATGCAGGGAGAGAAATAGAAACTATATATTGATAATACTGCCAGATGGACCCAAGCAAAAGCTCAAAATGCTTTTAAACTACAGCAAGTTCTCGAGAAACTTTGATATCTACTAGACACTGACAGGCAGGATCCAAATCTTTTCCTCTCCTGTGGATGTACTTTCTTCCTACGAATAGATCTGCCAAAGATGCTGTTACATTTTACATTCAAACCATAAAGTAAAATGCAGCATTTTTACATGCGAATGGCAAACTTGGCCTTGGTACAAAATCTCTGGATAATGCAAGAGGTTATAATTGGGAGTTATGTACAGGGAAGTGATCATAACATAAGGTAACAAGTGAAAAACCTCTTTTATGAAGAAAAGAAGTCAACATGTGTGAGTAACAAAAAAAAAACCTAAACATATGCGTGCATTGCCCTTTTTCATCTTATACTATTATTCTGAAGCCTGTTGAGGAAAAAGATGTTTTTGCAACCAAGAAAATGCGCAGCAATTCATGGGAGATGAGTGGTAGCTACAAATCTCATAAACACATATAGGAAAGTACTGATGAACTTCATAAAGATCTTATGAGATGTAACAGTTCCTTCAGACAAACCAACAGTTTGCAGTATTTATCACCAAGAAAACACAGGGTTGGATGCTATGTACATACTAGGGAACTTCTCCAATGTAGAAGAGTTAGTCCTCAGCATACATTAATTTTAATTCTTGATTTAATAATACTAATTTTGCTTTAGTAAAAAAAATTTTTAAAACAGCAGCAATGAAACCAAAAGTATTTAAAAGTGCATGTATATTTCTAAACTGAAAAGGTGTTTAAACATTTGTTTTCTTGACATATGACACTATAAAAACAGAAGAATGAACTTCAAGTTATATCATCGAACTTGATGACCACACATCATTTTGCATTTAACACACAAATCTGTTTGTTTAAAAGTCACCATAACTAAAGCTAAATGGATGATACTTGACTTTGATTTCAGAATCCTCCTCTCAGCCAAGACTTTTTTAAATAGAGGAATAAGGATGGCAGTTTTCATAAATGGTATAGATTATTTGTATAGACAAATAGTATAGACTACATATACCTCTTCAAAGCCTAAAAGTTCTGATACATGGTGGCTGTAGTAACTGTATGACAGAGCACTAGATTTCTCCACCATTCTACCCTTCATCTCTCCATTCTTGAAGTACAGGTCTTTCTTTTCTCCCTATTTCTAATCCTCATCATCACCTTGTCCCACAAGCTTAGCTGTGGCAGTCTTAGGAAAACAGTATTAACTTCTCATTTGACAACATCATTTAAAAGAGAAACATGAATGGATAGTAGAAAAATTCCTTGTTTTGCAGCCAAACCAAATAACAGAAGGTTCTATGTTCCCATCATTGTACTTGATGCCTCACATCATCTTGACATGCCACAGAATTAACAGTTTTCTTTTACTCATTGTTTTTCTGTCCCAGCGGATGGGCTGCATGTGTTTTGATATACATATACACTCATGCTCAAGTATTTTCTAAATTTAAATTATTTTTAAAAATTTTTTTAAGTCATCCAATCTTGTTTCAAGGATGCACTAGTTTGACTTCCAGAAGTGCTCATTTGCATCTTGTCAAATTCTGTGACTGAAAGAACAGAAAAGCTTACAGTTAACACAAATATAGCAAGGAGAACAGTATTTTTACCTGCAGCGTCTGTAATACATGACTTCACCTAAAAATGCTACTGTCACACCTTTTTCTCTATTAGTCAGCATTAATGTCAGTAAACTAACAATAATTCATAGAATCAGAGACAAATCCAGGTTGGAAGGGACCCTGAAAAATCATCTGTCCCAACACTTAGTGGGAAAGCAAGCCCCAATGAGATCATGTAGACCCCTGTCCCATTGCACCTTGAAAGCCACCAGTGATGGGGACTCTACCATGTCCCTGGGGAAGTTGTTCCATTGAATTACTGTTCTCACTGCAAAAAATTTCTTTTCTATATAGAGATGAAACCTATCCCAGTGCAACTTATGCCCATTGGCCCTTTGTATTCTCCATGTGGCTTCTTATGAAGAGTCTCTGTCCTCTTGGTAGCTGCTCTTTAAGTTCTGAAATACTATGATGAGGTCCCCTGGAGTGTTCTGTTCTCCAGGGAGAAAAGACCTAACACCTTCACTCTTTCCTCACAAGGCAGGTTTTCCAGGAATAGTGCTTAAATCTTGATGTCTACATTTTTTCAGTACAATTTTGAGCCTGCTGTATCTAAGATGTACATACTTAAAAAGTAATCATAGTGAAAGACAGAATTTTCACAGAATCTATAATTAGATTTTTTTCAATAAAAGAATATTAAATGCTGCTTATATATGCAGCACCTTTTTAGAAGAATTACTTGCTCTCAATTATGTTAAGGCTTGTTGAACCACAGATGGGACAGCAGACAAATTTCCATGGTAGCTCATATGAAAACTGGTCACCAGCTTGAAACAAAGTCAGTATAGGAGACGGATTAAAAAAAATGCTCATCACTCTGGGTTACACCGACAAGATTATCATCAAGACTGAACTTTACTTCTAAAACATTACCACTTATTTAAGAAGCACTTGAGGAGGTACCTCTAAATATGGATTTAGGGCCACTCAGAATAATTTTTGAAAGAAAAATTTGTACAAAAAACATAGTTAATTTTTCTTTTACAATTAAGACTGTGTTTTCACTAGCTCTAACTAAAAGTTAAATTGCTCATAACCACATTATATCCATATAAACATCATTTACACAAGATTATTTTGCCAAGTACTTACGCAAAGGATTTTGCCCCTCACTGGCATAGTACTCATACATCCCACTTTTGACAAGTGTATCGTAGTGGGGCAGGAAATCAATTCGCTCCTTAGTTGCAGAAAGCAGAATTTGATCAACTGACTGTAGCAGATATAAAGTAACTCCATCTTGAACAAGTTCACCTGCAGTGAAGATGAAATATAAATCCTACCGAAGAGCATTCAGTGCATCATTCAATATCTGCTCTAAAAACCACTACAGGTTTAGCCTCAGGTATTTTATATTTTCTTAGGTGTTAATTGTGTGGCCTCTAAGCAACACCACAACATTTAAAAGGTTTTCACATTTCCAATATTTCTATGCATGCTTTCTCAGATGACAGCTGTTTACATGCCATTTTGTCCTATCATTTATAGAATTTGTGATGGAAGGTAAAAAGTTATCCTGTATAACTGCCATCATACTAACAAATAATTATCAAAAATTTGTTTGTAAAAGTCAATTTTCTCACAATTCTTAGTAAGCTATTATAGTATTTGTACTTCCAGTTAATTATTGCAAGTCATAAAGTACAAAGAATTATCATACAGTCTTTCCAATTAATATAAGAAATAATTGTGTTTCTTTTGTGGATTAAGATACTTACTGAAGTTTTCTTCTGTAACTTCTTTCCTGTTTGTTGTGGTGATAACAAAATTTTCATCAGTAGATACGCTAAATGCCTATAAAAATTGAAGATTATTCAGTTATGATCACTAGGTACCTCACCAAGTATTGAGATAAAGAACAACAAAAAAGGACTCTTTCTATTCACTTTGGTGCAAACTACTGAGAAGTTACCAAATATTTTCCCCATATTAACTGCAGAACAGTTTAAGTCCAGAATTTAACCTCCTTTCCTTTCTCAACTTAGCAAAACCTGCCTGTAATAGAGTAATTTGGCTTTTTACCTGCTACAAATATGTTCTTAGCAAGCATTAGAGGAAGAACTGTCTGATGGGCAAACACCCTAAGGGCTGGGGAAAAAAAAATGTTGTTCTGCTTTTAAATCATTATGAAGAGTACAGTATTTACTTTATGGCTGCAAGAAATTAGGGTGAAGTAGTGCAAGCACAGGACAGTAGCCCGCTAACAGAGCAGGGGCAGCCTCCTCCTTCTGGTCCTCTCCCCCATTCCATGGGTGAGCATCAGCTAAGCCGACTGCACCCAGCCTTGCAGACAGAGCTACATTTGCATTTCCTGGGTGAACTCAGCATTACTGTATCTACTGGCAGCAGGTCCTTTCTGCTTTGCTCCATGTGGCTGTCATTTTGAGATAAGCTATAGGGTTCATGAACCAAGTATGGCAGTCCAAACAGCAGAAAAACCGTTTTTCTTGCCTATGAAGGAATTCAAAAGGCCACATCCTCTGTAAGGTTCTAGCCAACTTATAAAATTTATCAGTTGGAAAGCTTCACTTGTATGTAAGACCTATTTGTTTTACTTCCTCCTTCCCTTTGTCCCATACTTTAGTTACCCTCTCTCTTCCCACTATGCCAAGTAGCAGTGAGGTAGCTGTGCAGTTGTCCTCTCTAGAAGAGAGGAGGAGTGGATGTCCTCTCCAGAAAGATGAGCTGGTCATCCCCAAATATGAATCTACAGGGTAATGTACTTGATGTTTCATTTATAATAAAAAATGCTTGGTCAAATGTTTCATTCTCCCATGTAAGAGACATGATACCTTTTGTTGACTTGATACACAGTTTGGGTTTTACTGCTGGGCATCCTGCCCTTTTTCAAATAAGCACTGAAGGTGCACCCAATTCTTCACTTCAGAAGATTCACATAACATCCTAGCAGTACGCTTAGATAATAAATCTAAGTTGATTATTCTCTTGCAAATTATCCAGATCCACAATCACGATCTAGCTAATGTAATTAAAACAACAGAATCACTATATTTGGAAATATTTTTGCATATTCACAGTGAAAGCAGGTTTGGATGTTATTGTGTTAAAACATCTAAGCAAAAAGCTTATTTTTTTGGATACAAAAAGAAAAGACTTTGGGGAAAAAAAACTGAAAAAAGCTCCAAATCAATCCACAATCCAGGAAAAAATAATTGTATGTGCTCTAAAAAAAAGAAAGGCAGATATGTAAGAAGATGAGTATTCCTAAACTATTGGTTACATATGATCACTACCTGCAAATGCCAAAGTCAAAAGGTTACAAAGATTAACAGTTACACATATACAAAAGAGAAAAAAGAAAATACCTAAAAACGCCACAGATTATATAAACAAATAAAATTTTTCATAGTCTGGGAAAACAACCATAGCTGTTCACTAAGACCCATTTAAATTGTTCACTAAGCCACATTTGGAGGTGTAATGAGTGTACACTGCAAAGTTTTGGTGCCAGAGGGCTGGAGGGGTTAGCAGTGCAGAACAAGGCCATCAATTGCTCTGAGCCAGTCAGTGCCAGTGCCAGATGGCTCTAACTATTGGAAGCAACCCACTGTGCACCAAAATTTCAAACAGAAGGGCACATGATGCTCTGCTCAGACATACTGGAGGAAAAATAGAGGAGACAAATGAGAAACAAGAGAAGGCGTGTTAGAGGAGACATTGCTAGGGACAGCACTGGAGACACTGTGGAGGTGGTTCCATGGCAGACCAAGGATGTCCCCAGAGGTGCTGGGGCCCATGGCAGATGCATATCAGGGGCAGGGAATTTCCCCTCTCCATCCTTCTACTCCCATGGGGCTGTGGCCTGGGCAACCCACCAGAGCAAAAGAAAACCAGTGAAGAGCATGGAGGAGGAGCAGCAGCAGAGGGAAACCCTGCAGATAGCCCTGACCTCTCATGCTGCCTGTTGCCTCACCAAAAGAACTTGGATTTACTAAGTGTTGTGTGTGGGGAGAACAAGGGAGGCTTACACTAGTAAGGGAAGAGAAGCTTGGAGAAAGGGGAAGGAAAGGTGGTCCCCTGAGGAGTTTGTTTAATTGTCCCCCTAATCAGTAATCAAATGTTTGTGTTAATAGGCAATGAGCTAAATTAAGAAAAATTCCATGAGTTGCGCCTGTTTTGCCCACAGCAGGATGTCAACTTCATAGCTGTGAAATTATACATAAGCCAAAAAACTCCTTTTCCAAACAGAAGAAAAGCATTCATTGTAAACTGGCAGCTCAGACTGGAGAACAGCCTATGTTTCATTATAAATAAATAAACCTAGTAGCTTTCAGTTTGTTGGTGAATGTTTATGATGTGAGGTTAACATAATGCTAAAAGGTAAGAGTTTGAAACAGCCAAATGAACGCCAGATGCCCAAAAAGCTTTCAGCAGACCAACTTCAGGTATGATATTTGAAAGTGTGAATGAATTGTGGTAACTCTTATCCTTAAATAAGAATCAAGATACAAGGTTCAACTTACACACTTGCTTGAGTCCCAGGTTATATTTGTAAACTTAACAAAAACCCTCAAAACAACCATAAGCCCACAAATCACAGACAACTCAGCAGCTGAGACTTTTTCAAACACACTTCAGTTATTTTCTCATTCACATAATAGCATATAAGCAGCAAAGCAAATTTATCTCCTCTCAGTCTTCTCTCCAGGCTTAAATGTCTCAGCTCTCTACCCTTCCTCCTAAGACATTATACAGTACTCCAGTCATCTTCCTTGCCCTCCGCTGGACTCGCTGCAGTAGTTTCCCTGTCTCTCCTGAATTGTAAAGCCCCAAATTGGATACAGTATTCCAGATGTGGCCTCACTAGGGCAAAATAGAGGGGAAGGATGACCTGCCTCAACCTACTGGCCACACTCTTCCTAATGCATTCCCAGATACCACTGCCTTCTTGGGTACTAGGGCACATGGCTGGCTCACTGTTAACTTACTGTCTTCCAGGATTCCAAGACCTTTCTCCTAAGGGCTGCTTTTCAACAGGTCAACCCCTCACCTATACTGATGCAAGGAATTGTTCCTCCCCGGGTGCAGCACCTTACATCTGCCCTTGTTGAACCTCATTAAGTTTCTCTCTGCCCAAATCTCTAGCCTGTCCACATCATGTTGGTGTCATGCCCTCTGGTGTCAGACACTCCTCCCAGTGTTGTATCATCAGCAGGCTTGCTGATGATACACTCTTGTCCCTTTGTCCAGATCACTGATGAGTATGTTGACCAAGACCAGACCCAGTACTGACCCCCGGGGAACACCATTAAAAAGAATAATCAATCCAAACTAAGAGAAACCAACAAATGGCTAAAACTATAAAACATACTTAAAAGAGAAGGATTTTATTCTCAAATCACAGATTTTCAAACAAACAACTGTCTTTCAATAGTGCTTATGGATACCAAGATATTTCTATGATCTGTCAATTATTCACACAACTCGATAATATTATGGCCATTTATACAAATTAACAAATACAAAAAGATGTAAACCAATTAAGCAGAGACAAAGGCTTTGCTGGAAGTAATTGAGAACAACTGTAACTCATAAGAGTGCTGATCATAAACCTTTCCAGTCCACTGCTGGGTCAGCTAGTCTCCACATGATGACAACCTACTGAGAGGTCTGGTACTGAGCACTCATTGCAGCACAGCAACTAGGGTAACAATTATCTCTAATCATAACCTGAATGATCTTGCCTAAGGTCAGAATGCAAACATGTATCTTTGGCCACCAATGGAAAGGGGATACAAAAGTATCTAGAAAGTAGTCACATTCAAAAAGAATTTTTTTCCCAAGCATTACTCAGCACTACAAGCAAAGAGATGTATATTTGAGAAATACAGAAACACCCAGTAGCCTGTATCTTCTGGGCAGATGGTCACTAGTCAACCTACAATCAAAAACCAGCAGTGAAGACCGGTGTTCTGAAACATGTCCCAACCATCCTTTATTGACAGTCACAACATCTGCAGAACTGGATGTGCCTGTCCTCTCTCCTACTTAAAAGTTTCACTACTTTCAGAAGACCAGTTAATTAACATTTAAATATTTACAAAAACGTATCGAGGAAAGATGTTGAGAAGTGAACAGATTGTTCAACAGAAACACTAAGAACATCGGTACTGATCACAAGACCAGCAATAAAGTTTGCATGCACAATCTTAAAGTAAAACTTTATCACAATTTTGGCAGGAAAGAGAGAAAGAAGAGAGGGAAATGCACAACAGAGGCTCTCTACAGAAGTCATACACATAAACCTGTGAAATCTTGTCCAAAAAATGAGTTAACTCAAGGCAACTTTTCAAGATTTGCAAGATTTAACGAGGAAAGATGATAAAGACCCAAGAATTTCTTCACAGAGCATGCTCATACAGAGTCTGGATAAATGTAAGAACCTAAAGCAGCCATTCACCTAAAGCTGTTGTGTGTGAAAGCAAAATTGCAAATATTAATGTGTGCAGCTATCAGCTAAAATTTAGACCAATTCCATGCAGCTTCCACCATGACAATATTTTGTATGGCATCACTTGCTGAAGTAACAAGAATTCACAAGCCATTCTTCAAAAGCAAAAACCACTCAGTCATATCTTCGTTGTGCCTGGATAACTAATGATAAGGGAATGCAGATACTCTGCATTTGACCTTATCACCAGCACTCAAATGTGAGCAAGAATTTAAAACCCACACGATTTCCCTTATTAGTCAACAAAGTATGCAAAATGTATCATTCTCCTTACTGAAACATCAGTAACCGAGATGCTACACACAAGCATTTCAGTGAAATCTGAAATAGACAGTGTTGGGAAACAACTAACAATGTTGCTGCATCTTATACATACCTTACACTACCTCCCAACAGTTTCTTTAAAAATCAAGATAAAACTTGGTTTGTCCATGCACAGCATATTTAAAATACATCTATTTTTAGTTTCTGATTATATACAATCTTGAAAAGTAAGTAAATGAACACACATTTAATAATAATAATAATAATAACAACACAAACAACAACAACAACATCTCGTTATTAAGAATGGATGTACTTCTATAGGGCAAATTTACCAGAACAGTAACCTAGTAAGCAATCCAAATACCTCTTAAATATATATAAGAATTACTCTCTGGAAATAAAACTACCAGAAGCTGCTAGTATTTTTTCCATTTCATTATACGTTATTTATTACAAGTAAATACAGCAAACCACTTATTTCTTGAGTTTCTTTCAACCACTGCTGTGGTGCTTCTCCGTATTTCCTCAATGAATATCGTTTTTTTGCCTCTTAGCTTACTGATATCCTGGAATTTATTTAGCAGTCTGGCCAAATAATCTGTTTAAATAGTAAGCAGACTGTTAGGAGACAATGGGAATCTCAAAGATGCGACGAAAGATTGAAAGCAAATATATTTTGGTTTATTGTGATTTACGAATTTTCATAAGATACTTTCTATACAGATTACAGAGATTCTTCCTATATGTACCTTCAAACAAGGAAGTCACAACAATGATTAAAAGTTTCAAAATAATTTAAAAAGTATTTACAAATGTGTTCAATTCCTACTTTAGTAACACTGATTTTAGTACCATTAGCTCTCTTTGGACTAGTACCTCACCTCAAAGCCTCTCGAAACCCCCTTCTCACACATTCAAACTTCTGTACACTTTTCAACATAGGTATCCTTTCTGCTTTAAAAGGAGGGCCACCCCTCTAAGTGCCTGGAATGATTCCTGACAGCTTAGAAAAAAACTCAGCAACAAAGTGCCCCAGTTTCACTGTGTACCTGGGTAACAGCAGCAAAGGATCTAGGATTATCTGCCAACAAAGTTTAGCTCCATTCTGCTCAGTGCAGGTAAAAAACTTCCAATTTTACTCTAAACAGCAGGACAAGCATTGAGGCATATACCTAACAGAAGACAACAAGAAGGTGTACAAGCAATAGTACTACCATAATCAGGTGAAACTCTGTATCAAATCCATTTCAAACTTTATGGTTCTGGGCACTGAAATAACACGACTGCTCCACATATGCTCAAATGACATAATCAAGCTAACAGAACATTTTTTTATTAAGTTTTTCCTTTAGTATTTATCACTGAAAGGAAGAAGAATGAAGACTATATATGTTCCAGCTTCTTTTGTAAGATTTTTTTCTTAATATCTTACCCTGCATGACCCTGAAGGAAAGGCTTAATTTGTCAGTATAAAAAGCCACACCCAGCCACACAGCTATGCATTAACTTATTATTGGACAGTAAAAAAATTCCTAAGGTGAAGATAAATATTTGTTTTAAAATCAGAACAAACAGAAGTTTCAATAATTGGTCAAGAACATTTCAATAATAATGGAGGTATGTTTTATATGACAGTAGACAGAGAGGACTTCAATCAAGACACCATATCAACCTGCCAGTGGCTGAATCAGTTAGTTTGCTACACAAACTAGAAAATACCTTCTCTCTATGTACCTTCCCTCTACCAAAAAACCCAAAACACACAGCCAATCAGTTCTCAGAAGTAGCAGCCTAAGACCATGTCTTTAGGCATTCAAGTATTTTCAACTCAGAATCATCACATACAGCTATCAGGTTTAATTTCATAATTTTTTCAAACTTCACCTTCTCCTTTGACTCCTACATAAATAATCAGTGATACCCAAAAGAATTCTCTTATGCCACAGGAAGATGCTAACAGCAGAAACAGTTCCAACAGCCCGATATATTTCTGGCACACTTGTCAGACATTACCACCTCCACAGCCCAGATGGCAGACTGGAAAATGCACACACACCTTTGCTGCTACAGTAGAATAATGCAGTCAGGGGACAAATTGCCAACGAAAAGTCAATTTAAAGCTGAGCCTGTACTGAGGTCAAGCAGCTGGTCAGGATATCCGTGGTGTTGGTTACTGTGAGATACACTACATTTGCCTTATCACACACTCAGATGGTCTCTAATAGCTTTAACTGGAGAAAAGCAAATAAAACATTCCACTTCATCTTAGTCTAAACAATTCAACACCTGGTTATCAAAAGAATCTTTCTTCCTGAACTTTCATTATTTCCCTGACACATTTTCAGCACCACAGAGTAGGGAAAGCCTGTGCCAATTAAATGAACCCATTCATTACTTTTTTTTTTTTCCCCTGATAGTAGTTAGTTGCTACATTCAAAATGACAGAAATTTGGCACTTTGGAGTACAACACCTGGAGAAACACCAACAATGAGCAAAACTTCCAGATGCACTGAGATGCCAGAACACTCTTCCAGAAGCTTAATGCACACCCATACACTAATGGTGTGGGAGACATATCAAACTTTCTGGACCTCCACCTGTCCACTTTTCACTGTACCAGCATTTACTGGTCATGTCAGACCCTCTACCTTGGCATGCTTTCAGAGTCAGATATCCCACATGTCAGGTAATAGTAAACTCCAAAGCACAAAGGGCCACCACACTGAAATTAGCAGGGACAGAGGCAGCTCTGACTGAACGCTCAGCCAGTCAACATGTTATTAGAGAAGGCCTTTCTCTAAGGGAACAGTCATTTGAGATTCTTGTTGCACGAGTTTAATAGAACACCAACTCTATTATCTGTAACACCTGCACACTCTATTATCTGTAACAAACCAGCTGACAGGACTGCTGGTAAGGATTATGGTGTTGACATGGTTAAGAAACTACAGCTGAAAATTTTCTTCCACAGGCACCAAGTGCAAACACACCCAGTCTTGCTTTGCAGAGCCAGACTTTGCAAGCACTATGTTGCACATCTGAGCAATCTACCTAATGAAGCCATAAACCCAAGCCACCAAATTATCATAGAATCATAGAACTGGCCGGGTTGGAAAGGACCTCAGAGATCATCAAGTCCAACCCTTGACCCACCGGTGCGGTTGCTAGACCATGGCACTGAGTGCCACATCCAGTCTTTTTTTAAATATCTCCAGGGACGGAGAATCTACCACCTCACCAGGCAGCCCATTCCAATGCCTGATCACCCCCTCCGTAAAGAAATTCTTTCTAATATCTAACCTAAACCTCCCCTGGCACAACTTAAGACTGTGTCCTCTTGTCTTGTTGAAAGTCGTCTGGGAAAAGAGACCAAAATTGTCAGAATGTTACACTGCACAAACTGTCCCTATTTCTTTATTCCATTCAGTGACTTGTTTCTTCCAAATTTCTGAACTTCAGGACCAGAGACCAGATTAAGGGATATGCTAGTGCTCCGTAGCCAAGTTATTGCTGAGTGCTAGCACCTCAAGCAGCAGTAGATTCAGCACCTCTAGCAAAATATGAGGATGCCATTTTGAACACTGAAGTAGAACTGTGCAAGGAGGAGGTAGTCGTGTGACATCAAGACCTCCTGATGTTGATAACTCAAAGCTTCCGTAGCAGTAGGAAACCATTACAAACACTGTACAGACAGAGGGCAAACAAAGCAACTTTCCCCAAGAATTTATATCCTAAAGAACAAAGTGTAAATTGGATAGAAAACCTAAACCATAATGTTTTATCAGACTAAGCGTACAATTTCCTCTGCACTTCACCGTATGAAACGTACACAGGCAGCTAACAGGTTTATGGCATTTATTTCTCCCTCAGAAAACAAAAACATGACAGAAAATGTGCAACACCCGCTGTTATCGCCAGCAAACTAAAGTAAACAGCTCAGAAGAAATCTCCACCTCTGGGAGACCAGAGGTGTTAAGTTCTCATTTTGTAAAACGAACGGGAAGAGAACCTAAAGGACACACGAGACTACAAAAAACCAGCCAGGTCGGGTATTACACGACGGCCGCCCCTGCAGACTTTTAGAGATTTACGCGGCTCAAGACGAACAAAGAGCGGCGCTTAAACCCGACACCTTGGACAGCAGAAACACGGCCAGGCGGGCCCTCCGGAGCTCAGCGACGCCGCCGTGTTTACTGCGGCCGCTGCCGGTTCCCCGCGCGGGGGAGCTGCGGGGCAGCCCGCTCCTTTCCCGCCCGCCGCCAGGAGCTGCTTCCGCCGCGCCACACTGCCCCGCCGGCCGCTCTTGCTGTTACCCCGGACAGGCGTTTTTCAGCCCGCTACACGGGGAGACCAAAGGCAACGCCGGGCACGGTCCCTCCTCGACGCCCGCCCACCTGTCCCGGCAGGAAAGTTTTGAGGGAAGGCGGTATCCACGGCGTTGCCTTTGGTCTCCC
>JAAWXA010000005.1:23555713-23588444 GCA_038090715.1 Florisuga fusca | reverse complement strand
GGGCAGCGGCACGTGCCGGCCACCCCCGGCGCCGCGAGGCCTGGAGAGGCGGGGTGGGGAGGGGGAGGCGGGAAGGAAGGGGGAAACCTCGGTGTCTCGGCTGAGACAGGCGGAGCCCTTCGGCAAGTGCCTGCCCCACCGCTGGGGCGTTAACGCCGCGGCCGGCCCCGCCGCCGTGCCCGCACGCTCGTTCGCTCTCCCTTCCACCCTCCTTTCATCCCTCTCTCTCCCTCCTCTCGCTCTCCGCCCCTAGTACCTGGCAGACAGCGCTGCGGAAGCCGCGGTAGTTGTTCTTGCCATAGCTAAGCACTTTCTCATCAAGATCCGCCTCTTCCCGGCGCCGGTCAAAAAGAAAGACGGTGCGGTCCCCGGTGCCGTGAGGCGACAGCAGCACCGGCCTACGAACTACGCGACTGCCTCCCGCCGCCGCTGCCATGTTGGGAAGCTGACCCGTCTCGCAGCGATGGCGGCGGCAGCAGCAACAGCGGTACCTACTGCTTGGCCCGCGAGCTCCCCCGCCTGGCGCTGCCGGTTCCGTGCACGGAAGCCCCAGCCGGGGAAGAAGGAGGAGGAGGAGGAGCCAAGCAGGAGACTGGGGCGGAGACGCTCCAGAAGCCCGAAAAGCGGNACCGTTCCGGCGGTTGACGCGTCCGAGGCCGCCGCCCGCCATAGCCGCCTCCCGTCGGGGACGTGGCCGGCAGGGCCCCTCGGAAGGGTGGAGGCGCCGGGCCGAGGCATCCCCGCCCACCCTGGGCTGCGGAGCCCGGCAGCCCCTCCTGAGCTCGGGTAGTGGCGTCTGCGGCAGTGCTGGCGCCCATGGGTTGTAGCGGTGGCGTACGGGAGCGGCGCGAAGCTGCGGGTGGTGCGGCGGATGGGTCTGGCTACCTCCTGCTTGCGCCATCGAGATTCATCAGCTGGTGTTTATTCTTCTTTAATGCTGAAAACGCTCTTCTGCTCTCAAGGAACTAGTTTTTTGCGTTGTCTTGGGTCTTAAAAATCAAATTTGCGTTGAAAATAAGTTGTAGGGGCTTTGTATATGCAAACCCTTAATGATTTTTGCATTGCCCTGCTGTAGAAGAGCAGTAGGACTAGAGTGGCTGCAAAACTGCAGTAAAAATACAAAAAAAGAAAGAAATACAGCCTTCATGGTCTTTAAGAACCATAGAAACATACTTGTAAGGAAATTCAGGATCATTAGGTTTGTCATTTATTGTAGGGTAAACAGCTTTTTCTCCCATCGTAAACAATAGGGACATAGTTGGGGTATACCTTAAAACAAGCTTAGAGAAAGAAACCCAGTAATCACTGTTTACACATTCAGATTTCAGGTATGCTTCTGATGGAGTTAACTCTTGAGCTAAGTTGCAGAAACTGAATGTGTTACAAATTGTGTGTCCCTGTACTTGGAGTTTGTTCTCCCATGCTGTGTGTTGCTCTTATATTCTGAGTTCATTCACAGCCTTTCAAGTTAGCATACCACTTTAAGGGGTTTCCTCAGTATTTGCTATCATTTCTGAGATAGGTTTCTGGTTTAAGAATACATAAATGTTATAGGTGGGAACAATTTTACCTGTAGTCACTCTTCAATTTGAACATGACATTGTATCTTTGTATTAATTGTCGGATACCACTGCTTGTACAAATTGAAATCTGGAAGAGATACATGGCTGGACACTTTCATCTTTGACCTTCAGGCCCTCTAAAAAGATAACTTCCCCCCACTCTTCCCTCCAAACTGTAAGTTAATTACTTGCAAGTCTTCTTGGTACAAAACTGTGTTGTTCAGTGACCTGTCATTTAGCAATACTCAAGGGGGTATGTGGGGCGTGTAGTTTTCTTGGAAATACGAAACTACAGAGAAAACTATCCAACAGAGTCCTCCTTATGTTCTCTGTCCCACTTATTTAGAAAAGGTAACAACAGGAATGATCGGAAGAGTGCAGCTGCTTATCTCTTAAGGATTCAGCTTTAAAAATAAAGGTTTGGAACAGCATGTAAGGGAGGTATACAAAACACGTGAGAGTGATGAATAACTGAAAAAAATCTGTCATACAAGAACTGAGGTTCATGCCTTTGCACTCTTAAGAAACAACACTGCATACTGGAACTGAGCACCCTGGGTTTCGGTGAGAACAAAGGGCATGTATGCTACCCAATTAAGAAATGAAAGGTCTCTTGAGGGGTTTTATATAGGCTGTGACTCAGAGCCCCTCCAAATGATGACCTGATGAAATTTGGAGGAGCCTATCAAAACTTTTTCTTTTCTTGAGTTAATTAAACAATGTTGTTTTTCAGCACACTTATAAAGTATTTCTAGACTTGAGATGATACTTGCATGTTAGCATGCTAAATATGTGGATGAAAAAAACCTGGCCAATTATTTCATCTAGTTTCAAAATTAATCTGTCAAGGGGGAAGGATGGTTCTACCTGAAAGGCAGGCACTTCACTTGCATGAAAATAAGGTCCTCGTTAATCAGTCTCTGCAAGCTGTTTTAAAGATTGCCTGCAGTTGTAAGTTTTAATTCTGCAGGACGAAGTATTTAGTTCTCTTAACAGCTGAATAATCATTTTCAGTCCTCATAGAAAAGAACTTTACTTGCTGGAAAAAGGAATACTGCTTATATTGATCTACTGGATCTTGAAGTCAGATGTCATGTTATTTTCCAACATTAATGGTAGCAGTAGAGTAAGTAATTATTTGTTCATCTTGCCACTCAGTATTTCAGATGACGCTCAGGAATGGTTTTTTTATGTGTGTGGGTGTGTATTGTTATGTCCTCCCTGTACTTAAATTTTTCATTCAATTAATAAATTAATGATATGATTTCTTTGTATTAAAGGAAAGTATGAACTAAGTTCCAGTACTGGACATTTTTGGATATAAGTGTTTTATATACAAGTAATGAAAATCTCTTTCTTCACTACAGTAAAGCCTACAGCGCCTCTAGTAGGGCTTGGTGCAGTCGTATGGTCTATTGAGTGATTCTGAATGCTACTACCTATACATCCTTTGTAATATAAAGTGTTATGTATGCTACACATCCTCTCTGATACAAATTGCTGTACTTCCGTAAGATAAAAAAAGGTTTGTATCTAAGAAAAGGATCCTGTGGCATTTTGCATTTAGGACTCCATAGACCTGTGACATGGCCAGTTATACCAAGTACCTTAGTGAGAGCCCATGCGGTGTGAAACAAAACAACAACATTACTTGAACTGCTGAGGTGCAAAATTACAGCATCATTAACTAGAAAATGGAAATAGAACAGAAATAAGAAACAGATAAGGACAGAAATATACCGTGAATTGTTGTCATAACATGCAAGCTAAGGTAAATGTGGAGCAGTGGGTTACTATTGATGGTTTTATTTACTTCTCAGTTACTTGAAAAAAAAATGAATGGACAGCAAAAGTGACAAAATTTGTACATCATCCAGTTAGTCAGGTTGAGTGGCCTGTAAAGATAGTCCATAGTTCTGAGATACCTGACCAATGTGATAACATATTTTTAAACACTGAAGGCAACACAAGGAGTGATGGTGGAGGAGGAAGAGGAGGGACGATGAACTGTTCCTTCACCCTCCTGTGGTCCAGATTAACTTTGTCGGCTTGGCTTTGTGAGTAAAACTCATACAAACAAAAATAGAATGTAATATGCTCATTTAAAATCCAATGGAAATAATGACTCGTATGACTAGAGATAGGATGTGACTTGTTGTGGAAAGTGTGCCTAAGATGACTGGGATTTCCAAACTAAAAGGATATTATAGTTAAAATATGACAATAGGAAGGTGGGAAATTAAAGTCTATCTTTTAAAACAAGAGGAAGGGATATGGAATGGAGCTCTGCTAAAAAAACACACAAAACTGATAAAATATACATTTCCTAAAACTTTTGATTGAACTGTGAAATATTTTCACGTGAGGATATAATAATTTAATGATATTTAAAATATTTTTTTTCTTTATATGTATAGAAACAAAATAGCTAGAAAAATAAATAATGAAAATCTTATGAGGAGACATACAAATCATATTTGGCCTTAGGATAAAGTATCCAAATGTTATGGAGTTGGAAGAGTTTGAGTTTGAAAATGAGTCATCCTGTATCTGAGCACTGTGAAGTTTTTTGCACTGTTATCCAAAGCCCTATTTAGAAGGAGGACACCTGACTAGATGGATACTTGCAGGATTTAGGCTGGCAGCTATTCTAGGATTGTGTTGGAGCACTGAAGAAAACTGTGGCAATACCAGAGAACCTCCACGAATAGTGAACAAGCAAGAAGCTCTTGCAGTTCACCCACCAGGGACAAATGACTGCAGCCAAAAATGCAGTGGTCATGAAATGTGTTTGTGCTGGGGGTTTAAGCCCAGCTGGAAACTTAAGTACTATACAGTTGCTTCCTCAGCCCCCACCGCCACTCCCTGGTGAGATGGGGGGAGAGAATCAAGAGTAAAAGTGAGAAAATTCATGGCTTGAGATAAACACAATTTAAAAGGTAAAACAAAAGCCATGAGCAAAGGTAACCAAGGAACTCATTTGCTCCTTCCCATCAGCAGGCAGGCGTTCAGCCATCTCCAGGAAATCAGGGCTCCATCACATGTAGTGGTTGGTTGGTTGGTTGGTTGGGAAGACTCTGAACATCCCCCACTTCACTCATCCTCCCACAGCGTTTATATGCACTGAGCATGACATCAACGTGTGGAAAATTCTTTGGTCCTTTGAAGTCAGTTGTTCCAGCCATGTTCTCTCCCAATTTCATATGCACCCCTAAACTACTCACTGAGTGAGTGGTGGCATGAGAAGCAAAGCCCTTGATGCTGTGTAAGTACTACTCAGCAGTAACAAAACCATCCCTATGTTATCAACAGTGTTTCCAGCATACATCCAAACCACAGCCCTATATTAGCTACTATGAAGAAAATTAACTATCCCAACCAAAACCAGCACAGTTTGATAACAGTCTACTGCATCTTGTGCCCCAGAGTCATCTCTCTCCTGGGAAGTGAGTTAGGATAGGTCAGACCTTAAAAACTTCCTTCCTCTGTAAGACAATGAAACCTGATTGATTCTTGGAACAAAACACTTGAAAACATGTATCTGATAAATACAGATTGGGAGGGAAACGGTTTCTAATTTGTGGAAAGGCTGTAAGTACAAGGTTAATGCATTAACATTTTCATAGAACACTGTTGCTGTTAAGCTTGCAAATATATATTTTAAAGACTGAGTCCCTCCAATCACACCCTTGCAAGTCATGAAAATTGGGATAAAATACATCATTCTCCTCTGTACAATGTTTAAGAAATACGAAAACTTCATAAATAGATCATCACAGAAAAGATCCTAAAATGTGGGGGGGACACTATACCTTTCAATTCTGGTTGATTTTGCTGCTACTTGAGTATCTTGTCTTGAGTATCTTCCAGCCTTTTTGTAGCTGGGCATCATAACTACTTCCTTTTCCCCTGGAAGCCTGCTTCCTCCTGTTAGTCTTCCTATCATCTTGGCATTTGGCAGTGTTTTCTCACTCTTCCCTTTTCCCTACAGACTACTGTCTGCTTTCTCCTAAAACAGCAAGGAATGCCTTGCCACCAGCTCCAGTAGCAGTGACACTATGGAGTCCAAGCCACTGGGCAGTCTGGACCAGTTGACTGCTTATTCATTTGAGTGTCTCTGCATGACATTGTCCAGTGGTCCTGATTTTGGGCTGGTGACTGAGTAACCATTGCCCTGTCATTGTGGGTGTCTTTTGCTATCCAGATTCTGTACACATGTTTCAGAGTTTTTGTTGTAGTACACGCAAAACAGAGTGAGGATTTATTTTTTTCTGTGTGATCATCACCTACAATAAAACACCTGAGGAATATCTTCTGAGTAATTGGGCAGATAGGAAGGGCTGGTATTTGCTGGTTGCTGAGAGAGATCCTCAGTGATGCTGAATTGATAATCTCTGATTTCTTTATTCTTTTACAATTTTATACCTTTCAAGTTTGTGGTTTTCCTCTTAAAAACGTACTCTTGCCCAAACAGTGCAACCCCGGGCTGTAGCTTTTCCTTTCTTGTCTTGTGCGACCCAACTCTGCATTATGGCTTTCTTAAAATTGGTGGCCAAACCTTTGGCACAGGGAAAGGACAATAAGTTACTGTAGAGAATTAGTAAAATAAAGCCCATTACTTTGGTATCCTCTCTTCACTTCATAAGTAATGTAATGACCCTTGCTAGTTAAAACCTGCCAGATAATTATAACTGGTAACTCCAGATGCTTTTTTTCCAGGCATAATAGTGAAGGACTTTTAGCTGGGTGAACCAGTAGTCACGCATGACTGCAATAGTGTTCAGTGTTCTGAGAAGGGACATGTGATTTCTACTGCTACAAAGGCATTCATTATTCTGGAGCTTGGTATGAAAAGTGCTACAAAACTACATACATCTTGCTTGTTTCAAAATATTTATACCATTCCATCACCACCTGTCTTTCTGTCTGCTTTGGAGTCTTGCCAAACTTGTAAACTTTTCAATGGAGGTGAAATTGGAATAAGACAAGTTCTTGTACCTTTTAAATCTTAACCCTGTACAAAGAGTTCTTAATACTGAAATGCTGATTAGATAAGATACTGCCAATTAAAATAGTGATATCATGCATGAGGTGCTAGGGAAGACACTATACAGACCACACATTACAAAGAACAACACAGCAAGGTGTCAGAAATCCAGGATGTTCCTGGAATGCATTCTTCCTCCAAATGAGGAGGACCAGCAAGAAAAGTTGTTATGCTGGACCTTGTTCTCACCAACAGGGAAGGGCTGGTGACCAACGTGAGACTCAGGGACAACCTTATCTGCAGTGATCATGAAGCACTTGAATTTAAGATCCTCAGGGCATCTAGGAAGATGTATTCCAAGCTTACAACCCTGGATTTCAGGCATGCAGACTTTGATTGCTTTAGGGATCTGCTGGCCAAAGTACAAAGCCCTAGAGGGAAGGGGAGCCCAGGACAGCTGATTAGTATTCAAGGATCACCTTTTCTGTGTCCAGAAGCAAAGTATATTGACAAAGAGGAAGGTAGGAAACAATTCTAGGAGACTGGGTGAACAAGGAACTCCTGGGCACAATATCACAAAAAAAGAAGCTTTACAAGGATTGGAAGAAAGGACATCTAGAATGGGGAGCATATAAGGAAGCTGTCTGAGGAGCTCAATGACTTCTTTACCTCAGTCTTCACTGGCAAGAGCTCCAGCCACACTCCTGAAGTCACAGAAGTCAATGGCAAGGGTTGGAAGAACTGCCCATCATAAGTGAAAATCAGGTTCATGACCATCTGAAGAACCTGAAAGTGTACAGTTCCCTGGGACCTGATGGGATACGCCCATGGGTGCTGAGGGAACTGGCAGATGTGGTTGCTAAATAGCTCTCGTATATTCCAAAAGTCATGGCAGTCTGGTGAAGTCCCCACTGACTGGAAAAGGGGAAGCATAACCCCCATTTTCAAACAGGGAAAGAAGGAAGATCCAGGGAACTTTAGGCTGGTCAGTCTTACCTCTGTGCTGGGTAAGATCATGGAGCAGATCCTCCTGAAGGCACTGCTGGAGCAGAAGAATAATGAGATGAGTGGGTATAATCAACATGGCTTCACCAAGGGTAAATTATACCTGATCAACCTTGTGGCCTTCTATGAAAAGGTCACCACATCAATAGACAAGGGAAGAGCAACTGACATTTACCTGGACCTGAGCAAAGCCTTCAACACAGTCCCACATGACATCCTGGTCTGTGAGTTGGTAAACATGGGTTTGACAGATGGACCACTTGGTGGATTAAGAATTGGCTTGATGGCCACACCCAAAGAGTGGCTGTCAACTTGTCTGTGTCCAAGTGGAGGCCAGTGACAAGTGAGTCCCTCACGGATCAGTGTTGGGCCCAGTTCTGTTGTGCTCTACACCTCTCTGGATAATGGACCTTATGTGAACCCCAATTCATAAGCATTTACCAGTCCCAGCATTTGCCAGAAGTAGAGAGGATCACATGTCCATCTACAGGATGATTGACTGTGTAGCTGTCTCTTATACNAATGCATTCTTCCTCCAAATGAGGAGGACCAGCAAGAAAAGTTGTTATGCTGGACCTTGTTCTCACCAACAGGGAAGGGCTGGTGACCAACGTGAGACTCAGGGACAACCTTATCTGCAGTGATCATGAAGCACTTGAATTTAAGATCCTCAGGGCATCTAGGAAGATGTATTCCAAGCTTACAACCCTGGACTTCAGGCATGCAGACTTTGATTGCTTTAGGGATCTGCTGGCCAAAGTACAAAGCCCTAGAGGGAAGGGGAGCCCAGGACAGCTGATTAGTATTCAAGGATCACCTTTTCTGTGTCCAGAAGCAAAGTATATTGACAAAGAGGAAGGTAGGAAACAATTCTAGGAGACTGGGTGAACAAGGAACTCCTGGGCACAATATCACAAAAAAAAGAAGCTTTACAAGGATTGGAAGAAAGGACATCTAGAATGGGGAGCATATAAGGAAGCTGTCTGAGGAGCAAAAGACCTGGTTAGAAAAGCCAAAGCTCGGTTGGAAGTAAATCTAGCCAGGGAGGTTGAGGGGAACAGCAAAAAATTCGATTGGTATATTAACAGCAAAAGGAAGACTAGGGAAGGTGTGGGCCCCATCAGAAAGGAAACAGGTGAACTAGTGACAAGTGATATAGAGAAGGCCGAGGTTCTCAATGACTTCTTTACCTCAGTCTTCACTGGCAAGAGCTCCAGCCACACTCCTGAAGTCACAGAAGTCAATGGCAAGGGTTGGAAGAACTGCCCATCATAAGTGAAAATCAGGTTCATGACCATCTGAAGAACCTGAAAGTGTACAGTTCCCTGGGACCTGATGGGATACGCCCATGGGTGCTGAGGGAACTGGCAGATGTGGTTGCTAAATAGCTCTCGTATATTCCAAAAGCCATGGCAGTCTGGTGAAGTCCCCACTGACTGGAAAAGGGGAAGCATAACCCCCATTTTCAAACAGGGAAAGAAGGAAGATCCAGGGAACTTTAGGCTGGTCAGTCTTACCTCTGTGCTGGGTAAGATCATGGAGCAGATCCTCCTGAAGGCACTGCTGGAGCAGAAGAATAATGAGATGAGTGGGTATAATCAACATGGCTTCACCAAGGGTAAATTATACCTGATCAACCTTGTGGCCTTCTATGAAAAGGTCACCACATCAATAGACAAGGGAAGAGCAACTGACATTTACCTGGACCTGAGCAAAGCCTTCAACACAGTCCCACATGACATCCTGGTCTGTGAGTTGGTAAACATGGGTTTGACAGATGGACCACTTGGTGGATTAAGAATTGGCTTGATGGCCACACCCAAAGAGTGGCTGTCAACTTGTCTGTGTCCAAGTGGAGGCCAGTGACAAGTGAGTCCCTCACGGATCAGTGTTGGGACTGGTCTTGTTTAATGTCTTTGTTGGTGACATGGACGGTGGCATTGAGTGCACCCTCAAGTTTACCGATGACCCCAAACTGTGTGGTGTGGCTGACACGCTGGAGGGAAGGGATGCCATCCACAGGGACCTGGACAGGCTGGAGAGATGGGCCCATGAAGTTCAACAAGACCAAGTGCAAGGTCCTGCATCTGGGTCAAGGCAATCCCAAGCACTGACATAGTCTGGACAGTGACTGGCTTGAGAGCAGCCCTGAGGAAAAGGTCTTGGAAGTGCTGGTGGATGAGAAGTTCAATGTGAGCCATCAGTGTACACTTGCAGCCCAGAAAGCCAAGCAGATCCTTGGCTGCACCAAGAGAAGCGTGGCCAGCAGGTCGAGGGAAGTGATTCTCCCCCTCTGCTCTGCTCTCATGAGACCCCACCTGGAGTACTGCATCCAGTTCCGGAGCCATTTTTACAGTAGGGACATGGACGTGCTGGAGCGTGTCCAGAGAAGGGCCACGAGGATGGTCAGAGGGCTGGAGCACCTCTCTTATGAGGAGAGACTGAGAAAGTTGGGGTCATTCAGTCTGGAGAGGAGAAAGCTCCAAGGAGACCTTATTGTAGCCTTCCAGTATCTGAAGAAAGCTGGTGAGGGACTTTTTAGGATGTCAGGTAGTGATAGGACTAGTGGGAATGGATTCAAACTTGAAAAGGGTAGATTTAGATTGGAAGTTAAGAAGTTCTTCACCATGAGGGTGGTGAGACACTGGGACAGGTTGCCCAGAGAGGTGGTGGAAGCCCCATCCCTGGAAGTTTTTAAGGCCAGGCTGGACAGGGCTCTGGGCAACCTGATCTAGTGGGAGGTGTCCCTGCCCATGTCAGGGGGATTGGAACTAGATGATCTTAAAGGTTCCTTCCAACCCTGAAAATTCTGTGATTCAAGACTCCTGTTATCACAAAGCTGTTGATAAGGACTTTTGAGTTGGAGGAACTACACAGTCAATCATCCTGTAGACGGACATGTGATCCTCTCTACTTCTGGCAAATGCTGGGACTGGTAAATGCTTATGAATTGGGGTTCACATAAGGTCCATTATCCAGAGAGGTGTAGAGCACAACAGAACTGCCATCTCTAACATTTTATGCAGTGCTCTATGGTCAGGCCAGTGTGCTGGACAGTTGTAAGCATGTGCAATAATCTAGAGCATTTTCTCTGCTGGGCAATCATTGCCTGACCTGTGATAGGTAACAATTTCTTCTGTATTCCTCTATTAAATTTTTAATCTACAAATCTGAAAGACAGAAGAACAGCATGCATATGCTCTTCTGCCAGATCTTGCTGTTGTACTGGTGCAAAACTACATCCATATAAAAATCCTGTAAACAAATGAAGTTCTACAGAAAAGGCTTGTGAAATTATGAGTTCAATCTCTATCACTCTCCTTCTACAGGAACTGGACACAGTACTCGAGGTGTGGCCTCACCAGGGCTGAGTACAGGGGAAGAATCACCTCCTTGGACCTGCTGGCCACGCTGTTCCTGATACAGGCCAGGATGCCATTGGCCTTCTTGGCCACCTGGGCACACTGCAGGCTCATGTTCAGCTTCCTGTCAATCCAGACTCCCAGGTCCCTTTCTGTCTGGCTGCTCTCCAGCCACTCTGTGCCCAGCCTGGAGCTCCCCATGGGATTGTTGTGGCCGAAGTGCAGGACCCGGCACTTGGTCCTGTTGAACCTCATCCCATTGGAATCAGCCCAACTCTCCAGTCTGTCCAGGTCCCTCTGCAGAGCCCTCCTGCCTTCCAGCTGATTGACACTTCCTCCCAGCTTAGTGTCATCTGCAAATGTGCTGATGATGGACTCAATGCCCTCGTCTAAATCATCAATAAAGATATCAAACAGAACTGGGCCCAACACTGATCCCTGGGGGACACCACTAGTGACCGGCCGCCAACTGGGTGCAGCCCCGTTCAGCACCATTCTCTGGGCCCGGCCCTCCAGCCAGTTCCTAACCCAGCACAGGGTGCTCCTGTCCAAGCTGTGGGCTGACAGCTTTTTCATGAGAATGCTTTGGGAGACGGTGTCAAAGGCCTTGCTGAAATCCAGGTAGACCACATCCACCGCCTTCCCCTCATCCACCAGACGGGTCACCTGATCATAAAAGAATAGAGTTTACAATACTCAGGGATACAAGGAGGGTCGTCAATAAAGCCTCTATGCTGGACTTCCAGAGGGCAGATTTTGGCCTGTTCAGAAGACTAGTCCAGAGTATACCCNTGGATTACAGGGGGGCTGTTTAGATTCTTGTCACCTTCTATAAGCTCCAGAAGCCAGCTGTCCTCAGGATAACCTCTCTTACTGTTGAAAACTGAGGCAGAGAATGTGTTAAATACCTCAGCCTTTTCTTCATCTTTGACAACTATATTCCTGCCCATGTCCAGTAAAGAATGGATGTTTTCCTTGCCCCTTCTTTTGCTGTTGATGTATCTGTAGAAGGACTTTTTGTTATCCTTCACAGAGGTGGCAAGATTCAGTTCAAGTTGTGCCTTTGTCTCTCTAATTTTCTTTCTACACGACCTAACTATATTCCTAAATTCCTCCTGAGTAGTTAGCCCTTTTTTCCATAATTGGTAGGCCCTCTTCTTAACCCTAATTTCTTTCCAAGTCTCTCTCTTCAGCCAGACCGGTCGTCTTTCCCGCCGGCTCTCCTTTTGGCACACCGGGACAGCCTGCTCCTGTGCTTTCAAAACTTGCTCTTTGAAGAACATCCATCCCTCCTGGACCGCTTTGTTTTCAAGGGCTGTTTCCCAGGGTATACTCTGGACTAGTCTTCTGAACAGGCCAAAATCTGCCCTCTGGAAGTCCAGCATAGAGGCTTTATTGACGACCCTCCTTGTATCCCTGAGTATTGTAAACTCTATTATTTCATGATCACTGAGTCCCAGACGTCCACCGACCACCACATCTCTCACCAGCCCGTCTCTGTTTGTGAAAAGAAGGTCAAGCGGGGCTCCATCCCTGGTAGGCTCATTTACCAGCTGGAGCAGAAAATTATCTTCTCTACACTCCAGGAATCTCCTAGACTGCCTCCTCTCTGCTGTGTGGAGTTCCCAGCAGCTTAAAGTCACCCATGAGAACGAGGGACGATGATTTCAAAACATCCGCCATCTGTTTGTAGAATAATTCATCACCCTCTTCCTCCTCATATATGGAGTTTTAAAAAAATTGTATCACAAAAGATGGAACAGGGGTGAGAACTCCAACTAAAAGCCAAACTACATGGAACATTAGAAGTATTACAAAAGCAACAGAGAACAGGCTGTTATCCAGCTTGGAGTAGAGTACTTTGTCTAAAATCAAAGTGAAGGCTGAGTAGCTTCACACGTGAGCTGAATGGACACCCCATAATTAAAAAGCCTAATGAGGCTCATATGATGTACTCAAATAGTACCCCAAAAAGAACTACCAGTTCCTGACAGGGATGTGCGTTTCTGAAAACAAAATCTGAAAAATAACATGCTACAGGGAAAAGAACAATTCTGTAGACAGAGTTCTACCATACTTCTATAGTATCAAGTGATATTTTTTTATAACTAGGTTAAAAAAAAAAAAGAAAAGAAAATGGAAGTGTGCTTATGTAAAGAAAATAGTTCTTTGGTTGGGAGATTAACACCAAAGGACTACCTACATGCATAAATCAGCTGTCAAAGTAGCTTGGACCTCTGCTACTGAAGAGTTTTTAAAAAGCCATCAGTTTTTAAGAGATCAAAATAATTTTTATTCCTTTGCACTCTATGTGAAACAGATGTTTATTTATTTTTCCTCTACAACACGCATATTTAACAGGAAATATGGCCAGGGAATTAGTATCTGCTGCAAAGAGAACAATTAATTACCTAGCTCCTTCAGGAAAATAAAATAAATTGTTCTTTATGTCATGTTTCTACACTTGCAGTAAGAATCCATCGTGCAGAGAAAGAGGTTTAAGACATTTTATTGAGTATAAAAAAAAACAAACTTAAAGCATATTAAGTAAATTGCACAAAAGATACACTAGCTATAAACGATGGAACTGTAGCTATACAAAAAGAATTACAAATTACTTGTACTACTGAAATGTGAAGGTACCAGTGGTACATTCTGATTAAGACTACAATCTGGTAGCAAAAGAAGCAAAACCAAAATCAAGCACAGTAATTATATTCTGGTATCTACTGACCAAATTTAAAAGCCATATTCCAGGACACAAATAAAAAATAACTGATTACCTGACTTCAAATATCACACAGAAGCCATGTGCCACCAGCACTGAAAAATTCACTTCATTTGAAAACGTGAAGACTTATTACCTAGTAAACATTGGCCAATGTTAATCTTATGTTATGACATAGAAATCCCTGTAGTCTTTTACAGAACCCAAGCTCAAAGCCCAAGATGGTTCTAAAGTCAGTTCCATTCAACTCAACTCACAACAGATCAATAATTCAGCCCAATAAGAAAAAAAAAAACACTGCCACCATTACAAACATGGACGTTTTATTAACCTGTGTACTTGATTTTTGCAATATTACATTTTCCGATACATATGAAGGTTGTTGTGACCTTGATTCTTTAACCCATTCCCATTGGGTTAGCATTAGGCTCAGGGAATGACGTTCATTTTGCTTTCAGTTACTGAGTCAACTGACTATTCCAATAAGACAAAAATCTGCAGATACTAACAAACTCAAGAAAAGTTGGTTACAGAAGCAGAGACAAACAGGTTCTCAGGCAGTTGAGAGACCATAGCCTCTAAACAAATACTTTAAAGGAACCTAATTATTCTGTATGTTTCACTGTTTCGCTTAATTAGAAGACTATTGTTTCATAAAACAAAAATATTAGAAAGGTCACAAAAAAAAACTTTTAAAGAGAAGGAAATGATATTTTGTAAGGAATAGGGTGTTAACAGAAGAAAAGTAAAAGTTTGAAAAGGTAAAATGGGAGGACAACAAATGAAAGCGGAAATACTGCTCACCTCTCAGAAAACTTATAGGTGTGTTCAATTCAACTTCTAGAATACAGCCAAAGAGCAGAAAGTTAGAATAATGCCATCATTATAAGAATATCTGAAACCAAATACTCATACAAGAGCCAGAAGATTCATACACTTTGTTAAAAAGAATTCAGTTTTACATATGCTCTGTAAAAGCAGCCTAGAATTAAAGATAGTTCAGCCTTTATTTCCAGTCTGTACTTGGATGATTCAGCTTAGGTTTTGTTGTATAGCCCAGGAATCTACGTTTTATTCAAACTTCATTTAGCTCTTGGCTGCTAAAAACCTTTGAACAGACTACAAAGTTGTTTTTTCATTGTATACCTGAATGTGTGATACCTATCACTGAACTGTCAATAACACCTAAATACGTCAATACTTTTATGAGGAAACACCATCAGAAACTAAACTATCCAAGACATAGATGCTGATCATTTATTTTTTATTTTTTTAAAACACAAAGATATATACAGAGTAGATAAGATACTATTTCCAAATACCACTGAACAAAGAGAAGTACATGTTCAAGAGATGGGGTTACTTTTTTTTCTGTTTATTTAGACTAGAGGTCCTGATAAACTAATTTTACTGCTACTTGCTTGAGGAAAAAAAAAAGCAAATCATCTGTCCTACTGATCTAACAAGAATACAGACACATTTTAGACATTACCCAAATCTACAACTGATGAGCTCTATTTCAGGAATTCATGTGTTGTCTTGCTTCGAGCTGTCTCTGGTGTACATATTCAAGTACGGTGAGGATACACTGGGCACCACGAGCAGTTAGAGACAGAACTTTGTTCTCAAATGGGTTATCTTTAGACTATTTACAAGACTACTTTATAATTATTACTAATCTTTTTGAAGAGATTATTGTTGAAAAAAAGAAGTATCTTACTTTATGTAAGAGAGGACTCTGGGCAGTTTCATAGATAACTGAATAAGCAGAAGACTGAATGATATTTACATATTGCTTGCTGCTACAAGAATGGCTTGGAGAAGGACGTGCACTGTCACACGTATGTCTGCTATGTATGCACATATATATAATAAATTGCACAAGCTGTACTCCAGAAAAGAAGCTAACTTTTTCTCAGTTAGTAATCATTCAAGTTTACAAAAAACATTACTTATTTTTAAGTAGCAGTATTTGAAGTTGTATGTTCTGCAATTGTACTGTCACTTCTGGTTACATCTTTAAGCCCATTACTGCTTGCTATTTTAACAGGTTTAACTGTACACTGTCTTTACTAATGTTCCTAGAGGAGCACAAATTATTTAATTGTAAAGAAAAAAAAGAAATTAAGTTGTCCCACAGTTGTCTTGCCACTGATCTTTGTAATTATGTATACTGCAAGGAGATAGTGTAAGCAAAGCACTTCAAAGAAAATGCAAATATATTGTTCACTTCTTTAATGTATTTGTGTCAATAAAACAACACTTCATAAACATTTCCTTACACTTCAAACCAGTCTCACTGCTAAACACAGGAAGTACCCATCCTTTTAGAAGTCTCCACATCAGAACTTCCAAAATGCAAAAATTCCATCTTCATCATTTTGGTAATTACAGACTTTCAAGCTTCTTTTTATAACTGTCCAGAATTCTGGTCAAGCTTGACAATAGATCTTCAGACATGAATTCTTCGTAGTCTCTGTCAATTTTCACATTCTGTTCATCAAGGTATTTCTAGAAAAGAGCACAGAAAAGTTACTAGAACTGCCATGGTCTCTATTGGTTCTACTAAAGTATTCTAAGATATTTCAATTAAATACTTCTCTGAAGGTCATCTACTTGACAAGATATTACTGCTTAAATTTAACAATCAATTCTGATTTTTTTTACCAAATGTTTTGAAAACAAATCAATTTAACTAGAATCCGTAGACAGTGCAGCAACCCTAAATGACACGTTACCGGAAAGAGTTAAGCTCTAGTTTCCACAAGTTTAACTGCAGTAGCAAATGTCTCTAGGCAGATTTAATTCCAAATATAAAAGTCTATCTTACCTCAATAGACACTACATGTGTAGCAATCACTTCTAAAAGACGATTCAAGTTATCACCAGTTTTTCTGCTGTCTTCTGTTGTTGTTTGCATAACAACTTGATATCTGAAAAGTAAAGACATTCATAAAGTCAAATCTGTAATGATGAAATTCCTGACATTTAAAACAATCACTTCACCAAGTCTGATATATTGCCATGGTTAGACAATTTTTTTTCTTAGTATTGACTTGAATCAAATTGTATATTAATACTCATCTTAGAAGAAAAAGGACTGAATTATGCTAACCAGTAAAAAACAAAGTACTTTAGAGTCAGAATAATCATTCTAAACTTTAGACTGTAAAATGTAGTTGTCATTTAAGTTTGGAAATGAACTAATTTCCTGGTTACAACCCTATATATATATAAATATAAAATATATATATTATACTATATATATATCTGACATGGAAAACAAGAGTTCTGATACAACAGACAAATATTGTAGCAGAATATTAAGTTTTGAGGAGAACCATCTGTCAGTTGTAAATCTGTGTAATTAATATCCTGAGACAATATTTCACAAAGTATTTTACAGTAGGATTCGAGAACCTGTCTTTATCCTTAAAACACAAAATCGAAATAAAGTGCACAAACATCTAGAAGTTATGGGCCTTACTGTCGTTGAAGATCATGCAACTCATTTGTGGCTTCACTAAGACCTTCATTGACACCACTCTCAAGTAACTGCTTATGTTTCTCTAACAGTTCCAGTTCATTTGCGCATTTTTGCTCTTCCTCTTCTGCCTCCTGTAAAGATAAGAGTAAAAAATAAATAAAAATAAATTACTTAACTCAGGAATAATTAGAATTTGTTTCCTTTATATTACCTCATTGCCTCCTAATACTTAAATTCAGAATTCACTCAAGTGACTCCAAATTTAGAACCAAAAAACCCACTAAACCTAAAGTTTCAGGTATTTTCTGTATCATGTTCCACCCAAACCCAACCTAACCTTCCCTTTATTTCTCTAACCTTATTCCAGGGTCTGCATTGCAGCTATTTTCCTGCCAAAGCTCATATCAAAAAGTGTTACGTAAATAACTGAAATACCTAAGAAATGGAACACGAATAACTCTAGGTTAAAAACAATAAAATCACATTTAAGTAGGAAAATTGCTTTACCTTTTGTGTCTTAAAGATGAATACAAAATATAACTCATCTTTCCAAGGAGAGTAACACTGCTGACACTACACTTGGCACAACTAAATGCACAAAACGAAACTAAATTTTGCTGTCAACTAAAACACGTACTTCTGGTAAATTACTGAAATATCATACTTCAAAAATAATTTTAATACTGGTCTTATGGACAGCATTTTTAAAATTACACAAGGAATTACATAAGGAATTACATAAGACCATTACATGGTCTTATAATCATCCAGTTGCAACTGTGTATTTTATGAGTTCACCTTATGAGAAAGGCATATGCAACAGCATAACTAAAAAGCTAAATTTCAGGTGGTTTTAAAAGTAATTCATGCACTAAGTGCCTTCAGCCACCTAAATAGGTGTAAGCAGTGAAATAATACTGTTTCGTGGCTATAACACAGAAGCTTGGATTTGAAAGAGCAGGTATGTTAAACACTAGATTTATTGCCCAAGCAATTTCTCTTGGGCACCACAGCTCCCCCAAAGCCATGTGGACAGAAGCTGAGGGTGGGGCAGGAGAAGGCTGTGTTTTGGTGCTGAAGTAGAAGTGAGAAAGAATAGGGACTTCTTCCCCACTGGGGAAGAAAAACAAAGCAAGCAACAGTTTTACATCATGAAAGCATTTAATGTGTTTCTAGTCAAATACTGCTTTCTGTAGTTTTAAATGTGCTTCCACATGTTTACTTAAACCTGAAAGTGTATTTATTATTTACAAACTGAATAGACAAGGCAGATACTTCTGAATCTACAGATCTCTTCAAGTGCATGCTTTGAATATGCTGAGGTAAGAACATGATTGCTGCTGTTTTTATTACTGAGGATCTGCCAAAATGGCTTGCCAGATTCTCTTTTGATAAAGTGGAATTGACTAACACAAGCACTCAAAACATCTCTGGAAAAAAAGAAAAAAAAACACACAAAAAAAACCCCCAAAGGAGAATCCTGCAAAAGAAATAAAAGGAGGCAAGGGCACAGGTCCAAACAAAAATGCAAACCAAAAACAAAAATACAAGGATTAAGGATAAAGATATCATTAAAGATAAATTGTTGTCAGCCTGTAAGATGTTCTACCTTAAGTTTCTGATGGTAAAGTTCATCCAGCTTTTCAGCTTCTTCTTTCAGCATTTTCACACTGCTTTTCTTGTCCACTACCATTACATTCACCTGGAATGAGAACATGCAAAAAAAAAAACAACAACCAACCAACCAAACCAACAACAACAAAAAACCCCCAACCAAAAAAATCCCCCAAAAGAATTTCAACATATAAATCCATCACAAACAACACATGGTAGCCCAGAAATATTTAAGCTGGGCTTGGCTGGCATTAACTTTATTCATAGCAGCCTGTATGGTGCTTTGTTTTGGACGAGTGGCTAAATCAGCATTAGTAACACACCAATGGTTTTGCTTTTGCTGAACAGTGCTTGCACAGCATCAAGTTTTTCTCTCCCTCCTGCAGCCTCTCAGTGAAGAGTGTACAGGCAGGCAAGAGGCTGGGAAGGGGTACAGCCCAAACAGTTAATCAGAATTGGCCAAAAAGATATTTCAAAGCATACACTGTCATGCTCAACAATAAAACCTGAGGTAGAGGAAGGAGAATGGGAAATAAAACTCTCCTTCTTCCAATCCATCCTGAGCCCAATATTGCTGAAAATCTTCCTGATGATAACTTATCAGTGATGGCAAGCCACACAACAGACTGGAATGGACAGCTTATTACAAGCAAATTTTTCCAATGTATATGATCAAATATATGTAAGCTATACAATCTCTAATGCAGGCAATATGCATTAGTTTCAACCAAAAGGGGACAACCCTAATTCTCACAAAAACATTTAGGTTCTATGGTAATTAAAGCAATCTTCTCACAGCTTTCCACCCTCCACCCACAAGAAAACAAACTACCAAACCCCAAGCCAACAAAAACTCCACACAAAACCAACCCAAACAAAACCCAACACACCTCATCCCCCTTCAGCCATGCAAAAGGTCAAGTGAGAGCAGCAGATAACATTATGGTATCCCAGTACTAATCTTTGTTAACCAACATACCTGTTCCAAAGTATCCTCCAAAGTCATTTTGTGTTGAGTGGCATTCCTAATTTCTTCCTCAGTCTGGTTTATGATCTCCATAAGGGGAGCCTATAATGCACATGTAAGATCTGGCTAATGCAATTTGTTAGAATGATCTTGGATCTAGAAAAGTACATATTTTCCCTTCCAGATTTTATTTAGGCTGACATACCCTCCAATACCAAATTTTTCCCATACTCCAATCTAGTTATGGCAATACATCACACCAACTTTTCAATGAAGTTTCATGGTGAGATTAAGAGCAACCTTTCAACATTTCCAAGAAGCACATTTTTTTTTTTGAGTGGTAACAGAAACATTTAGTGTTGACTTTACTTACCTTGATCTGAGTTCTGTATTTGACAAGGCAATTTGGTCCTGCCTCCGGATTAAACTGAATCTCAAAGTCATGCCCTTTGGAATTCTCAGCACTTACTGGAATTAATTTCAACTTTCGAGCCAGTTTATGATACTCTGCTAATTGCATTTCTATCTGTTCAGAGGAGAAAAGTGCAAAAAGCAAAGAAATACATTGAAAAGCTTTGCAAAAAGTATTCATATGGTACTTTTAACAGATACCCGAGTTGCTCTGTACAAACAAGATTTCAAGTCCTGTCACAGCATGCAAGAGCTGTACATCCAGTAGGTTGCATTGTTTGGATGAAGTGCTGTTCTATGACTCTTTCAAAGTTTGCACTGCAAAGCTTCTCAGCGTGTACTGGGGAACTGAATGGTTTCACCTGTGGTTTTCCCTACTCATCTACGATATTTTCTCCTACCTCAACTATTTAAGAATTAATTCACAGGGAAGGAAAAACATGCTTGGAAAGAATACAAAATAAACCAAACAATGATCAGTCTTCATGTTGATATGCCTTTTCTCATTGGTTTAGACAGGAAATGCCACATAGTGACTCAGTCTCCTTCCTGGCAGCATGATCCAATGCTTGACAACCCTCCTGGTGAAGCAATCCTTATGCTCAAGTTATTAGGGTGTGTGACTATCTCTGGAAGTATTTAGAAGACATGGATATGGTGCTTAGGACATGGCATAGTGGTGGATTTGTCAGTGCTAGATTAATGGTTGGACTAATGGGAAGTGACACTGCCCATGAAGAGGGGGGTTGGAATTACATGATCTTTAAGGTCCCTTCCAACCCAAACCATTCTATGATTCTGTGACTTGATGATCTTAAAGGTCTTTTCCCACATGAACAATCTATGATTCTATATCTCTAAACAAAGCTTATGAAATGTTCTGTTTTCTGATTAATGACTACCATTTATTTGCAAACAAACATCTGTATTTTTGCAGTTTTATATGCTTCATACTTGCACAGTATGAGAAATTTAAGTTAATACCAAGTGCTTGATAAAGCATAACCCTGCCAAATAGAAAACATTTTAATTTTTTTTTCTCCATCTAGCAAAATAGGATTAAGTTTTATCACTAACAGAGGACCACATCCTTTAATTGTTTGCAGAAACTGAATTTGGCCCTCAAAATTTATTAGAACTTCCAAATAAGGGACCAATCTGGCCCTAAATACATGCAGAGATATCAATTTAAAGAACTACTCCTGTGTTATTTCATTGCTATGAAATCTTAACATTAGTCTGAAATAACTTGTGTTATCAAAGCAATTCCAAGCAAATATTATGAAAGCTCTTGATCCTATCAGTGTCCCTTCTGATGGAGAAAAAAAAGAATACATTTTCATTAATGCTCAAAACAGAAGAGGGGCAAAAAAAACCATCGACATTTTTCAGAGAGATCCTAAACAGAAGCCATTCTTGTCACTTTACCCCATTAAGACATATATATGCTGCTGTTATTCAGGAAAGAAGTTAGCAACAGTCCAAGTTCAAGCTTGCATGGTATAAACTGATAGCCAACTCCCAATGTAGTAGGGATTTCACATACCGCCTCTTTATTCCTGGCATATTTTAGTTCTTCATTCCACAGCTGATGTTCCTCTGCTTCCACTTCTTTAGTCAGCTTGTTAATAGTTTGCTGTAACTCGTTTCTCTCATGGTTTATTCTCTCAATGTCCGCAACTGAATACTTTTGGTTATCAAAGATGTGCTGGAGCCGGGCATTCTCCTGCTTCATTGCTTCTACTTCCATTTCTAAGTTCACAAAACATTTGTGAATAGGACGTAAACTACTAGGCTATATAGTTAAACATAATATTTCTATTTTTGAATAAACAATATCTATATTTCATTTGTGTTCAAATAGATAAAAAAATATCATTAGCAATCCATTTGGGAAAGTTTATTTGTAGCATCATCATACATTAAATAACCCGCTCTGTCCTGAAACTGAGAATTACAATTATTTTAAGTCTACTTCTAGGCTTCGATATCCCATTTATGACCAAGGCCTTCTTACCTGCTGTCTCAACTTCCTCGTTAACACCTTCCATTTTTTGATCAAGGATGGCTATATGTGATTCCAGATTAGCCAAATAAGCCTGGTATTTCTGGACATCTGCTTGAAGAGATGATTTGACGTTTCGTAGTGATACTCTACGGTCCTAGTAAATGGATGGAAAAAACAACCACTATTGAATTCATCTAAAATAATGATCTGGCTTTCCAGACAAGACAGAGTAATAGGTCAACTTCAATACTATAAATGTAAAATTAAAGAACATCAAAAGATTTTTATCTCTGTGACAGCTAAAGCAAGTTCAGCATCTTTAAAATACTAACAAAAAAAGGCTGAAAAGATGTTACCTTAATTCTTTCATTTATTTAGTCTTTGATTTGCATTAGCCATTGCATTAAGTTCTGACTACAGGTAATTCACAACTGAAGTATAAGAGTACACAAAGGGTAGATACAAATAAGGTCAAGGAAAGCTGGGAATATAAGCAGCACATTTTGCACAGCAGGCAGTGGTATCTATTTGCCAGCTGCAAAGCCACACCATTTTTAAACTCATGATGAAATGAAAGACAAAGTTTTGTCTTTTCAAACAAAATATTTTCCCTAAAATACATTGTTACCACTGAATCCCATGCTCTCATCTCCCAAAGTTTCATACCAACAGACTTGACTAGCTGAAAATATCTGCACAATATAGTGACTAAAGACTCCACAGTAAACACCTTGTATTATAATGGTATAGAGTCTGTGATGGTCTGGCTTAGTTAAGCTATCATGCAGCACTGAAAATAATTTTCTAGTTGTGATAATGTATCATCAGTATCTTTGATTAATAATGACAAAAATGGTCAAAAACAGAAAATTCAGGTCCACCATATAAAAAAGTACAGACACAACTTACTAACCGGCTCGTTTTCCTTTTCTTTTTCTAGTCTTGCAATCTCTTCATGAAGTCAAAAAAAAAAAAAAAAAAAAAAAAAAAAAAAAAAAAAAAAAAAAAAAAAAAAAAAGGTGTGTTTTGCAGATTCATTACCTAACCTGAATATTTGTACTTTAGCTTCAGTACAGTAAATATCCATTATCTGGACGATTATTTTAAATTAAAAACAAACAACCCAATACAAAACTTTCATTACATAGAAAATAGGCAAAAATCCCAAAACAAACAAAAAATGGTTTTTTTACCTCATGTCCTGAAAGCTCAACATCCCTCCTGTGAGGTCAGTGTTTCCAAACTCTCATACAGTACACACTAAAGGGTAGTGGTTGTTAGGTTTAATCTGTTCCAGCTTCATAAGGCAGTATGATTTCTATACTTCTTTCTCATTCACATACTTCCTTTCCTCTTGAGACATCTTTTCCCTTATTTCCCTCAGCCTTTGCCAAACAATGGCATGATTACTTTTTGCTGCTATCTAGTAACAGTCTGGTAGCTTATGTTTTGTCTCCAACTGATAGCTCCAGCTTAGGACAGATGTGTCCTTAGTCTAGCTTTTCATAGGAGGACACAGAAAGCAAACACTTTTCCCGCTTGTTTGTATATCCTGTTTGTATTTCCGTAGGTGATGAAATGAATGAATCAAATAAAAGTAATACTGTTCCATCACCCTGACGACAAACACATGCTAAATCTATATGGGAACCTTCACAACAGAATTTGGATCCCTTGCAGACTGCATTCAGAGATTTTAGAAACTGAACTTTCTTACTCGTGTGATGTGCAACCTCCAGTAATATTTTTCCTTTTTTGAATTGTTAAGTTTGTCAGACAGAAACAAGAGTAACTTGTGTCTGAAGAATTGTATATTGCTTTTCTGTCACAAAGCCATAGAACACAATAGTTTAACATAGGTACAGCTGACAGCAGAGCACCTGTATGTCTTTACTAGTGACAAAAAGAAGAGAATTAAGTCAAAGTAACTCAGGGGTAATTGGGAATTTCAGGTTCCCGTAGATCAGATCACTTCCACTTGTAAACCAAGCAAAACTGATACTAGGAGTAAAGAAACCAGTAACACAATTCAATACTTTATTAAAACATGAAAACTTACTTAATTTTGACTGCACTTCTGCATCCAATTCTTCAAAAGTATCATTCCCTTTCATGAAGTGCTCGTAACATTTCACACAGTAGTCCACAAAAACCTGAAAAAAAAAAGTTTTCATTTCTGGGATCCAAAAGTCTCTGAAATATTTAGATAGTCTGCTATCTGCTCAATCAATGGAATTAAAGAGACATCAAAAACTATCTTTCACTGGTTTGTCTTCACTTGTGTAAAAATCAACTTTTTTCCTTCCTTTAAACATAGAAAGTCAACAGATTATGTCCAGGCAGAAGCAGGCATCTAGAGTACAGAATAAAGGTCTGGAAATACATGATACATTTTTCTGGGATATTTAACAAGAATAGTGGATACACTATTTCAGAATTTATTATCTTGAAGCATGAGACTCAGGCTAGTTTAAAGAAACTGCTGGGTTTTTTTTCAACAGACCTCTTCAGTAAACATGACCACTATATATCAGATGTGCAGATATCAGAGTCCTGATCTATAATTAAAGGTTACCCAGTAAGAATTTACAGGACACTTTAAATTATGGATCTTTCAGGAGCAATTACATCAGTATTGTAAATTGTTTCAGTATATATGCATATGTATCACTGCATAAGCATGTATTTGGGTTAAAAGCATTTTTACTTGCCTATTGTCAGGTTTGTAATCTTAGTCCAAAATTCTGATTTGATTTCTAAAATTTTCTAATTAAATGCTCTAGCACATCATACAAACCTTCTCAAGCATCTGCTGTGAGTTAACACAGAGTTAAATCTGGATAGTTCAAATAATCAAAACTCAATTAGAAAAAGCAAATTGCTGGAACTTTAAATGCCTGAATTACTTTGCCTCCCAATTTTGTGGAGGGGAAACAAACATTATGACTAATTTTTCAATAGTAAACTGAGTAGATGTTGGCAGGAGCCACATTTATAATTCAGTCACTGTTTCTGCCTGTACTGCTGTTAACCTTAGAAGACTCAATTGGCTAACAAGAAATGTACCCAAGATTCTAGTATGACAATAAACAAACAGCATAATGACTCCCTTTCTACACAAAGGAGCACAGAAACAAAAGCAACTTAAAGAATAAGGCATTTCAGTTTAATACCCAGTCTTGACCAATAGACTGTCTGTGATGCCTGCACACAAAACTAAGCATCAGGCATTTTATATAATGCTACTCTATTTCCTAGAGACCTCTGTGAACATAAAACTGAACAGAATCTATAAACAGGCAAAACTGTTGTGTCAGATATATGTGTTGTTAAAGCATATGGCAAAAATCAGTTGAACAATTTGGATAATAATTTACTTTTATGTTACCTTATTATGTACAATTCCATCATCTGTGTCTCCTCCCCAGTTCTGTCCATCGTCAAACGATGGTGCATTTTCCCTCATGCTGGAATACAACTGAAAGGCACAGGTGTACATACAAAGAGCAAGTGTGAAGCACCCCATTAGCTTTCATCTTAGTTTCATGTTTGTGATAAGACGCAGAGTAACATTGGATTAGGATTTCAGCAAGCCGGGTCTAAAGGTGCTGCTTCAGAATGTGCCCCATCCCATTTCTGCGTTTAGTTGATTAAAATCACAGATGAAAAGGCATTACCTGGAGATTCAACACTGCTAAGTCAAATGTGCCTTTTCAACATAAAGGATGGGATTTTCATGTGTGCCCAATTCAACAGTGGTGAACTTCAGTCAGATTTTTAGTTTTACTCAGACCTGAGCTGGGAGCAACACAGTTACTACCATAAAAAACAAACAAACAAACCCCACCTCACCCAAGCACAGCTCTCACACACTCTATGTAACAATCACAGACCACTTGGGTAATTGCTATTGAAAATTCCATTCTTCTGCTTCAAATTTACGAGAAAATGGCAAGTGTTGCAAGATCTGCACTGAAGATACATGATTCACTAACTTTTCAGATTTTTATGTATGTATAAGTCCTAATTTTCACCCTTTTTTCATAGACAAATTTAGTGCACCCAGTAAACATAACCACAATACAGCATTAAAAACCTGGTTTAAAAGTTACTAAAAGTAAGGCTAACAGCTTCTTTCCAGATGACATATAAGAATACCTATATTTTTCCTGACATAAATGTCAAACGAAGAGTTTTGGAATGCATTTAGGAGGTCTGTATTGAAATTAACATTCCAGACTGAAAAGTAGAAATACTTGGCTTAAAAAAGACAAACGCTACCTTGACACAATCAATTAACCAGACCAAAGCTGTCACAATCTGAGGCCATGTGTGTGGTGCTCCCACTGTGTACATGGAGCTTTTTGACAAAGGAAAGGGGTATCTACAAGGCAAAAGAAAATACATTTTTTTGTAGTTATGGTAAACAGTGATGAAAACAAAACACAACACTTTAACACGGAGATCAAGGCACAAAAGGAAGAACGAACTCAATTGTACTTAATAGTGCACATCAGGGGAGATGCTGAGTTCTCATAGCACTGTTTTATTGAATGAGAATGAGCTTCCCATTTTGAGATTCACTGAATAGCTCAAGTTGCAAAGGAATCCAACTCCCTGCTCCTCGCAGGACTATCTAAAATTAAACTATATAATCAAAAGCGTCATCCAGATGCTGTTTGAACTCCAACAGGCTTGGTGGTATGACCACTTCCCTGGGGAGTCTGTTCCTGTGGTAGACACCCTCTCAAGTAAAGAAACTTTTCCTAATATCCAATCTAAACTTCCCCAGATGCACCTTCATTCCATTTCCTGCTTTCCAATGACTGGCAACCTGAGGAGATCCCATCCCCTCCCCTGCCTCCCTTGAGGAAGTTGGAGAGTGTGATGAGATCACTCCTCAGCCTTGTCTTCTCCAAGCTAAACAAACCTAAGTGACCTCAGCTGCTCCTCGTAGGTCTTACTCTCAAGACTTTTCACCATCTTAGTTGCTCTCCTCTGGATACATTCCAAGAGTTTGATGCCCTTATATTAAGGCTCCTAGAACTGTACACAGTACTCAAGGTGGGGCCACACCAGTGTAGTGCAGAGTGAAACAATCGCCACCCTAAACCAGACAGATATTGAAGAAATGGATTTTTTTTTTTTTTCATATCTAAAGATTAGGAACAATTAAGGCCCCAATCAAAAAAGTGTAAAATATTATTTCTTACACCCCTCAAGCCCTAACTATTAAGGTCAGTACACTGCCTTGGTCTTGGTAGCAGCTAGATCTGTCTCCTCCTGAAGCTTCTGTGGGAGCAGAGGTGGGTACTGTAGTACTAAGGCAAAAGGAGTAGGTGCACTGTGAGCATGAGGTGACCCCTGTGATGAGACAAAGGCCCCAAAGGAAAGGCAGCAAATGCAAAAAAAAGAGAATAATAGTCCAATGGAAGATGCTTAGACCTCCAAACTTGGTGTGCAAGCCTGAATGATTTCTTAATACATGAAAACTTTATTGGGTCAAATTAACTTTGAAAACAGAAAAGCCATTAACAATCAGCTTAATGCCATGCAACTACAGAAAAGAATTTCAGAACAGCTGCATATTAAAGTATTAATATTTCCTTTAAATGCAGAATGCACAAAGGCTATACTGCTAATTAAACATTGTCTCAAAATATTCTACAGATCAAGGAACACAAAAATGCAGATTTTATTCCATCTTTAGACTGACAGCTGCCCAAAGTTATTTTAACAACACAGGACAAGAAGCTACTAATAAACTGACAGTTCTAAGTAGGGGCTCACAAGCCATTCAGCCTGATAATTTTTTAAAGTGAATTACTTAGGTCCATTTTCTAACTCTCAAAAGACAACTTAAAGTGAGTTCTTAAAATAAGTCTTTTTATCCAGGATTACACTGTTGGTGCATTGGGGTAAAGCCTCTTGAGAGCAACCTCCTTTTTAACATTTCAGCTGGGTCAGCAGTTTCAAATGTTGTAGGTTAAAACAAAATTTTAGTAGAAGCGAGCAGAGATTTATTCCCACATTCAAGGAACTCAAGGAACTTGGTGCTTTGACACCGACAAGGACTCAAATCTACAGAAGTAAAATGCACTTGATTTTTTTTTTTTTTTTTTTGAGACTGGAAATTCACAGTTCTCAAGAGGCAGAGGATTTTCTTTCTTGGAAAGTTTTGATACACAATGATTCCCAACACTCAATAAACAAGATTACTCAGTGGTCCTTTCTGTTATTTCCACCCACTGGTTTGAAAGTAGAAGAAAGAGAAATTTCAGAAAAAAAATTTAACTACGTGAGATAGATCCAACATTCTGAAATTGTTTTTTAGTTCTTGGATTTTAACAGAATGCACTAGAAGAGTCAGCTAAAAAAAATTTGTATTTCCATGTTCAGTACAAATAAAGACAACTAGATTTTGCATTACAAAACAAGCTTCTGAGAGCCTGTAGTTCTGCAAGCTCATATATAAAATGCTTAGTGGTCAGAGAGTAAACTTGCATCTAAACACAACTGAAACAAAAGCACAGCATTGTAGTTTCAGAGTCCCATCTGAATAAAAAACCTATTAATTCTCTCCAGCTTTATTACAAAATTCTTAGCTTTTAAATTTCTAGCTGTACTTATTTATTTAGCATAACAGACTAATAATAACGATCTTACCCAAGCTCTTTAAAAACTCTGGGAATTTCCTCTTCAAATTTTGAGTCAGGCAGTTCATAAGAAGGGCAGAGAAATCCATAGACAAAAGTGAAGATTTTTAAAAAGTCCTTAACTGATGGAGACTGTAATGATTTCACAGAAACATTATGGGCATAACCATTCTCTGCAAGAAACTGAGAAAAAGAAACATGACAGATGAGTCACCAAATAAAATCTGAAGTTGCAACCATGAAAAACAAATGTTTTGATTAATATCTTCTATGCCTAATAAATTATGTTTAGAAAAAGTTACCTCACAAAGCTGTTTGATACACTGTTGTATGAAAGCCTTGTCATGAAGGGGTCTGGGATCTTTGATCTTTTCTGTACCAAACACCCCATACTGACTGTTGCGTGAACCTCCAGCCCCGCTAGTTCTAAGGAGAAAAAATAAATTCAGTTGTGATAATATGTACAAAGAAGACCTCTTTGTGTTTAAGTATTTTTATGTTCCTTTTGCCTTTGTTATGCAAAGTGTGCCTGAAGCTTTGTCTTTATTTAAGACAACATTGACCTTCATTTTATTTAAAGAGTTTTACAAAGCAGAAAAATACACCAGACATGAAGAAACAAAATGGTTGTGGGTGATTGAAAATAAAGACAAAAATATTTAAGGAATTCTTAAAAGGAAGTGGGGTCCTGTGAAAAAAGATACCTGAACACAGAAAGCCATGACCAAGATGAAAGATTACAGATTTTTGGAAGGTTTGCATCTTGGAGATAAGAAGAAACTAGGGCAGTGTGTACCAGAGATATCATTCTTCCATAAACAGGCACATTTATTGAGGAGCTCTTAAGGTCTGCAGTGCATACCATTCCCAAGAGAAAGAACAGCTCTCAAAGCAATTTCTACTCCACAGCATTAATGTTTAGTGGTCAAAGAGTAGAAGAAATCAGACCTGAGGGTCTTCTGGCCTCAGATCCATTAATCCCTGTAATGAAAATCTGTCAGAGAGAAAAATCACAGACTGATGTGGGACTGTTATTGGTTTAATATAAAGTACAGAGATATAAAGCTGTCAATACCTTTTCCCAAAAAAGCTGACTTTTCTTTCTGAAGTTACAGGTGTAGGTTTGCTCATGCTCAGCTTCCCAAACGGACCTCTGTCCTTCCTGAGGGACAGGGAAAAGTATTCACATGACTATTTCTACCATTTCATGTTTTGCTCATGTAAGAAAACTATAAAAAAATGCATATAAGCTTAAGCATATCACCATCTTAGAAATGTCAACTTATATTTATCCATTTTTTGTCCGTAATCAAGATGACTACTGCAAGAGGATTTGTAAGTATACATTTTATAAACAAATGCACCCAGCCAACCCCTATGCCATAAAAAGGAAACAGTGTTACCATTTGAAATGTTGCCAGCAGTATACAAAATTTTTATCAGAACTGGACAACATGCACAAATATCTTTAGCTACAAGGTTTCCACCTCATTGCTTTTTTCCACTGTTTTAGGTTTCAAAAACATTGCAGTAAATCTCTTCAGGGTTAGTTTTATATATTCTTAGGAAGATGATCAATAACACTTACATCTGAGGTGTTTGAAGACCCATCTTGTTGTTGTCCTGCACTCTCAGTGCCATCATAGACTGCCGACCACTGCCTCCAGCAATACTTGAGCTTCGCCTCATGGTGACTGAGCTGTAAATCACAATTGATCACTATTGGAAGACCCAGGATTTAAGAGTATTTGTTGTGCTAAACACCACAATGACTTTCTGAAGGGTCAGAATAAATAAACAGAACTGCACTTTGGACCAACCAATGACAAATTCTTTACAGAATTAATGAGTCCTCTTAATAATAATAAAAAGGTAAATAAAAAAGATTAATAAAATAATAATTTAAAAAATCAGAAAAATAAAAAACTTTAAAAATCAAAAAAACCACAATTAAAATAAAAAATTTAAAAATAATAAAAAGAAAAAAAGGAAAATAATTATGGAAGAGAGATATCAAGCTGTGACCCTTTCAAACTATAAACGAATAAATGTGAATATTGTTCTGGCATTGTACCTGGGAGGATGTGTATCAGACTCCAAACCTACATAGCAATCACCTTAGCCTTTCGAATTGACTGTTTTAGTGATGAAAGCACCACTGCTTGTTCCAAACCAATTATTTTTTCATGTCGTGTCCCCCCCCTCCTTTTTTTTTTTAATCTGGTCATACCTCCAGGCTCCAAAACCAAAACAGCTTAAGGAGGTTTTCAGTCCAAATGGCTGGGATGAAGGCCACACTGACATGACTACTCTTTCTGGCACTACAGCCAGCCTGTTCCTTAGGCACTACTTCTGAGCCTGCTTACTGATTTTGCAAAAGATCTAGCAGTATCATAGCACGATAACAGGAATGCCTATTGTGAGATAATATCAGGGCTATCTCCAGATGATGTGCACAAAACACAAATCAAACTTGAAGAGTTGAAGTGTCTCTACGAGGGTTTTAAGCAGGATTTTCAGGTAAACTGAAAATTGCAAAAAAAGCAACTTTTGCCCTCGGAAGAGGATGTATTTTTGGGGTGGTCTCAAACAAAGTAATTGTAACTAATAGAAAATACTTCAGTACAAGCATTACCAAAACACCTTTACAATACAAACTGTGTTTCACAATCACGTTTCTAGCTCCACTTCCACAATTCACGACAGAAGTTGAGCTTTGGCTCCCTTCATAGGGGAGGTTATCTGTAACCTCCTTTTCTCTGGGGAAGAAGCTGCATTCTCCCATTACTTTACCGGGGATTCACAGTAGACAATATGTAAGTCGTTTTCACGCACAGGCGAAACGACTAGTTTAAGAGCAGAGTTTTCTAAAATCAACACAGACGACCTTCAACAAGACAAGAGGACACAGTCTTAAGTTGTGCCAGGGGAGGTTTAGGTTGGATATTAGAAAGAATTTCTTCACGGAGAGGGTGATTAGGCTATGGAATGGACTGCCCGGTGAGGTGGTGGATTCTCCGTCCCTGGAGACATTTAAAAAAAGACTGGATGTGGCACTCAGTGTCATTGTCTAGCAACTGCTCCGGTGGGTCAAGGGTTGGACTAGATGATCTCTGAGGTCCCTTCCAACCCAGCTAATTCTATGATTCTATGAACACGCCAGCAAAAACAAAACAAAACCCCAAAAACCAAACAGCGTAGGAGCGAGGCAGAAGGGGACACAACTACCGCCACTTGCGTTAACAGCGCGCTTAAACCGTACCGGAGGCGAAAGGGAAGGCAGCGGGGTTTACATGCTAACACCAACAATCCGGCCCTCCCCACAGCCGCTGGGCCCGCTGGGCCCCCCGGCCCCTTACAGCTCCAGCTTCTCCTCGCTGCCCGCCAACGGCTGCCCGGGGNGCCTGTTCCTTAGGCACTACTTCTGAGCCTGCTTACTGATTTTGCAAAAGATCTAGCAGTACCACAGCACGATAACAGGAATGCCTATTGTGAGATAATATCAGGGCTATCTCCAGATGATGTGCACAAAACACAAATCAAACTCGAAGAGTTGAAGTGTCTCTACAAGGGTTTTAAGCAGGATTTTCAGGTAAACTGAAAATTGCAAAAAAAGCAACTTTTGCCCTCGGAAGAGGATGTATTTTTGGGGTGGTCTCAAACAAAGTAATTATAACTAATAGAAAATACTTCAGTACAAGCATTACCAAAACACCTTTACAATACAAACTGAGTTTCACAATCACGTTTCTAACTCCACTTCCACAATTCACGACAGAAGTTGAGCTTTGGCTCCCTTCATAGGGGAGGTTTAGGTTGGATATTAGAAAGAATTTCTTCACGGAGAGGGTGATTAGGCTATGGAATGGACTGCCCGGTGAGGTGGTGGATTCTCCGTCCCTGGAGACATTTAAAAAAAGACTGGATGTGGCACTCAGTGCCAT